>CM077648.1:122552494-123022494 GCA_039707465.1 Rhabdophis nuchalis
CCGGCAGAGACACATCTGACCAGATGGCATCCATGGAGGACCTCAAGGTCCAGCTTGGGAGCAGCTTGAAGCACCTGCATCAGAAGGAGCTACGCATCCAGCAGCTGAACAGCAAGGTGGGCAGAGATCTGGGGCGTCCTTCTCTGGGGCAAGGAGGTCTTTCCCAGGGGCTTAACTGTGGGGAGAGGATGTCCCTCCTGGCAAGCTGGCTATCTCCAACCTGTCGTGGTGGTTCCAGCACCTTCTGGATGTTGGCCTTGCCTTGTGCTCCAAGGGTCTCCAAACCTGCTCCAAGGGTCTCCAAACCTGAAGACTTGCGTCATGCCCCCGTCAGAGCCTGAATCTGGGGAGGAAGACCATCCGGAACTGGAGTTGATGGAGATCAAGGGGGCGGCTTCGTTGGCTGGGGAGGAAAATGGGGAGGAGCAGGGCCAGTCAGGCCAGGGCCTTTCAGGATGGGGAGGGCTTGTAAGCAGGGAGGAACAGGGGCAGAATGACCAAGAGAGGCTAAACATGAGAGAGACAGCTCAGGAGAGGAGCAAGGACCACCCCCTCCTGATCCAAGAGTACGGAGAGTGGAGAGAAGGCGAGAACAGCGCAGGCTGATTAGACTATTCGGGAAGACAGCGCCCCGCCCCTCTTCACAAGGCACACCTGGGGACTGAGACTTAAGGAGTCGCTGTGGGGAGGGGCATGTGTCGGGGGCAAACACTGAATTCCTGGAGTGCTGAATGCCGACGTTTGAACGTTCCTGGATTCCTTGCATTCTTTCGGGATTTCTGGCTGAATTGCTTTGCTGCTTTGATTCCTGGATTCCCAGATGTGCCCTGCTAGATTCCTTGCTTTGCAGCCGTGGTGCCTATAACATTGGGCTGGACTACTTGCAGCTAGAGGCTGCTGGAGAGGGGTGTGTGTGTGTGTATAACTGTGTGTATGTGTCCACTTTGCTCTGGGACTTGCCAGGAACGTAGAAGCGTTTGGGGCAACCTGGAGCAATAAAAAGACGGCTTGAACTGCCATCTGCCTTTGTTGCCTCTGTGCTGTGACCTGGGGGGGTCATCACAACTTGTGGACTTCAACTCCCAGAATTCCCCAGCCAGCTATGAATTCTGGGAGCTGGAAGTCCACAAGTCTTCAAGCTGCCAACTTTACATAAGAACCTAAGAACAGCCTTGCCTGAAGAGGCCACAGCCCATCCAGTCCAGCCTTCTGTCTCCCACAGTGGCTCCCCATTGGCTTCAGGGTCTTCCCAAGCAGATGTCTTCACCTGCTTATGATTCCCTGCAAATGGCCTTGAGAGATCTCCTGCCTATCTCTCCATCCCGGAGGGTGTCCTTGGGCATCCATCATGATAGCCATGGATACCCTTGTCCTCCACGAACTCGTCTAAAGATGATCTATCTATCATCTATCTCTATCTTCTATCTATCTATCTTCTAATTATCATCTATCTATCATCTCTATCTTCTAATTATCATCTATCTATCATCTCTCTCTATCTTCTATCTGTATTCTATCTATCTATCTATCTATCTATCTATCTATCTATCTATCTATCTATCTATCTATCTATCTATCTATCTATCTATCTATCTATCTAATCTATCAATCTATCAATCAATCAATCTATCAATCAATCAATCAATCTATCAATCTATCTAATCTAATCTATCTAATCTAATCTATCTAATCTATCTAATCTATCTAATCTATCTAATCTATGTATCTATCTAAACATAAGAACAGCCTTGCCGGAACAGCCCATCCAGTCCAGCCTTCTGTCTCCCACAGTGGCTCCCCATTGGCTTCAGGGTCTTCCCAAGCAGATGTCTTCACCTGCTTATGATTCCCTGCAAATGGCCTTGAGAGACATCCTGCCTATCTCTCCATCCCGGAGGGTGTCCTTGGGCATCCATCATGATAGCCATGGATACCCTTGTCCTCCACGAACTCGTCTAAAGATGATCTATCTATCATCTATCTCTATCTTCTATCTATCTATCTTCTAATTATCATCTATCTATCATCTCTATCTTCTAATTATCATCTATCTATCATCTCTCTCTATCTTCTATCTGTATTCTAATTATCTATCTATCTATCTATCTATCTATCTATCTATCTATCTATCTATCTATCTATCTATCTATCTATCTATCTATCTATCTATCTATCTATCTATCTAATCTATCAATCTATCAATCAATCAATCAATCTATCAATCAATCAATCAATCTATCAATCTATCTAATCTAATCTATCTAATCTAATCTATCTAATCTATCTAATCTATCTAATCTATGTATCTATCTAAACATAAGAACAGCCTTGCCGGAACAGCCCATCCAGTCCAGCCTTCTGTCTCCCACAGTGGCTCCCCATTGGCTTCAGGGTCTTCCCAAGCAGATGTCTTCACCTGCTTGTGATTCCCTGCAAATGGCATTGAGAGACATCCTGCCTCTCTCTCCATCCCGGAGGGTGTCCTTAGGCATCCATCATGATAGCCATGGATACCCTTGTCCTCCACGAACTCCTCTCATCCTTTCTTAAAGGTGTCGAGGCTGACAGCTGTCACCACTTCTTCTGGCAGGGAGTTCCAACTTTGAGGCTCCTCCTCTTTGAAGTCATGGCTTCTTTTAGCCATGGTTTGTTGAGGGCCTCCGTCGGTTGTGTGTGTGTGTGTGGGGGGGGGGGGTGTCGCACTAAACCCAGACCCAACGCAGCCAATATCCTCACAAACATCCGTCAGTCCAACTAGCCCCCTTCAGGCCCCCATTGGGGTGCTTGGTGCTGGCTTCCCATTGGGTGGGTGGGCTCTGAGAAGACCCCCCCCCTCCTCCCCCAGCCTCATCCTCTGGCTCATCTCTCCAGCTCTCGCAGGTCTTCGAAGAGAAGAACGCGCTCACCCTCCAACTCCGTGGGAGCAGCCGCAGCCTCCGCGAGAGCCACCAGCAGCACAGCGAGGCCCTGTCCCGTTGCGCGGCTCTTGAAAAGCAGCTGCAGGAATGGCAGAGTCCGGCAAAGACCGTGGTAAGGCCAGGCAAGGGGGGGGGCTCTGGGGCCCCCCATCTCATGGCCCCACCGTGTCCCACCCGGGTCAGGAGGGGCAGAGTGGGGAGGCAGCCTCCAGGGTCCGGGCCTCTGCTCCTGCCCCCCCCGGCCCCCCCAAGGGAGAGAGGGAGAACGGCTGCTATGCACAGGGGGAAGGGGTCGCCGTTTCCTGCCCCATGCGCCGAGCACATCTGGTTTTTTATGCAGCACAGGTTGCCTGGCGCAAACCGGGGGCCCTCTGGCCGACTCCGTGCTCTACACGGGCGGATGGCAAAGGCAGAATTGGGGGTGGGGGGCAGTGAGAGCCCCATTTTCATGCTGGGTTTCTACCCTAGGGACCCCTCCTGACCGATGCCGCCCCAGGAGCCCCCCAGGAAAAAGACGAGACCAACGCACGGGAGCTGCAGGAACTCCAGGCGCAGTGAGTGTGGCGGGAGAATGAAATAATGGGGGTCCCTGGGCCCCCTGATCCCCTTCGCCTCCATTTTCCACCGACCTCGGGAGTCTCTGCTCCAGCCCTCCGGGCGTGACCCCAGCGGAGGTATCGGGTGCAAGGAATCGGAGCCGGTCACTAATGGCCGAAGCAAAGAGCTTTATTGGCCCCAGCTTATAGTCCTCGACTTACAACAGTCCTTTTAGCAACCGTTCAAAAGTGATGACAGCAGTGGAAAAAGGGGGACTTACAGCCATTTTTCACGCCACTCTTAGTAGCACCTCCAGGGTTCCGCCCTCAAAATTCAGAGGTTTGGCAACTGACTCGTATTTATGACGGTCGCAACGTCCTCGGGGGTCCCGGTGATCCCGACTAGCAAAGCAAAGCAGGGAAGGCCAGTTCCAGCTGAACAGCCCTGGGACTTAATTAAGCGTGATTTGCTGAACCGACGTGGTGAGGAAAGTTGTAAGAATGGGGGCAGAACTCCTGCCTCACTTAACGATAGAAATGTTGGGCCTAGGTGTGGCCGTAAGTCGAGGACTGCCTTGTATTTCCTAGGATCTCCCCGGGCTTCTTGCCCTCCCCTGGGAACTCCCAAATGAAGATTCACGGGCGATAGGTGGAGGGGTTGCTTCAGGTTGCTTGCCTCTTGCAGCTATGGAAGGATTCAAGGCTACATCCCTGCTTGACTCCTCCTTCCAGCCTTTCTGGCAATTTCCCCCACAGGAGGGTCTCTTTTGCCTCTGATCCCCCCAGCTGATCCCAGGGACGTCCGTGCCCCGGTCTTCCTCTCTTTGAAGAGTCAGGGTCCGTTCTGGGGGCTGCTGCTTCCCCCCCCCCCCCCCCATCTCTCTCTCACGGGGTCACTCCTTCCATTTCCAGGCTCCTGGAGGCCAAGCACCAGCAAAGCCTGGCCAGGCAGGGATTGACCCAGCTGGAGCAGCTGCTGCAGGAGGAGCAGGAGAGGCGCCTGGCCGCTGAGGAGGCTTACTCTGCTGCCCAGGAACAGATGCGCAGGTGCTGGGCAGGGACCGGCCCCCTCCCTCCCCTCCCTCTCTTCCCTTCTGGCTGTTCCGTCTGAGGGGCTCCACCCCCCAGCGTTGGGAACCTTCAGCCAAGCGGCAGACGAAGTCCGTTGCCTCGATGGGTGGACGGACCTCCAGCCCTGTGGAGCCTTGGGAGGGTCTTCCCACCTGGAGGCCCTGGTGGTCGTGGCCCGAGGGAGGCGTTTCCGAGGCTGAGGGAGGAGGGGGGTGGCCTGGTTCCCTGGTCCTCCTCCGGGGTCCTCCTCAGGGGCTCAAGGGAAAGAGAGGCCCTTTGGGTCTCTGGGAGCAGCAGATGGGGGAGGCCGGGGGCCCCTGGGTTGCCTTCAGGGGCCCTGATCGCCAGGCCTCTCGCCCCCCAGGGTGGAGTCGGAGGAGTGGGCGCAGTCTCTGGACACCAGCATTGCCATACCTGCCGGGCCTGAGCACACCCGGCTGCTGGGCTCTGCGGAGAGCTCCTTCAGCAAGGTAAGTGGGGGGCACTGAGACCCCCTCAGCCCACCCTGGAGGGTCCCTGGGATGGAGAAGGCAGCTCCTTTTAGTTTTTCCTCTCCTCTCCTTTCTCCTTTCCATACCTCCCCTGCACTCCTTCCTTCCTTCCATCCATTCTGCCTCCCTCTTATTCCCATCTCCTTCCTTCCTTCCTTCCTTCCCTCCCCCTCTCCCTCCCTCCCTCCCTCCCTCCCTCTTATTCCCATCTCCTTCCTTCCTTCCTTCCTTCCTTCCTTCCTTCCTTCCTTCCTTCCTTCCTTCCTTCCTTCCTTCCTTCCTTCCTTCCTTCCCCTCCCTCCTTCCCTCCCTCCCTCTTATTCCCATCTCCTTCCTTCCTCCCTCCTTCCCTCCTTCCCTCCCTCCCTCCCAGAGATAAGGGCCCCCCCATGAACGTCCCTATTCCTCCTTTCTCTCACAGACAGAGGGGAAAGTCCCAGCTTCCCCTTCCTGGCCTGGACTCTCCCTCCAGTCGGACAGAGCGCCCATTGTTCTCCCTTTCCTCCCCCCCCCCCCCTGGCGCCTGCTGGGCTGGGGCTCTGGGCTGACCCCTCCTGCCCTCCGGGCTCTCTCTCTCTCCCCCCCACAGGCTCGAGGGCCCAGGGGGCTCCAGCGGGCCCTGCGCTCCCTCTTCTGCCCCCGGAGGCTCTTCTCCCTGCTGGCCACCCTCTACCTCTTCGGGATCCACTTGCTGCTTTTCCTCCACGCCGTGGGCCGCCTGTGAGAAGACCCGGGGCCACGGGGGCTCGGTACCACGCCTGGAGGGGGGGGAACCCCGCTGGCTGAATCCTGGCCAGTTAAAGGAGGCGGCGACGGCCTTTCTCAGCCGGGGGTGATGCCAAGTCTGTGCGGCTCCTTCCAGGGAAGCGCCAGGGCTCTCCGGGCCTCGGATCCCGGCCGAATCGGGGTGGGCATCCCCGTTGATTTGGGGAGGGGGAAAAGACGCCCCACTGCCCTCCTTTGGGCGACACTAATCGTAATCCACTAAGGGGAGACCCCCTGCAGGGGAAGACCCGACTTCTGGCCCAGGTGGACGGGACTCCCTTCTAACTCACCTTAAACACCAGATTCTCTCTCGGCACATTTGGGGTGTTTTTTGGGGGGGGGCAATTTAGCGGAAATATTGCCCCCCGAGGCAGAGCCCTGCAACCTTCCTGGATTTGGGGACCGGTGAGGGGGGAGGGGAGGGATCCGTGCGAGTGGCGGGCAAGCACGGGCCGAGGAACGGAAGCACACTCTCACAAACGGAGCGTGGCACACCTGTTTCGGCTGATTGACACACCTGGCGATGTTTACACGCATGGAGACGCTCGCCCGCCAGTTGAGGCCGGTTCCGAAGGGCTCGAGGTCCGGCAGTGGGCTGCAGCCTGGGGGGGTTGGGGACCCCTGCCCCTCCCTCTCCTGTTCCGGAGAGCCAGGAAAGGAGGGAGGGTCAGGCGTCCCTGAAGCTGGGCACTCCCACTGCCTTGAGGAGGCTGGGCAGCTGCTGACCGTCCAGTCTCCAGGCCTCCGGCGGTCAGTTAATCCACGGTTGTCCACAGTGCCCAGAGCCGGAAGCCACTTCCTGGCCTTGCAGGGGAAGGGTTGTGGGTTATGGGCCAGGAGGCTCCCTTTCCTGGGGTCTGCCTCTCGGACAGGGGCAGATGGGGGGGGGGGTCCCCTCCCTGTATTCTGGGGGTGCCCTTTCTCCCCTCTGCCCGGCCTTCTGGTTCTCTTACCACCCCCTTTGTTGTGCAATAAAGATGTTTATTTTTCTGAGCGTCTTGAGTGCGAATGGCGTTTTGTCCGAAGGCAACCGGGAGTTGATTGGGGGGGGGGGGGATGTCTGCTGCAAAAAGGTCACACGTCGGCCGTGACTCGCTTAACAACTTCCGTATGTCGAGGACTCCGACTAGTAAATCTCCTTTTAATGGCCCCCATAATCCCTGGCATTGGGATGGCGTCTGAATGGAGCTAGCAGAGCGTTTGAATGGCCGGATGACCTTCCCTGTCGCCACTGCGGAGTCTTCTTCGGCAGAGACGCATCTGCTCATTGTGCCCGGAGAGAGAGAAACATCTGCCTCTACCAGGGATCGAACCCCCAGCCTCCTGACGGGGGAGGTGAGAGTCCCACCTCTAGGCCACCCAACCACTCCGGGACTACGACTAGTAGTAAATGCTGGCTGGGGAATTCTGGGAGTTGAAGTCCTCACGCCTTCAAGTTGTTGAGTTTTTTTTACTACAGGTTCTCCGGAAACATGGGGGTGGAGGATGGGCTATGGGGTCCGTTGCTGTGCTGCTAGGCCAAAAACGGGGGTGGGGGTGGGGGAGGGTGCTGAGAAAGAAAGAAGGAAGGAAGGAAGGAGGGAAGGATGAAAAAGGGAGAAAGAAAGGAAGGAAAAGAAAAAGGGAGGGAGGAAGGAGGGAAGGAGGGAGGAAAAAGGGAGAAAGAAAAAGAAAGGAAGAAAAAGGAGGGAGGGAAGGAAAAAGAAAATGGAAGAAAGGAAAAGAAAAAAGGATGGAGGGAAAAAGAGAGGAAGGAAGGACTACAAACTCGGCACTAGAGGCAGCTTCCGAGGATAACCCAGGGCTGGAAGGGACCTGGAGGTCATCTAGTCCAACCCTGCTCCAGCAGGACATGGTTAAAGTGAGTTTCTGTCCTTTGACAATGCCAACCCCCCCCCTTACATGACTACGTAGCCACGCCCACCCAGTCACATGACCCCTCCCCCCAAGCCACGCCTACAAAACCGGTAGTAGAAAACTAGTTTTCCCCCAGTGGGCGAATGGCCAGCTCTCCAGAGGGCAGGCTGGCCCTTGGGCCTCATGGGGGCCCCACTTCTCTTGCGGGCACCCCTAAATTGGGCTGAATTAGCGCGGGAGGCTGCCTTGAAGCCTCGCCCTGCACAATGACAATTACTACACAATTACAAGGACATGACGAGGCCCCGTTTGGATCACAACGGAACCCAAGGGGGTTCTTGCTCATTCATTGGGATGGCATCCATGCCCCCCTGCCCCAAACTCTCATTCCCTGGGCAAAAGCAGTGGAAAATACTAGCTGGCTAACACCTAAAGGAGGAGGGTGCGTGTGTGGCCAAGCTTGGCCGCTTTAAAACCTGTGGACTTCAACTCCCAGAATTCCCCAGCTGGGGGATTCTGGGAGTTGAAGTCCACAGGTCTTAAAGCAGCCAAGCATGGACACCTCTGATTTAAAGGTGGGTTTTTTTGCTTTTAAAAGGATTTTGGGTGGCTTGAAGCAATGTTGGGAGTGAGCTGACTGCTAGTGGGGGGCACCTGGCATGGTGACCCTATGGCAGTGGTGTCCAAACTTTTTTCAAAGAGGGCCAGATTGGATGAAGTGAACATGGTGGAGGGCTGAACATTTTTCCGAACATTCTTTGAACCATTACAATTAAATGCAAATAAATTATTTTATGCCAAGTTAATTGCAAATGACATACTTTTCATTTCATAACATTAAGATCAACTGACAGTTGAGTTTTCACAATGTATTGAAAATAAATTTAAAAAAAACTTACCTACCTCTTTCTCTCTTTCTCTCTTTCTTCCTCTCTCTATTTCTCTCGCTCTTTCTCTCTTTCTTTCTCTCTCTCTTTTTCTCTTTCTTTCTGTCTCTCTTCCTCTCTCTCTCTCTCTCTCTCTCTCTCTCTCTCTCTCTTCCTCTCTCTCTCCATTTCTCTCTCTCTCTCTCTCTCTTTCTCTCTCTCTTTTTCTCTTTCTTTCTGTCTCCCTTTCTTTCTCACTCTCTCTCTCTCTTTCTCTCTCTTTCTTCCAATCTCTCTCCATTTCTCTCTCTTTCTCACTTTCTCTCTCTCTCTTTCTCTTTCTTTCTGTCTCTCTTTCTCTCTCTCTCTCTTTCGCTCTTTCTTTCTTTCCCTTTTTCTCTCTTTCTCTTCCTTTCTCTCTCTCTTTTTCTCTTTCTTTCTGTCTCTCTTTCTGTCTCTTTCTTTCTCTTTCTTTCTCTTTCTCTTTCTCTCTTTCTCTTTCTCTCTTTCTCTCTGTCACTGTGTGTGTGTCTGTCTGTCTGTCTGTCTGTCTCTCACTCACTTAATCAGTCTCTATCTGACTCTCCCTCCCTCTCTCTGTCTCTCCCTGTCTCTGTGTGTGTCACTCTCTCTAATTCTCTCCCTCCCTCCCTCTCTCTGTATGTCTGTCTCTCCCTCTTTCCCCGTCTGTTTCCGATTCAATCCCTCCCTGTGTCATTATCTGTGTCTCTCTCCATCTCTCTCCCTCCCTCCCTCTCTTTCTCTCTGTCTCTGTCTGTCTCTCTGTCTTTCCCTCCCTCCCCTTCTGTCTCTCTCTGTGTCTGTCAGTCACTCCCTCTCTCCCTTCTCCTCCCCTCCCCCACCCCGGGAAGCAGCAGAAGGGCCGGTATGCCGGAGGTTACGGACGCCTCCTCCTTAAGCACCACCGAGGCTGTCGCCCGGCAGGGGCGTCAGGCAGGGAAGCCTGACGCCCCTGCCGGGCAACCTTGGGCGGCGGGAGCTGCATGTTCTGGGGCTGCGTGGCTGGGAGGGAGGTGAACGCGCGGCCCCAGAATGTAAGCTGTGGTGCCCGCCGGAGGGAGCCGCGATGGAGACGCGACCGGCTTCCCTGCCTGACGCCCCTGCCGGGCGACCTGCCGGGCGACCTTGTGCGAGCACCCAAGGCTGCCGTCATCTTAAGCACCACCGAGGCTGTCGCCCGGCAGGTTGCCCGGCAGGGGCGTCAGGCAGGGAAGCCGGTCGCGTCTCCCTCCGGCAGGCACCAAGCGCGCGTCCACCTCCCTCCCAGAATTCTCCACCAGCTTTGCTGAAGTCCTTCAGACTTTAAGTTGCAAAGGTTGGGGACCCCTGGCCCAGGCCCTGACACTGACAGTTTTGCTGGCTGGAGAAATCTGGGAGCTGAAGTCCTTCAGACTTAAAGTTGCAAAGGTTGGGGACCCCTGGCCCAGGCCCAGGCCCTGACACTGACAGTTTTGCTGGCTGGAGAAATCTGGGAGCTGAAGTCCTTCAGACTTAAAGTTGCAAAGGTTGGAGACCCCTGGCCCAGGCCCTGACACTGACAGTTTTGCTGGCTGGAGAAATCTGGGAGCTGAAGTCCTTCAGACTTAAAGTTGCAAAGGTTGGGGACCCCTGGCCCAGGCCCTGACACTGACAGTTTTGCTGGCTGGAGAAATCTGGGAGCTGAAGTTCTTCAGACTTAAAGTTGCAAAGGTTGGGGACCCCTGGCCCAGGCCCTGACACTGACAGTTTTGCTGGCTGGAGAAATCTGGGAGCTGAAGTTCTTCAGACTTAAAGTTGCAAAGGTTGGGGACCCCTGGCCCAGGCCCTGACACTGACAGTTTTGCTGGCTGGAGAAATCTGGGAGCTGAAGTCCTTCAGACTTAAAGTTGCAAAGGTTGGAGACCCCTGGCCCAGGCCCTGACACTGACAGTTTTGCTGGCTGGAGAAATCTGGGAGCTGAAGTCCTTCAGACTTAAAGTTGCAAAGGTTGGGGACCCCTGGCCCAGGCCCTGACACTGACAGCTTTGCTGGCTGGAGAATTCTGGGAGCTGAAGTCCTTCAGACTTAAAGTTGCAAAGGTTGGAGACCCCTGGCCCAGGCCCTGACACTGACAGCTTTGCTGGCTGGAAAAGTCTGGGAGCTGAAGTCCTTCAGACTTAAAGTTGCAAAGGTTGGGGACCCCTGGCCCAGGCCCTGACACTGACAGCTTTGCTGGCTGGAGAAGTCTGGGAGCTGAAGTCCTTCAGACTTAAAGTTGTAAAGGTTGGGAACCCCTGGCCCAGGCCCTGACACTGACAGCTTTGCTGGCTGGAGAAGTCTGGGAGCTGAAGTCCTTCAGACTTAAAGTTGCAAAGGATGGGGACCCCTGGCCCAGGCCCTGACACTGACAGCTTTGCTGGCTGGAGAATTCTGGGAGCTGAAGTCCTTCAGACTTAAAGTTGCAAAGGTTGGAGACCCCTGGCCCAGGCCCTGACACTGACAGCTTTGCTGGCTGCAGAAGTCTGGGAGCTGAAGTCCTTCAGACTTAAAGTTGCAAAGGTTGGGGACCCCTGGCCCAGGCCCTGACACTGACAGCTTTGCTGGCTGGAGAAGTCTGGGAGCTGAAGTCCTTCAGACTTAAAGTTGTAAAGGTTGGGAACCCCTGGCCCAGGCCCTGACACTGACAGCTTTGCTGGCTGGAGAAGTCTGGGAGCTGAAGTCCTTCAGACTTAAAGTTGCAAAGGTTGGGGACCCCTGGCCCAGGCCCTGACACTGACAGCTTTGCTGGCTGGAGAAGTCTGGGAGCTGAAGTCCTTCAGACTTAAAGTTGTAAAGGTTGGGAACCCCTGGCCCAGGCCCTGACACTGACAGCTTTGCTGGCTGGAGAAGTCTGGGAGCTGAAGTCCTTCAGACTTAAAGCTTCCCCCCCCCCCTCAGAGTAGGCTGACATTTCTCCCCCTGCGCTGGCTGGGCATAGCTGGGCTTCCTCCCTTCCCCCACAGGCCATGGGTCTTCTTCTCCTTCTGCTGTGAAGGGCCCAGGAAGAAGGTTGGGTGAACTTCAAACAGGAACTGCTGGGGTTTGCAAGTGAAACCAGGGTTGGGGGGGGGGGAGAGAGGAAGCCGCGCAGAGACGCTGCCAGAAGTGGAAGCGAGGCTCCGGGCAAGGTAGGGAGGCTGGAGTGCGCAGCGCATGGGGGCCGATGGGCGCTTGTGGGTGAGCGGGGCAGCTGTGTGCTGGTGGTGGTGAGGAATGGAAAGTCCTCTCCCATCTCTGGAGCTGGTGGGATCTGGGGAGGGTTGCTCTGAGCTGGCAAGAGGGCGCAGGAATTGGGGCCCTCCTGAGCAGTGGGAAGAGGCAGCCACGGGGGAGCAGAGTTTGCAAGAGTTGGAAGGGACCTTGGAGGTCATCTAGTCCAACCCCTCCCTTCCCAAGCAGGAGACGCAACAGGGTTTCTGACAGATGCCAATCCAGTCTCTTCTTGGAAGCTTCCAGGGACGAAGCTCCCATAACTTCTGAAGACAACTTCTGTTCCAGGGGTTGATGGAGGGGGGCAAAAGGACCGAAAGGGCCCCTTCCCTTGGCTCCTGGCTTCCTTCCTTTCTCCCTACATCCTTTTTCCTTCCTTCCTTCCTTCCTTCCTTCCTTCCTTCCTTCCTTCCTTCCTTCCTTCCTTCCTTCCTTCCTTTCCTCTTTCTATCTTTCCTCCCTTCTCTCTCCCTTCCTTCTCTTTTTCTCTTTCCTCCTTTCTTCTCTTTCTCTTTCTTTCCTTCTTTCTTTCCATCTTCTCTTTCTTTCTTTCTTTCTTTCTTTCTTCCCCCTCCCTCCCCTTCCTTCCTTCCCTCCCTCCCTCTCTCTCTCCCTCCCTTTCTTTCTTTCTTTCTTTCTTTTTCTTTCTTTTCTGTCTCCTTCCTTCCTTCCTTCCTTCCTTCCTTCCTTCCTTCCTTCCTTCCTTCCTTCCTTCCTTCCTTCCTTCCTTCCTTCCTTCCTTCTTTCTTTCTTTCTTTCTTTCTTTCTTTCTTTCTTTCTTTCTTTCTTCTCCCAGATGTGGAAAGCCAGGCTGGGCCAACAATGTGCCTGCAAAGTTGGTCCCCCAGCAGCTGCATTGCTGCCCCCTCGTTCCCATCGATGGTCTTCTGGTCTTCCACAGGGGAGCGACTGGAGCCAAATGGGGGGGGGGGGAAGGACCCCTTTGAGGTGGGGAAGCCAGCTGAGGTTCCCAGAAAAGGGACCACCGCAAGGGCTGAGGGAGGGCAGGGAGGGGCGTGTGGAGGAAGTCAGGCCTCCGATTTTTTTCACCAGCGTTTCCTGGCTGCACTTTTTGCAGACTTTCAAATTCTTTAAAAGCTGCTGGAAGCTTCTTGCAGAGCTCTGAGGCTGCTTCTTGTGGGGAGCTTTGCACACCGGCTTCCACTTCCTCTGGCCCTGAGTGACCACAGAAACAGCCGAGTTGGCGCAGGAAGAGCCCACCGAGATCTCAGCCCAAGAGTTGCATGTGCCGCGCAAGGCTTGCAATGGGACGATGGTTTCCTTTGACTTGCATCCGGCCGACTGTAGGAGGCTCAGCTGCGCTTCCATTTCTCACCTGCCCCTCAGTGGCAGAGCGTGCAACCGTTTTAAGGAAGGGGTTCGAGCCCCAAAGGGAGCCCCACAGTGTGAGGGACCCCCAGCCCAGGAAGGAGGGAGGTGCATTGTCGAACGACGTTTCAGAATTCGTTTTCTCTCTCTCCTGCTTTAAAGGAGGAGAGAGGCACATTTTACTTATTTATTTAAAAAACAACAACGATTTAAAGCATTTATTTAGCCACCCATCTTCTCGCCAGTCCTGGGCAGCTCCCCATCAAAAGTTAAAACAACTTATAAAACCGTATGAAAACTATAAAACTGAACACATGGAAAGAAAGAAACAACTTGGTGCCAAATC
Organism: Rhabdophis nuchalis; assembly: GCA_039707465.1. Lineage (NCBI taxonomy): Eukaryota > Metazoa > Chordata > Lepidosauria > Squamata > Natricidae > Rhabdophis > Rhabdophis nuchalis. The sequence continues at coordinate 122,565,902 of CM077648.1, forward strand.
TGTTCCCATGCTCAGTTATCTAGCCGCCTCTCAGTGCATGCAGGAAAGCCCCATGGAAGGCAAGGAGGGTGGGGGCCCGCTGGATTTTAGGGGGTGGTCTATGGGGGAGGGGCTGCCCCCCCAAAAGCTCCTATCCGGGGGGGCACGGTGAGTCAGTGGTTAAGATGCTGGCTTGGCAGGGGGAAAGCTGGTTCTAGTCCACCCCCTGCTCAAGCAGGTGACCCTTGCAGAATTACAGGATAACAGAGTGGGAAGGGACCTGAGAGGTCTTCTAGTCCAACCCCCTTCCCTCGAGTGGGAGACCCTGTGCCATTCTAGTCCAATTGTTGTCCAACCTGTTCCTAAAAAGTGGCGCAATGGAGAACATTGGTGATGCAGAAGAAGGGCAAGATGGCTTTCCTCAACAGACAGGGGGTTGGACTAGAAGACCTCCAAGATCCCTTCCAACCTGTTCTGTTCTGTTCTGTTCCGTTCCGTGCTATGCTATTCTCTATTCTGTTCTATTCTATAGTATATTTTCTATTCTATTCTATTCTATTCTATTCTATTCTATTCTATTCTATTCTATTCTATTCCATTCCATTCCATTCCATTCCGTGCTATTCTATTGTATTATTCTATTCTGTTCTCTATTCTATTCTTTCTACTTTCTATTATTTTCTATTTTCTATTCTATTCTCTATTATTTTCTTTCTATTTTCTGTTTTCTGTTTTCCATTCGATTCCCATTCTGTGCTATGCTATTCTCTATTGCTATCGTATCCTCTCTTCTCCTCTCCTCTCCTAAACAGGACAGGAGAGACCCCAGTCTGTCAATGGCTCTGCAACCTTTATTTATTTGTCTATTTGACTGATTGATTGATGGGCCACCCGTCTCGTTTAGCAACAGCCTCGTTGCTCAGGTCCACCTCCTAATGCAGTACAGCAAGGGTTACAAGCAGCCCTCATTTCGTGACCGTCATCAAACCGTTGCCGATGGCAAAGCGGGTGACCACACGACTGAGCCCCCCATTGTACAATCTCTTTTTTTATTTTCTTTTTTGGGTGGCCGTCCTTAAAGCAAACGTGGCGGTCGTGAAGCGAATCCCCTGTTTGCCATGAGGCATTTTTGGTTTTGGCCAGGCGCTGGAAATAAACGCCCGTTTCTGGCAAAGACGTGGCCAAGCCATCGTTTGCCCAGAAGGATGCTGGAAAGAGTCACCAATGGGGATGGGGGTGTGTGTGAAAACGGGGTTGTTTGACTCTCTCTCTCCTGCCAGATGTGGAAAGCCGTGGTGGGCCACAACGTGTCTGCGAAGGTGGAGACCCAGGGAGATGATTGGGACACCGACCCGGATTTTGTGGTGAGTCCCCTTGGCTCGTGCAACTCCAGGCGCTCCGGAGACCCCTGGGGCTCTGCCTGGCTCCCACAGGGATGGGCACCGCTGCATCTGAGGGCCCAGAAAGGCTGGCCTCATCCGGCTGCAGCTCAGAGGTGGGTCCCTACCGGTTCGGATCGGTTCACCGGAGTAGGTAGTAAGTCAGCCAGACACGCGCCCAAACCGGTTCTATCCTCGGGGCCGCCATCTTGATTATCTGCTCTGCACATGCGCAGAACAATCTTCATTGGAAAAATGCAAATTATTTTCCTTTTCTAATGCTGTGCGCATGCGCAGAGCTTCTAAGGTGCAAATGCACAGGTGTGCGTGTGTGTTTTGTGCACTGAATTGGTAGTAATGCTGGCATGCACCCACCCCTGGGGCATTTCAAAGAAGCCGAGATGTGAATCGCGACAGTGGAGGGAAAACTCTTCGTTCAGGGGTCTCCACAGGTGCTTAGCCCCGTGGAGACCCTCGAAACATCCCCCCTTCGACGTCCCCTTCCCCAGGAGAGACAAGGGTTCGAAAAAAGAGAAACGAGGAGGAACCTTACAAAGGTTGCTTATTCATTCACTTAATTGTCACAGGTAGTCCTTCATGTACAATGATTCGTTTAGTGACTGTTTGAAGTTGCAACAGCACTGAAAAAAGTGACTTGTGTCCGTTTTCACACTTATGACCGTTGCAGCCTTCCTGTGGTTAGGTGATCAAAATTCGGACGCTTAGCAACTGGCATGTACTTCTGACTGTTGCAGTGTCCACGGGTTAAGTGGTCCTCTTTTACGACCTTCTGACAAGGAAAGTCAATGGGGAAGTCAGATTCGCTTAACAACTTAACAACTGGGTTCCTAGCTTAATAACTGAAGCAATTTACTTAACTACTGTGGCAACTGACTCACATTTACGACCATTTCCACGCCCTGCGGTCATGGGATCGCCTCTTGCGACCTTCTGATGAGCCAAGTCAATGGGGAAGCCAGATTGACTTAATGTCCATGTTCCTAAGTTAACAAGGGCAGTGATTCACTTAACAACCGTGACAAGAAAGGTCGGGAGGTGGGGCAAAACTCACTGAACAGCTGTCTCACTTAGCAACGGGTTCAACTGTGGTTTGTAAGTCATAGACTACCTGTATCAATTGTATACAGCCACCGATCTCACGTATGTGACTCTGGCGTGCCACAAAATGCAAACATTAGAAATCCTACCGTAACAATAAACAATATAAAAGAAAAAGACTAGGCAAGAAGCTCTTGCTGTTATGTACCAATTGTAGCCATCTTAGCATTTCTTCAGTTCCTGGGGATCCCTGAGGCTGCAGGCATAGCCCGTTTTAAAGGACATCCGGAAAGCTGGTGGAGATGGAGGCAACCTGAACTTGGGGAGATGACGTTCCATCGATGGGCACTGGGAGACCCTCTCCTGACTCCCACCAGGTGTAAGAGGTCTTATCTCCTCTCGTTGACAGAATGACATTTCGGAGAAGGAGCAGCGGTGGGGGGCTAAGACCATCGAAGGCTCTGGCCGTGCAGAACACATCAAGTGAGTGGCTTCTCCATCCCCTCTTCCTTTCCATCTAGACCTCAACTTCTGCTGGGCCAAAAGTAGGCCTGTGACCCTCCCCTCAAAACCCTTGGCCCCAGTCCTCGAGGTATGACCGTAATGGAGCCCAACGTCACGTTGAAAGGAGGGCCTTAGTGTCTCACATACGTTGGAAGAAGGGCGGGGAGCTGGACTGGGCTTCTAGTTGGACTTCTCCTCTTGAGGGTTACCATAGCAGTGTCTGCTTCTCGCAGGAAAAGGAAGTGGTGTCCTCACCCAGATGTTGGCCAAGACTTTGGAGGCCCACTACGGAGAAAGACAGAGCCACTAGTGGCAACTGGGGCCGAGGAGACTAAGAGAAGCGTTTCTCAATCTTGGTAGCTTGAAGATGTGTGGACTTCGATCCCCAGAATTCCCCAGCCAGCTGAGGAATTCTGGGAGTTAAAGTCCACACAATGGTGGCTGAGGAACTGTGGGCGTTGGTCCACCCATCTTCAAATTACCAAGATTGAGAAACACTAAGAGGACTAGCAGCTTTGTTGACTTTGAGCAATGGAGGTCATGTCAACAAATGGAAAATGTTATTTTGGGGCAGAGTTTCCCCACCCCAGTCTCTGAATTTGGAGACAGAAAGAAACCATTAGAAGGAGAAAGAAGAACTTCAGAAGTGCTTCTTCTCCATCCTGCACCACAAATTTGAAGGCTCACAGCTCAGAGCCTTGCACAAGACTTTATCCTGCCCTGCTCTGTCCAGAGTCATTGGATGACAACACCCATCATCCCCAAACAGCATGGGGGATTTGCACGCCAACCCCGAAGGCACTAGGTTGGAGGACCTGGTGGGTTTCCCCCTGAGAGACCAGGCTGTGCTCCAACTTCACCAACAGGTTCTTCCGCCTGAAGGGAATCCCGTGACCCACAATTTATGTCGCTTCCTTGTTCTGTCCTGCGAAAAGTGAGGAAGTGAGGCCCTTCCTCTTTTTCAGGCAACTTTTGTGTCTCTGATTTGCGTCTTTATTTGGAGAGAGGCAGAAGTGCTGCTTCTCTTCATCTCGGAGGACACCAGAGTCCTCGCGTTGGGCGACCGTTTCTCTTGTTTCAATTCCTCCGCTGAGCTTTCTCCTGACTTATTTTATTTCCTTACTAGCCGTTGCCGGCCAGGCGTTGCTGTGGCCCAGTCTGGTTAAATGGCCAACCAATCCGTGTGTAGATCTACACCTGCACACACAAACACGTACACACAACCACCGTATAACCCCCAACCTACTTACCTACTGTATTTCTCCCTCTTTCTCTCTCTATCCCTATAGCTGCCTACCTACTGCCTACTGTATCTCTCCCTGTCTCTCTCTATCCCTCTACCTACCTACCTTCCGCATTTCTCCCTCCCTCTCTCCATCCCTATAGCTGCCTACCTACCTACCTTCAATCTTATTGACAGAGTATTTTATGTCATAAAGGATCTACACCTGCACACACAAACATATACACACAACCACCGTATAACCCCCAACCTACCTACCTACTGTATTTCTCTCCCTTTCTCTCTATCCCTCTACCTACCTACCTACTGTATTTCTCCCTCTCTCTTTCTATCCCTCTACCTACCTACCTACCTACCTACCTACCTACCTACCTACCTACCTAATAATAATAATAATAATTTTAATTTATATCCCGCTCTCTCTCCCCAAGGGGACTCGAGGCGGGGCACAGGCAATTAAAAATACAAATAAACCACAAACAAATACAAAATACAGAGTTAAAAATAGATTAAATAGATCCTGCGCTAAAACCCATAAACTAAACTAAAAATTACCCCTAAAAAACCCTAACCTAAAAAGAGACTACCCAAGGCCGGCCAGACGAAAAAAGTGCGTCTTTAATTTTAAGCGGAAGGAGCGGAGGTCCGTGGTTGTCCTGATATCGGGGGGAAGGTCATTCCAGAGGGCTGGGCCCGCCACAGAGAAGGCCCTTCCCCTGGGCGCCGCCCGCTGACAGAGTCTAGTGGACGGCACCCGGAGAAGTCCCTCTCTGTGGGAGCGAATCGGCCGTGAGGATGTATGGGGCAGGATCCGATCCCGCAGGTAGCTAGGTCCCGAGCCATGGAGCGCTTTGAAGATGGTAATTAACACCTTGAAGCGCACCCGGAAGACGACAGGTAGCCAGTGCAGCTCGCGCAACAGCGGTGTTACATGGGCAAACCTAGAGGTGCCCATAATTGCTCGCGCGGCTGCATTCTGGACCAACTGAAGCCTCCGGGTACACCTCAAGGGGAGCCCCATGTAGAGAGAGTTGCAATAATCCAGTCGGGATGTCACGAGAGCATGAGTGACTGTGCGAAGGGCGTCCCGATCCAATAGGGGGCGCAACTGGCGTACCAGGCGAACCTGGTAAAACGCCCTCCTGGCCACGGCTGTCACTTGATCTTCCATGGACAGCCGGGTATCCAGGAGGACACCCAAGTTGCGCGCCCCATCCACAGGGGCAAGATGTTCGCCCCCTATGGCCAGCGTTGGAGAGAGCTGGTTGAATCGGGCAGCCGGAAACCACAGCCACTCGGTCTTGGTCGGGTTGAGCCTAAGTCCGTTACTTCCCATCCAGATCCGCACGGCTTCCAGGCACTGGCACATCACCGCTACCTACCCTACCTCATTTCTCCCTCCCTCTCTCCATCCCTATAGCTTCCTACCTACCTACCTTGAATCTTATGGACAGAGTAATACCTGTGGCCCACTGCTCTCTCGGTATCCATCTACCTACCTTTTTTGCAATTGTTTACATTTCCTTGTTTTCCTCCCCAAAAGCTAGGTGCCTCTTATACTTCAGAGCATCTTATATTCTGAAAAATATGGTAGTTGCATCACGAATCATCTATGAGCACCAAGGGCACCAAGGACACCACAGATCTCCTCCTCCTCCTCCTCCTCCTCCTCCTCCTCCTCCTCCTCCTCCTCCTCCTCCTCCTCCTCCTCCTCCTCCTCCTCCTCTCCAAATCCTGCTCTTTGATGTCTCCTTTCAGCATCCAGCAGCTCAGAAGCAAGGTATCTGAGGAACATGAAGTTCTCAAGAAGAAGGAGCGGGAGATGGCACCCAAAGCTTCCTATGGCTACGGGGGCAAGTTTGGAACTGAGAAGGACCGCATGGACAAGGTACCAACTTGATGTGGGGCTCTGTTCTTCTCCCCTTCTTTATTGAAGTTCTCAGATGATCTCCACTGGGTCTTTGCACAGCTGCTCTTCTGCAAGGCAGCTTGACCTGCTGGAGAACTTGTCCAAATGGCAAGCGTGCCAGGAGGTAACCCTGGTTTTTCTTGGTTCTCCAGAGTGCCCTGGGACACGAGTATGTGGCCGAGGTCGGCATGCACTCTTCCCAGACAGACGCAGCCAAGGGCTTTGGTGGAAAGTACGGCGTTCAGAAGGATCGAGCAGATAAGGTTTGAGTTGTCTTATTACCGGTCTGCCTACTATTTTGGTTAGAATACTTATTGTAACATAAAAGGGAAGCGACGAGGTTGGATGGTTTAACTCAGAGGTTCCCAAACTTGGCAACTTTAAGACTTGTGGACTTCAACTCCCAGAGCTGGCTGGAGATTTCTGGGAGTTGAAGTCCACAAGTCTTAAAGTTGCCAAGTTTGGGAACCTCTAGTTTAACTTCTTTCAATGCATTTGACTCACATGGGATTTTGCAGTCAACGTTCTTTGGTTTCACAAACGGGGATTTCTTTCACGGATGAAGACGAAGAGATGGGCCTCAGGGTAAGGTTGGAGGATCCAATCTGGGTCAGTCAGTCATGCTGGGGCTTTTGTTGGATGTTAGGGGTCAGTCTTTTACGGTAGTCTAGGTAGTCTAGGAAGCACCAACCATGGATTCTAACGCTATTGTCAACTTATAGTAACAGGATTTCGCAAATCTTAAAGTACTGTGCATCTTTCCCCCTCATCTTTATGGTTGAAGGTCTCTTCCATTCCTTCTGTGGGCTCAGCTTCCTCTCCTCCTCCTCCCTGTAAACCCCACTCCCTTCCAGCACTGATGATATTGCCTGGTTGGGTCATGAAACGTTTGAAAGAAAACCATGAAGTTCAGAGAGCACCAAAAACCCTGCAGTTCTCCTCCTCTTCCTCTTCCTCTCCTCCTCCTCTTCCTCTCTGCAAACCCCATTCCCTTCTAGTACTGATGATGTCACCTAGTTGGGTCATGAAACGCCTGCAGGAAAACAGCCAAGGTCAGAGAGCACCCAGGACCCCACAGTCATTGACCTCCTCTGCCTCCTGCTTCTCTTTGCAAACCCACCTCCCTTGTAAGCACTGATGATGTTACCTAGTTGAGTCCAGTGGTTGGTTGCCAATTTTTTTTACTACCAGTTTGGGCATGCTGCTACCGGTTGACCCAATTCAGGCTGAATGAGGAGCAACCCACCCCTGGTTGGGTCATGAAATGTCTACAAGAAAACAACCAGGTTCAGAAAGCATCAAGGCCCCCTCATCATTATTCCTCCTCCTCCTCCTCTTCCTCCTCCTCCTCCTCCTCCTCCTCCTCCTCCCCCTCCTTCCTCCTTCCTCCTCCTCCTTCCTCCTCCTTCCTCCTCCTCCTCCTCCTTCCTCCTCCTCCTCCTCCTTCCTCCTTCCTCCTTCCTCCTCCTCCTCCCTCCTCCTTCCTCCTCCTCCTCCCTCCTCCTCCCTCCTCCTCCCTCTTCCCCCTCCTTCCTCCTTCCTCCTTCCTCCTCCTCCTCCCTCCTCCTTCCTCCTCCTCCTCCTCCTTCCTCTTCCCCCTCCTTCCTCCTCCCTCCTCCTCCCTCCTCCTCCTCCTTCCTCCTCCTTCCTCCTCCCCCTCCCTCCCCCCCCTCCTCCTCCTCCTCCTCCTCCTCCTCCTCCTCCTCCTCCTGACATTCAGTGACTCTCAACAGCCCAAATAATTGAATGTATTTCTTTTCCAGCCCCCTTCCTGCCCTCCCTCCCTCCGTCCCTCCCCATTTTCTTTTCTTCCCACTCAACGTTGTTTATTTATTAAGTGAAATGTCTACCTTGCCCAGCTCACTAAGGGACTTCTGGCTGGCTTACGTTTTTAAACAACAACAAGAACAACAACCGAGGGCAGGCAATATTACTTGTTTCCTTATTTTGAGCCATCAAGTTATTGTCAGATTTATAGATTAACAAGAGTTGGAAGGGACCTTGCAGGTCATCTAGTCCAACCCCTCTGCCCAAGCAGGAGACCCTACATGTGCCTCTACCTAGGATCGAACTCACAACCTCCTGATTGGGAGGCGAGAGCTCCACCTCTAGGCCAACAGCAGCAGGTCATCCGAGTGACCAATGCAATTGGCTATACTTACTCTGAGGGGTGTGTGTGTGTATGTGTAATGTCTCTCACTTTCCCTTCTCTGCAGTCCGCGCTTGGGTTTGACTACAAGGGAGAGGTAGAAATACACACCTCCCAAAAAGGTAAGCTTTGAGACAACCCATCCCTAGGTTCCCGGGCATTCCCCCCTCCCTCCCCCCTCGGGCCTTCTCCAGTTCCCACGGCCCTTCCTCAGTAGGAGGAGCCCAAGGGTGCCAGTTCACTTTCACTGATGCCCCAATCTCTTCCCAGGGGTGATGCACCCCAGATCCCTATTCTGCTGGGACCCTGAGAATGAAATGAGCGGGTTTGGAATGCCAACTTTTCAGGTCCCCCCACCCCCCAAGGTGCTTTTTCAAAAGGCATCTGGACTTCCTTGTGTTTTTTTCTTGAAGAGGTGTCACTTCTCATCCAAGACAAGGTTTTGTTACAAGGTTTTGATGGCCATCTTCAAGGTGCTCCATGGCTCTGGGCTTAGCTACTTACGAGACCGTCTGCTGCCCCATGCGTCCCTACGACCGATCCGCTCCCACAGAGAGGGCCTTCTCCGGGTACCGTCGGCCAGTCAATGCCGGTTGGCGACACCCAAGGGAAAGGCCTTCTCTGTGGTGGGCCCAGCCCTCTGGAACGACCTCCGCCTGTTCCTCCAGCGTTTGAAAACGCACTTTTTTCACCTAGCCGGCCTGGCATGAGCTGCTCGACACCGTTGTGACTTTTAGTGAACCAAAGTTTTAATTAGGGGTTTTAAATTCTGATTTTAGCGCAGGGTTCACCCATGTAACACCGCTCTTGCGCGAGCTGCATTGGCTACCTGTCGTCTTTCGGGTGCGCTTCAAGGTGCTAGTTATCATCTTTAAAGCGCTCCATGGCTCGGGACCTAGTTATCTGCGGGATCGGATCCTGCCCCATACTTCCTCACGGCCGATTCGCTCCCACAGAGAGGGACTTCTCCGGGTGCCGTCCACTAGACTTTGTCAGCGGGCGACGCCCAGGGGAAGGGCTCTCTCTGTGGCGGGCCCAGCCCTCTGGAACGACCTTCCCCCCGACATTAGAACGACCACGGACCTCCGTTCCTTCCGTCTGAAATTGAAAACGTACTTTTTCTGCTTGGCCGGCCTAGGGTAGCCTCTCTACTATAGTATTATAGGGTTATAGGATTTTAGTGAATTGGTTTTGGGGAATTTTAGCGCAGGGTTTACTGTTTAATTTGTTTTTATTTAATTGTTTGTATTTTCATGTGTATTTATTGTTTTAACTTCCCTGTGCACCGCTCCGAGTCCCCTTGGGGAGAGGGAGCGGTCTAGAAATTAAATTATTATTATTATTATTAATATAGTTTTAGAGTTTGGTATGTTTGTATATTTGTATATTGGTATTTTAATTTCCCTGTGCGCCGCCCTGGGTCCCTTTGTGAGAGATGGGTGCGGGTTATAAATCTGAAATTAAAAAAAAAAAAAGACGCTTCATCCATTCTGACTGAATAGTAGGGAATGGAAAGATTTATGCTCCTTGCAGTCATCTGGCCATGGAAGGAGTATTCTCTCTGAGAATACGCCTTCCATTCCTCCCCCCCCCATTTCAGTCAGAACTGAAGAAGCCTCATGGACGAGAAGCGAAATGTCTTCAAAGAAAAACCAGAAAGTCACATTGCCTCTTGAAAAAAGCACCTTTGGGAAAACCATGATTTGGATGATGGAGGATCTCCATAGACCTTCCTCACCATCCATGAGATTGACCTTCTGAAGAAGTTTGTGTTCTTCCGCTCCAGATTATGCTGTTGGGTTCGGTGGGAAGTATGGAGTGCAGAAGGACCGCCAAGACAAGTCCGCCCTGGGTTGGTCCCACAAGGAAGAGGTCAAGCCTCATGAATCTCAAACAGGTCTGGAAGCTCCAAGTCAACCTTGGTTCATCTCAATTTAATCTCTCATGGCTTTCTGAAGAACCTCATGTTCTCCCTTTACAGACCATGCTGTTGGATTCGGTGGGAAGTATGGAGTGCAGAAGGACCGCCAAGACAAATCTGCCCTTGGATGGGCTCACAGGGAGGAGGTGAAGCCCCATGAATCTCAAACAGGTCTGGAAGCTACTAGTCTACCTTGGTTCATCTCAATTTAATCTCTCATGGCTTTTTGAAGAACCTCATGTTCTCCCATTGCAGACCATGCTGTTGGGTTTGGTGGGAAGTATGGCGTGCAGAAGGACCGCCAAGACAAATCTGCCCTTGGATGGGCTCACAGGGAGGAGGTGAAGCCCCATGAATCTCAAACAGGTCTGGAAGCTACTAATCTACCTTGGTTCATCTCAATTTAATCTCTCATGGCTTTCTGAAGAACCTCATGTTCTCCCATTGCAGACCATGCTGTTGGGTTTGGTGGGAAGTATGGTGTGCAGAAGGACCGCCAAGACAAGTCCGCCCTGGGTTGGTCCCACAAGGAGGAGGTGAAGCCCCATGAATCCCAGACAGGTCTGTAGAAGAGACGGATGGGTTGAAGCTGTGCCTGATGGTCCCAGACATGGCTGATCCGTGTCTTGCTTGGGGCCAATATATACAAGGGGTTATTTGTATTCCTCATTAGTCCGTTAGAGGAGTTTCTCACGTCATGAACACGAACTCTAGAATTGGCCCAGGACAGGAACAGAAATTTAAGGATCCCAGAAAGACGACTGTTCAACTACCGCTTGGAAGCTCCCAGGGAAGGAAGTCCATCTGCCTTTGGATCTTGGACTGGGAATGGCAAGTCCATTTTCCCCCCTGTCAAAACAGGGAGACAGCTTTAACAGATTAACAGAGTTGGAAGGGACCTTGCAGGTCATCTAGTCCAACCCCTGGCCCAAGCAGGAGACCCTACATGTGCCTCTACCTAGGATCGAGCTCACCACCTCCTGCTTGTAAGGCAAGAGCTCAACCTCTGATTGAGAGCTAAGGATCAGCCCAAGTCACAAAGGAAGACGTAGACAACTTTAGAACCTGCTCACCTTGCAATCTCTTGGCTCCAAGAGAAGAGGACATTTGTAGTTCAGGGATGAGCTCTGGAGTCCCAGATGGTCTCTGGGCTTGGTGGGTTTCTTGCAGATGTTTCATGACCCAAGTAGGTAACGTCATCCATGCTATCCTCTTCATTATCATCAATATTACTTAGTTGGGTCATGAAACGTCTACAAGGCAAGCAAAACAACCAAGCTGAGAGACCCCAAGGACTCCCCCTCCTCTTCCTCTCCTTCATTCCTTTTCCTTCCTTCTTCCTTTTTCTCTTCTCCTTCTCATCCTGCTCCTGCACTCCTCAAACCCCTTCCCTTCTAGCATTGAAGATGTTACCTACTTGGGTCATAAAATATCTGCAAGAATACAAACAGGTTCAGAGAGCATTATGGACCACACAGTCGTCGTCCTCCTCCTCCTCCTCCTCCTCCTCCTCCTCCTCCTCCTCCTCCTCCTCCTCCTCCTCCTCCTCCTCCTCCTCCTCCTCCTCCTCCTCCTCTCTGCAAACTCAGTCCCTTCTAGCATTGATGATGTTACCTACTTGGGTCATAAAATATCTGCAAGAATACAACCAAGCTCAGAGAGATTGCACCATGGACCTCCCAATGCACTGACTGTGGGCACAAAGCGGGGTCACACAACCAGGTCAATGGAAGAGTTAGTGGCTGCCCTCACACAGGTTTGGCTTTGCATTTGTGAGTAGTGGCTTATTAGGTTGTGCCAAGCCAGGCAATCTGTTGAGTTTGTGATTCTGCCTTTCCATGAACCTCAGAAAACGCCTTGTTTGTTTTGTGTCCTCTCCCTGGGAGCAAACAATCTCTCGTGTCTCTTTTGTCTTTCTGGAAAATGTTGTGTCTCCTCATGGCAGACCATGCTGTTGGATTCGGTGGGAAGTACGGGGTGCAGAAGGACCGCCAAGACAAATCTGCTTTGGGATGGGCCCACAAGGAAGAGGTCAAGCCCCATGAATCCCAGACAGGTCTGGAAGCTCCAAGTCTACCTTGGTTCATCTCAATTTAATCTCTCATGGCTTTCTGAAGAACCTCATGTTCTCCCATTGCAGACCATGCTGTTGGATTCGGTGGGAAGTATGGAGTGCAGAAGGACCGCCAAGACAAATCTGCCCTTGGATGGGCTCACAGGGAGGAGGTGAAGCCCCATGAATCTCAAACAGGTCTGGAAGCTACTAATCTACCTTGGTTCATCTCAATTTAATCTCTCATGGCTTTCTGAAGAACCTCATGTTCTCCCATTGCAGACCATGCTGTTGGGTTTGGTGGGAAGTATGGCGTGCAGAAGGACCGCCAAGACAAGTCCGCCCTTGGATGGGCCCACAAGGAGGAGGTGAAGCCCCATGAATCCCAGACAGGTGTGTGGAAGGAGATGGGGCTGGGCAATCTCTTAGAAGAGCATAAATATACAACATAGAAACCATGTTCTGGAATCTTTTAGCTAAGGATCACAAGATCCAATTCGTGCACATTGAAGCTTCCAGGTTCTTCTCCAGAACTTTGAGGCTCCAAAACCTGAAAGAGATGGTGGTACTTCTGCCATACAGGGGACATCAAAGGGTAGCAGATGTTTGACGCCCTTCTTTATTATTTTCAAAGGTCCTATTGTTCTCCTCGTTTCTCAGCTGTGTATAGTTGTGTATATTTGAGGGGCTGCCACAAAGAACAGGGGGCCAACCTCTTCTCCAAAGCACTTGAGGGCAGGACAAGAAGCAACAGATGGATAACTAATCAAGGAGAGAAGCAACTTAGAACTAAGGAGAAACTTCCTAACAGTGAGAACAATTAACTAGCGGAACAGCTTGCCACCAGAAGTTGTGGGTGCTCCATCACTGGAGGTTTTTAAGAAGAGATTAGACAATCATTTGACCAGGAAGGTATAGGGTTTCCTGCTTGAGCAGAGGGTTGGACTAGAAGACCTCCAAGGTTCTTTCCAACTCCTTTATTCTGCTATTTGTGTCAGGCAGATGGCACCTGAAGAATTCACCAGAACACCAATTCGAGCCATCTTAGTTGTGTCTCTGCCTTTCTGAAATGTGTTGTATCTGCACAGCTAGTTGTCAGGGTGCCAAATAGCATCCCAAAAGTAAACCAGAGTCCGAGGCAAAGAATTCCTCAAAGTTCCAATTTGTGAAGAGAGCCACGTTGGCACATCCGTGAAAACCTGAATCTGAAAGCTTCCCGGTTTTCCCCACCCAGTTGGAAGTTCAAGATCTTGTCCCCCACTCCACCCACAAGTCCATCCCGTGGTCCAATCTCCCACTGCCACACTGGCAGTTCCACCCATCCAGTTCCGGTCAGGCTCAGAGGTGCAAAGACAAAGGATGACCTTGGTTTTCTGGAAAGAATGTTGTTATGGCTTCATCTCATCTAACGCCTTGCAATCCCCACTCCCATTTTCCCACCATAGAAAATGCAGAGTAGAAGAATAGAAAGTGTGGCAGGTCTGAGATCCAAAAGGAAAGATGCCTGCAGGCCTGAGACTAGTTTGGGCAGAACAGTGGTGGTACAGAAAGACTTAACCACACTCAATCTAACCTGAGTTGGATACCTCAGGAGAAGTTGAAGCCCGTGAGTCCTAGGTGGGATTAGGGAAGGAGATGGGATGTATTATGAAATCTCCAGTCTACTTTCAATTGTGCGAAGTGGTTCTGGTGTGTCAATATGCACAATAGGGTTATATTTCTTAAGTGGCCACTAGTGTTTAAACCATCAGCTTCATCATAAGGCCCAGGGCCAACTCTTTCAAGGTTCTCCATCATCTAGGCCATGGTTGCCCCAAAGGTGCTTTTTCCAAAAGACAACTGGATTTCCTTGGTTTTTTTCATTGAACATGTTTACCTTCTCATCCAAAACATCTCTCCAGTTCTCCTTAGTTCTGAAGAACCGAAGAAGCTTCTTTGCTCAAAAGTGAAACATTTTCAAGTAAAAAAACCAAGACAGTTCAGTTGCCTTTTGGGGAAAAAAAACACCTTTGGGACAACTCTTTCAGTGTAGCATCAAGCCCCTTAGGACAGCTGCATAGACAACTGAGAAGAAAGGACCTCAAGCGTGGCCTTCTGAGATCAACTCATGCTTCCATAAAAAGTTGGCTGTTTTCTCTATTGCAGACCATTCTCAAGGCTTTGGAGGCCGTTATGGGGTGCAGAAGGACAGAGTGGACAAGGTAAATGCAGGTTGGACCTGGGATGGGCTCAGCTGGGTCTTGGTGGTTGGGAGAAGGTTCTCAGGAGGACATTAACCCACTCAAACTCTCTACCGCGAGTGCTTCTAATTCTAGCCCCACTGCTTGCTTTTATTCTCCTGATAGCAAGGTTTCAGGAGAAGCTTCTCCAATCTTTCCCCCTGCAGATATGTTAGACTACAACTCCCATTCATCAGAGTCAGGGTGTCCATAACTTCCTTCTAGCCATTGATAGCGGACATATGTTACCCTGGAGATACACAGGGAAGTAAAAGAACGTTGAGAGGTCATCCCCTTCTGTGTGATGGAAGCCCCACTGCTTGTTGTATGTCTGTCTTGCATGAGGTCCATGTAAAATGTCAGTGGGGAAACCACTGATGATGTTCCATCGATGGGTCATGAAATGTCTGGAAGAAAACTAAAATTTTAGAAAACTAAAATTTCTGTTGCTAAGCTCAGAGATCATCAAGGGCCCCACAGTTCTCCTCCTCCTCCTCCTCCTCCTCCTCCTCCTCCTCCTCCTCCTCCTCCTCCTCCTCCTCCTCTCATCCCTCTACTTTGTAAACTCCCCTCCTTTATAGCATTGATGATGTTACCTAGTTGGGTCATGAAATGTCTGCAAGAAAACCACCAAGCTCAGAAAGCACCAACCCTGGACTACAAATATTGTCTTTTATTGGTTTCCTTTGATTTCTTCCGCAGAGCGCTGCTGGTTTTGGTGAAATGGAAGCTCCCACTTCCTCATATCAGAAGACAAAACCCGTAGAAGCTGGTAAGTTCATCCATGGGCACCTGGGAAGAAGGGGAAGAGAGCAAGAAATGTCCCTTTCTCATCCCTAGCAAGACGTTCATGGATGGGCAATATGGAATCAACTCTGGGAGTTGAAGTCCCCAGGTCTTAAAGTGGCCAAGGTTGGACATCCCTGGTTTAAGGAGAGACTGGATGCATCCAGAAACTTCATAGCACTTTTCTGACGACCAGTCATCAGCGGACCTACACCAGGGACAATTCCGCGTCTCCTTTTGATTGGAGATGGAGGAAGCTTCTTCTCACAATTCTGAAGCCCCTCTATTGACCTTCTCGTTGGAAACAGCTTCTGCTGGGATGGGTAACTTGAGACAACGTTTTGAAAACATGGCCAAGACTGCAGAGGAAGAGAACAAGAAGAAGGCAGAGGAGGAACGGACCCGTCGCCAGGCCCGGGAACTTCAGGAAACCCAAGAGAAGTCAAAGGTGAGGCTCTTGAGTCTTGACTAGGTATGTTCGCCATCAGTCAACTCAAGCCAGGTTTAGGGTCAATCTCTGGTTTAGGATTATAGCTAAGTGTTATCACAGCTTCACCGAAGTGAAGCTGATTTTGCTGCATCTGGGGCCAGTTGTCCAGGTGTCTTCACCTTCACGCCATGAGTAGACATCTCTGTAGAATAATTCTCGACTTACGCCCACAATTAAGCCCAAATTAAGACCAGGTCACCTCTACCTTGAAGGACCTTCCAGAGACGCCCCCCTCTTTGTGGGAATGGAAGTGTTGATTTGGGAAAGCCATGGGCATGGACTGTTCTTTGGGTTAGCCAATTTCTTCTGCTACGGAGGAAAATCAAGGCCTGGTTGACCTCCAGGAATACATTGCTGAACCTCTTCCTCCTTTAAGGACACGAAGAAGAGCGAAGAGCCAGATCGGAGCCCTCCGGCGGTGGCTGGACGGACGGTCCGAAAGGGCAGCCTTCCCCCTCTGCCTCCTCAACAGCAGGTAGGGAGACCCAATGCGTAATGTCTGAATGTGAATTCAAGGGTACGATGTAGCTGCCATCAAGGGAAACGTGAGCAATTGGTTTGCCAGGCAGCTTCTGTACATCGGTGGGCTCCCTGGTGCTGCCTGAGCTCGGCTCTTTTCTGGCAGACATTTCGTGACCCAACTAGGTAACATCATCAGCTTGGGTGGGTCATGAAATATCTGCAAGAAAATATCCCAAGCTCAGAGACCATTAAGAAATCCACAGTCCTTCTCCTCCTTTTCTCTCCCTCTTCTTTTTCCTCTTCCTCCTCCTCCTCCTCTTTTTCCTACTCCCCCCTTCTCCTCCTCTTGCACTCCTCAAACCCCTTCCCTTCTAGCACTGATGATGTCACCTAGTTGGGTCATGAAATATCTGCAAGAAAATAACCCAAGCTCAGAGACCACTCCGGAATCCACAGTCGTTCTCCTCCCCCTCCCCCCTCCTCCCCCTCCCCTCCTCCTCCTCCTCCTCCTCCTCCTCCTCCTCCTCCTCCTCCTCCTCCTCTCTGCAAATCCCACTCCCTTATAGGTGTTACCTATAAGGGAATGGGATTTGTTGTTACCTAGTTGGGTCATGAAATATCTGCAAGAAAATAACCCAAGGACCCCACAGTCCTCCCCCTCCCCCTCCACCTCCCCCTCCTTCTCAATTATGGTCATAAGGATTACTGGTATCACATAGTGTGGACTGTTGTTGTCCGTCATTAAGAATGAAGGGTTGTCCAAGGCGGGTGTCCCATCTAGTCAAATTCTGGTTCCTCCAGTAAAAGTAGACTTGATGGGGACCTAGTTTGTTGAAGGACGTGGTTCTTCTTTTTCCAGGAAGAAGAGGAAGAGGAGGCGGCTCCTGTTCTTCCTCCACGGAGCCTGGAGCTGCAAGATGACCTCAGAGAGCCTCCTCTCCCACCTTCTGCCCACCAGAAACAAGAGCAGCCCATCTATACGGAAAGCATCGAGGGCGGAGGTGATTACGAGGAGGTGATTGGGAACGTGGACTACGAGGAACCCCCTCCTCCCTTAGCTGACGATGACCAGGGGGGGGATTATGAGGAAATGCCGGTCCACAAGGACGTCTCCAGAGATGACGGTGATGAGGTGGACCAGGAGTATGAGGAGCTCGGCAACGGCCACCCTGGAGAAATGACTTCTTCAGGTGAGAGAAGGACGGCGAGTTGGTTGAGTAGGTTGGACTTTACCTTCACGCTGGAGACTCAAGTCCTGATGTAAATGTGTAGTACGTGCTGGTTGTTGGTTAATAAAAACCGGGCTAGAGAAGGTCACATCAGGGCATATTGTATGGGTCAGGGTTCCAAATAGCATCCAAAATTAAATCAGAGTCCAAGGCAACGCATTGCTCAACGTTCCAATTTATGAAGAGAGCCATGTTGGCACAACTGGGAAAACCCAAATCTGAAAGCTTCCCGGTTTCCCCCACCCAGTTGAAAGTTCACGGTCTTGCCCCCACACCCACAAGTCCATCCCATGGTCCAATCTTCCACTGCCATGCTGGCAGCTTCCACCCATCCAGTTTCGGTCAGGTGCAGAGGTGCAGAGACAAAGAATGACCTTGGCTTTCTAGGAAGAATGTTGCTATGGCTACCTATCATCTAAAGCTGTACAATCCCTGCCTCCCATTTTCCCACCATAGAAAACGCCTAGTGGAATAATAGAAAGTGTGGCAGGCCAAAGATCCTAAAAGGAACATGACTGCAGCCAAGTCAGTATGTTACGAGTTCCCTCTCTTCAGGAGGTCCATCTGGTGGGGCCAAGAAGAAGGGCCTCCTCTGTGGTGGTTCTCTGGTTTTGCCAGCAGTTCAGGGAACCTTAAATAATGATATGGAGCCCATCAAGTGGTTGGTTTGATTGTTGTCACCAAGGGATGAGGGTTTATTGGGGTTTATATTTGGGATTTTATTTCTGTAAATCACCTACAGTCACCATGACTTGGGTGGCCATATAAATCTTCTTTACATAAATATGTTGGATTTGAGAACGAGACTGCATTTGGAAGAATGATCCCCGGGGTCCCTCAGAATGCAGGTCACAGAATAATTACACCACAGGAAGACCAATTCCCTTGGAACATTGCCAAGAAGGTTTGTAAGGGTTGGAGCAGGAAGAGAAGGGATACACCATTCAACAGTTTGAAGCACTATTGGTAGCAGATTAAGAGAGTAACAGCGTTGGGAGGGACCTTGGAGGTCTTCTAGTCCAACCCCTGCTCAAGCAAGAGACCCTGTAGCAGTTCAGACAAATGGTTGTCCACGCTCTTTTTTAAAACCTCCATTGTTGGAGCATTCACAACTTCCGAAGGCAAGTTGTTCCACTGGTTGAGTCTTCTAACTGTCAGGAAATGTCTCCTTAGTTCTAGGTTGCTTCTCTCCTTGATGAGTTTCCATCTGTTGCTTCTTGTTCTACCCTCAGGAGCTTTGAAGAATAGCTTGACTCCCTCTTCTTTGGGGCAGCCCCTGAGATATTGGAAGACTGCTATCATGTCTACCCTGGTCCTTCTTTCCATTAAACTAGCCATATCCATGCAACCGTTCTTCATATGTTTTAGCCTCCAGTCCCCTCCAGTCTTGGTTGCTCTTCTCTGCTCTCTTTCCAGAGTCTCCACATCTTTTCTACATCGTGACAACCAAAACTGGATGCAAATATTCCCAGCGTGGCCTTCCCAAGGCCTTATAAAGTGGTATTAACCCTTCGCGTGATCTTGATTCTCTCCCTCTGTTGATGCAGCCTAGAACTGGGTTGGCTTAATTAGCAGCTGCAGCAGGCGGCTGGCTCCTATTGAAGTGATTGTCCACCAAGACTTCAAGATTCCCCTTGGAATAAATCCCCCCATGATAGGTGTGCCTTGATTTAAATTCTTGCACCGCTGAGTGTGGGAGCAGTTGAGCTTCAACTCTGTTTTCAAGTCAACTGGACTCTATAAAAGGCAGCACAATTCACACAACGGTGACAATAAGGTTTCCACAATTTTCCTTTTCAGGGGTTGACGAGCATATATATGATGTGAGTGAAGGGAGCCTATGTGCCTTGGCCATCTATGACTATCAAGGAGGTGAGTCGGTTCTTCTGGATGATGGGGAGTGGGAAGCACATGGCGGGGACTATGGTGGGCCAGGAATAGCAGCGTAACACAGCTGGAAGGGACTCAGGAGGTCCTCTAGTCCAAGGGTCTGCAAAGTTGGCTCTTTTAAGTCTGGTGGACCTCAACTCCCAGAATTCCCCAGCCAGCATGGCTGGCTGGGGAATTCTGGGAGTTGAAGTCCACCAGTCTTAAAAGAGCCAACTTTGCAGACCCCTGCTCTAGTCCAACCACTGCTCAAGCAGGAGACCCTAGACCAGGGATAGCTAACCTTTTTGGGGTTGGGTGCCAGAAATGTGAGGGCGTGCATGGGATAACGTGCGTGTGTGCCAACACACCCATAATGCAAAGCACGCCTCCATATGCGCATGCCCGCACAAACTCCATGTTCCCCCCATGCGTGTGTCTTCATCAGTGTCTGAAACTCTGTGTGTGTCTACTAGCAACTATGTTAGGATATTCAGCCTTAGATTGGGTTGACAATATATATGAGCCTATGTTCTTAAGGAGTTATGTAGCTTTAAGAACTGTGCTAAATTCTGATTGGCTGTGCTTCTCAGCTCTACCATAAAGGAAGCTCAGGAACACAGTCCGTTCCCTTTTCGATTCCCTTTGAATCCTGTTCTTACTGTTTGCCGTCTGAGAAGATTGAAGGAGGAGGATTTGTTTTGCATCACTGTAAGATAACTCTGTTTGGTGAAGGACTGTTATTATTGTTTGAGAAGTTAGTCGGAAGAAGTATTTTAGTTGCTACAAAGTAAAGACTATTTATTTTTCTTACTATCACTGTTTTAGAGTTTGTGTGTGGTTAAAGCAACGTATCTCTTTACTGTCCGGTGAATTACACTATTCCGCATTTATTTTCCTAACACTGGTTAAGGGACCAGAGTTGTGAGACTGGTTCTGGACCCAGAGTTGCTAACAAACGTTTCTCTAGCTGCACAACTTTCTGTCTCCTAAAGGAGAGACCCCCAACACACACTACACACCTCCAAGCTGAGCTTGGTATTTCCTCTGGGTGGGTGAGACAATTTTCGCCCTCCCTAGGCTCCAGGAAAGCCTCCAGAACCTGGGAGGGTGAAAAACAAGCCTGACGGACCAACTGGAAGTTCAGAAATAAACTTCCGGTAGACCCTTTGGGCCCATTTTTCACCCTCCCCAGGCTCTCCTGAAGCCTGGGGAGGGTGAAAACAGCCTGCCCCAGTCCTCCGCAAGCCCAAAAATCAGCTGACCGGCACTCACATGCACACTGGAGCTGAGGGCTCGCGTGCTGGCAGATATGACTCATGTGCCACCTTTGGCACGCATGCCATATAGGTTTGCCATCATGGCTCTATACCAGTGGTAGTCAACCTGGTCCCTACCGCCCCCTAGTGGGCGTTCCAGCTTTCATGGTGGGCGGGAGGGGCTTTGTCCGATACTGAAGCACGTTCCTGTTTTTTAAATTTAATTGACTTCCCTACTTTATAAATCACCATGACTGTGGAACCGGTGGGTGGTTAGAAAATTTCACTACTAACAGCGATACCAAAGTGGGTGGTAGGTATAAAAAGGTTGACTACCCCTGCTCTATACTATTCCAGACACATGGCTGTCCAGAAATGGAGCACCCACTACCTCTGGAGGAAAGTTGCTCCACTGATTAATTGTTCTTTCAGGAAAATGCTCACTCATGGTCTGAACATGTCTTCACTTGCCTGCTAGTTAAGACCTCCTCCATCTTTCTTTTTCCCAGAGGGGGATGATGAGATTTCCTTCGACCCTGGAGACACCATCACATCCATCGAGCGGGTGGATGAAGGCTGGTGGCGTGGATCTTGCCGTGGTAGAGTTGGCCTCTTCCCCGCTAACTATGTGAAGCTCCATCCGTGAAGGTCTGCCCAGTGGCTGAGCACCCATCCCTCGCTTCTCCAGTACCCTTACTTGCTGCGTGAACCAACAGGCCACACGAGGTAGGGGAAGTGGAGAAGACCTGCCTCCTCTTGCCTGGACCAGTCAGATGCTTCTCCTTGCTACAGCTATCGTACATCGCCAGGATCTGTCCTCCTGCTCTTCTGGTCATGCGGTGATCTCTGAACCTCTTCAGGCTGCGATCTCCATCAGTGGGTCCTCAAAATCTCCCCAGCCCAATCTTTCTGGGACTCCTAAATCCATCTTGGCTAAATCGCTCAAGAATCAAGAGAAAACAGAAGGATGGAGATTAGCTCTGTTCCTACAGGTTGTCCTTCCCACGTTGAGCAACCCAAGTTGCAACTGCACTGAAAAAACGTGACAATCGTTGTACCTCTGACTATCACAAGCCTCCCCGCAGCTGCTGCTCTTCTGCTTTTGAGAAGGTGCCCCAACATACCGTATTTTTCAGAGTATAAGACGCACCTTTTCTCCCCCGCCAAAAAAAGAGGGTGAAAATCTGGCTGTGTCTTATACACTGAATACAGCATTTTTCTCGCCCCCTTTGCAAAAATGGATGTGCATGGGCTGTGGGAGGCCTGCAAAGTGCTCCTGGGGGTTGGGGAGGGCTGTTTTGGGCCCATTTGTGTCCCCCCAGGAACACTCTACAAGCCTTCCAAAGCCTATGCATGCCCTGGGGTTTTTTTTGTGCAAAAATACGGACTAGTTTTTGTGAAAAACAGGTCATTTTTTCCTCGTTTTTGACCCCCCCCCCCAGCCTCCATGCTGGCTGGGGAATTCTGGGAGTTGAAGTCCACCAGTCTTAAAAGAGCCGACTTTGCAGACCCCTGCCTTAGGGAAAGATAATAATCTGCCTCTTTTAATATCCCCCCCCCAAATATTTCATTCTTCTAAGAGGGGGAGGGGCTTCTCACACATCCGAGGTTCCTAAATTTTATAACAATGGAGGTTCCAAGTGGATCAGTCTTCCCACAGTGTTCATTCATTCATTCATTCATTCATTCATTCATTCATTCATTTTCTCTTTTTCCCCCATTCAAGGTTTTTTATATTTTTAATACAATTATCCATATTATAGGAACAAAGAGTTGTGCGGTTTCTTTTCTTTTACATCCTCTCAATTCCATAGGCCAAATTATTCTCTTCCATTATTTTCCATATTTATAGTTATTTTCTCTTAATACATAAACAGTATCTGCAATCGCCCCTTCAAAGTTATGCCAAATTTTCATGTCTTCCCCACCCACCCTAGGCCCACTCTCCTTATTTCTTTGTAATGTGACTTTATGGATGTCCATGGCATAGAACTATTTGGTGTGGAGCGCCAGCATCTCCATTTTGGCTGGTTGGGTTCAATATGGAGCCCTGAGACATCTTCCTTTACAAAGAGTCTCAGGTGGGTTTCAGTCCAATTACAACCCTCCAGGATTTTGTGATGGGTTTGGTGTGGGTCATGCTGAAGATGTTGCCTAGCCTGGTAATGAAATGTTTGGAAATCAACCCATAAACTCAGAGAATGGACCTCCCCCCTCATCCTCCGCCTGAGCTTCAGATATTCCCCAGTATCACAAAGGAACCACGAAGGGTCTCCATCCCCAACTTCTTCACTGCCTTTGTGTTGCTTGTCCAGTGACACAATGGTCCACAACACTGGACTGAGGTCGGGGAAGTGGAAAAGAGCTGCCTCACTTCTTCTTCCTAGTTAACATTTTGTGTGTCCAAGTTCTGCACTGGGGAATTCTGTGGATGTATTTAGGGTGGAACCAATGAAAATTCAGAGAAAAACAAACATACCATTTGTCCAAGATATACATCTTTTATTCCAATTGTTCTACTCATCATCTATCTCAACGCACATCCCACACAGCCTTCTCCTTGTAGTTATAATATTATAATTAGTATTTTGGAATAATGGGATTCTATTGTCCCAAATCCTTGATTGGCTACCATATCAATAATATTTCATGAGCACAATTTTAGCAGACTATTTACATAAACCTAAAGATGAGATCAGAGGGGACATTGACCTAGTCTACAGAATAAATTCGACATATGCCAGGATAAATGAAGTACCCAGAGAGATACATATTAAATTTGTTAGAAGGTCTACCAGAGAGGGAATTTTGAAGGCACAGAGAGGGGGGCTGCTAATTTACCAACAAAAGGAAGTCGCCATCTTGAAGCAGATCCCAAAAAAGATTAGAGAGATGAGAAGGAGGTATTCCTTCTTATCCAAAAAATTGTTTGACCACGGGATTTGGTTTAAGTGGGCAATGCCGGAAGGGATGTTGGTGTTCTGGGATGAAGGAAGAGTAAGGATTAAAACAGTTGTTGAGGCGGAAGCCTTTCTTAAAAAACATTCCTCTGTCCTGGGGGAAGATTCAGGGGGGGCAGGGGGGGCCACGGTCCCGCCCGCTGGGGGCCAGGAAGGAGAAAAAGAAGATACAATTGCCAAGAGACTTAGATCAAAAAAATAACTTTGCTTTTTATTAATATAGTATAACCTTTTTATCTGGATGTTTGTACATGACTGCCAGCATAGAATTGAGAATTTAGGATGTATGCACTTATTTTCACCTCGTAGTATTTTTGAAAAATGTTTTCTTAATGTTTTATTATGAAGCCCTGGAGGGGCCAATGATCCCGATGCGAAAGTTCTCAAAATGTTTCTGTATCCCTTACCCTATCCTTTTTGGAAAATTGTAAAAACCCAATAAAACTTTTTCAATATAAAAAATAATAATATTTGTTCATCATTTTACAAAATCTGAAACAACTAAAGGGAGGTGTAAGTCAGGGGGACATTGAAGAGGGAAAAGATCCTTCTAGAAATACCTTGAACAGCGTATCGCAGGTAGGTGGGAGAAAGTTCTCCAGATCTCCCCCCCCCTTTCCCCTTAAATTGATTAAATCAAAATGAGGACATAGGAAGGAAGGATATGGCAGGTAGAGTCCAAAATGTCATGGAGCCAATGACCCATATTAGAATTTACATCTACACAACCCCTCAGTCTGGAAAAACTGTTCCTGGTCTACTGAAAAGGATCTGCAGAGAGACTAGGAAGGAGACCAAAGTTTGTCCTTCAGTTCTTTCCAAGACAAGCATCCTCTTTCTCCTGAATTTTGAGAAGCTTTTGCAGGGCCCCTTTGACCTCCTTGTTTCGAAAGCTGTAGATTAGGGGGTTCAGCATGGGGGGGACAACACAATATAACATGGAGATCAAGGTGTCCACTCCCAAGGAGTAGCCCTCACTCGGACGGTTGTAATTCAAGTTGGCCATCCCAAAGTAGACAAGGACAGTAATCAAGTGGGCAGCACAGGTGGAGAAGGTCTTTCTCCTTCCAGTGCTAGAACGGATCTTCAGGATTGTAGATAGGATGTAGACGTAGGAAATGATGACAAGGAGGAAAGGAGAGACTCCTACAAAGATAGTTGTAATGTGAAGAGTCATCTCATTGACATAAGTATCACTGCAAGCAATTTTCAAGAGTGGGGGGACATCACAGAAGATGTGATGGATCGTGGTGGCTCCACAGAAAGTCAAATAAGTGGCCAGTGCAGTGTGAATGGCTGAGTCAACCATGCCCCAGATCCACGAAGCCGTAGCCAGAGGGACTCGTACCCACTTACTCATGAGTTGTGTATAGTGCAGAGGTTCGCAGATGGCCGCATAGCGATCGTAGGCCATCACGGCCAGCAGTGCGCATTCAGTTCCCGCAAAGCTCATGAGGAAGAACATCTGGGCCATGCAGTCATTGTAGGAGATGGTGGGCCATTGGCGCAGGAGGTTCACCAGGATGGTGGGGAGGGTGACCGAGGAATAGCAAATGTCTAAGCAGGACAAATGGCTAAGGAAATAGTACATGGGGCTGTGGAGGCGTGAATCCAGCTGGATCAAGAGGAATATCATTGAGTTGGCCACCAAGGTGATGAGGTAGATGGCCAGGAACAACAGAAAGAAGAAAGGTTGACCTCTGGGCATGCCAGAGAAACCCAGGAACAAGAACTCGGTCACCTGCTGGGTCAGATTCACACCTTCCATGAAGTCTAGCAAGATGTGGAGGACAATGTTGGAACGCACTTAGGAGTAACATCTGGAATCAAAGCACAGCATGAAGAAGAAGCTTCCTAAGCATGAATGAATGACTGGACTGTAATAATTAAACAATGATTGGTATTTATAAAACAACCATCAGGTAGGAGAGATGGTTCTGGGAATGTTCATAGGTTTGATTCAGTGGGGGTGGCAGTCCCTTACAGCCGTGTCCCTCCAGTCAACTCTTCCCAAGACACACAGATGCTATGTGTGAGCTTCCACCTGCCCTTTCACACCCCTGTGCAAAGATGCAAAATGGGGAATGTAGATGATGGACACAGCTGGGAACTAACAGCTGAATCCACACTGTATATCAAGCATTAATACAATCGAGGGAGTCCAGAGGTATCTCACGAGAAGAGTCCTCCACTCCTCCGCTCACAATAGAACCCCTTTGGCCACCAGGCTCAAAATTTTGAGCTTGGACAAACTGGAACTACGCTGATTAAAATCTGACTTAAGCATAGTACAGAAAATTATCTGCTACAACATCCTACCTGTCAATGAATATTTCAGCTTCAACCGCAATGATACTCAGGCAAACAATAGATATAAACTCAACGTAAACTGCTCGAAACTTGATTGCAGAAAATACAACTTCAGCAACAGAGGGGTCAACGCCTGTAATGCTCTACCTCAGGGGTCTCCAACCTTTGCAACTTTAAGTCTGAAGGACTTCAGCTCCCAGCTTTGCTGGCTGGAGAAGTCTGGGAGCTGAAGTCCTTCAGACTTAAAGTTGCAAAGGTTGGGGACCCCTGGCCCGGGCCCTGACACTGACAGCTTTGCTGGCTGGAGAAGTCTGGGAGCTGAAGTCCTTCAGACTTAAAGTTGCAAAGGTTGGGGACCCCTGGCCCAGGCCCTGACACTGACAGCTTTGCTGGCTGGAGAAGTCTGGGAGCTGAAGTCCTTCAGACTTAAAGTTGCCAAGGTTGGAGACCTCTGGTCCAGGCCCTGACACTGACAGCTTTGCTGGCTGGAGAAGTCTGGGAGCTGAAGTCCTTCAGACTTAAAGTTGCAAAGGTTGGAGACCTCTGCTCTACCTGACTCCATTGTTACATTCTCAAACCCCCATATCTTTAACCTTAAACTGTCGACTGTGGTCCTCACCCCATTCCTAAGAGGTCCCTAAGGGTGTGTGCCTACCAGCTTGCCTACCAACCCTGTCCTACCATCCCCATTGATATGTACTCATTCTATGTCTTCATGGCCATGCTAGACTTATCTCTCTTCATCGATTTGGGCCAATCTCATGCAATAATGTCCATGTCTATACTAATACCTGTCCCTTGTACTTGTTGACAAATAAACAACTACATGAAAAGGAATTCCTTCCAAATCTTCCTCCCCAAAGTGAGAGATTAAGAAGCAGATGGAGAGGAAAGTTGAAGAGTAGTTCGTACACCTGATGAGGGAATGCCAGTAGTATTTAGCAATAGCATTTAGACATAGTTTGCTTCCTAGGGATTTCACAGCCCTCTCTAAGCGGTTTACAGAGTCTTGCCCCCCAACCATCTGGGTCCTCATTTGACCCCCCTCGGAAGGACGGAAGGCTGAGACAAACTTCAGCCTGGTGAGATTCGATCTGCCAAACTGCTGGCAGCCAGTGATCAACAGAAGGAGCCTGTAGTACTGGGCTCTAACCACTGGGCCACCAAGGCTCTTAATCCTAATAGCTGTGCAAATTTCCCGGTAGCCACAAGAGGAGCCTCAAAGGTGCTTTTTCAGGTGGCACCTGGACTTCCTCCTTTTTTTCTTTTGAAGATATTTTGCTTCTCCTCCAAGAAGCTTCTTCAGCTCTGAGAGGATGGAGGGGAATGGAAGGGCTGATACTCCTTGCAGACAGCTGGTCATTTGCATCCTTTTAGAGGATCGTTAAACAAAGCAGTGGTAGTCAACCTGGTCCCTACCATCCCCTAGTGGGCGTTCCAGCTTTCATGGAGGGTGGGAGGGGTTTTGTCCGATACTGAAGCACTTTCCTTTTTATTAAATTTAATTGACTTCCCTACTTTATAAATGACCATTCCTGTGGAACCGGTGGGCGGTTAGAAAATTTTACTACTAACAGCGATACCAAACTGGGCGGTAGGTATAAAAAGGTTGACTACCCCTGGTCTACATCTATATCTAACTCCTTCTATATATTTATGTCCATCCATCTATCCAACCAATCTACTCAACTATCTAATCTATATCTCCTATCATCTATCTATCTATCTATCTATCTATCTATCTATCTATCTATCTATCTATCTATCTATCTATCTATCTATCTATCTATCTATCTATCTATCTATCTATCTATCTATCTATCCATCCATCCATCCATCCATCCATCCATCCATCCATCCATCCATCCATCCATCCATCCATCCATCCATCCATCCATCCATCTATCTATCTATCTATCTATCTATCTATCTATCTATCTATCTATCTATCTATCTATTGTATCTCTGTCTATCCATCCATCCATCCACCCATATCATCTACATCAGTGGTAGTCAACCTGGTCCCTACCGCCCACTAGTGAAGCACTTTCCTTTTTATTATTTAATTGACTTCCCTACTTTATAAATCCCCATTCCTGTGGAACCGGTGGGCGGTTAGAAAACTTTATTACTAACAGAGATACAAAAGTGGGCGGTAGGTATAAAAAGGTTGACTACCCCTGTTCTAAAGTCTAAAGGATGCAACTTCTTCAACGTTCCAGACAATGGCCTGTGTTGAGGTGCATCTGAAATGAGTGGGGCATGCATTAATCTCCCCCCCCCCACACACAGACCTTTTCTCAAGGTTGATCTGAACGCTTTGCCCCTCGTGTTCCTCACCTGTTCAAAGCATCCTGGAGGTAACTGGTAGACATGACCTGCTTCTCCCATCCCTTTTCCCACGGCTTCCCAAACTCCTCAGCAGACCTTTCTGTCTTGAGGAGGGTCTTAGATTATTGCTCTTGGCCTCTTTCAGGCATTGGAGGTCCCACAAGTGCCCTGCATTCGTTCCTGGGTCACGAACAAAGTTGATACTTGCAAAAAATATCTATCTATCTATCTTGTGTGTTTTTCATGGCGCCTGAGAAGTCCCTGGAGAGGACTTGCATCACAATGGAGAAAAGAAAAACATCTCCACACTTCTCACTTGGGTTGGGAGAAACATCCCTCTGGGCTCAGCTCCAAGTGGGGAAAAAGACTCTGGAAATATTGGAGGCTGCTTGGAAAGATGGTTTAATGGTGGACAGGACCCCATGGCTGGAGCTCCTGGACAGAACAAGGGGGACCAGATGCTTCCAGATGTTGGGAGGAGAAGAAAAGAGAGGCAGAGATGCTGATAGTCCCTGGTTTTATCTGGCCTTTGATTGATTTTGTCTTCTGATGGGTTGTCAGACTCTCATGGGGGTCATGCAGGGGCAACTCTCTAGGCTGGGCTTGGAGTCCATGCTTGGTTGAGCATCGTTTCTTCCCAGGTGCCTTGTGGGGAGATGGGTCAAGGGCTAATCCTATCATGCCTTAACCCCATCACCCTGAAGCGGAAGGGGGATCTTTGTTCTGTAGAATAGACTGGCTCAGGCCTTTAATGGCCTAGTGACAAAGGTGGGGGCTATTAAGAGTGAGCCTGCTTCCTGCCTAAAAACACACTTCTCCATTTCTGATCCAGGGAAAATATAATATTCTGCCTTTTCAATATTTCCCAGGATATTTCATTTTTTCGAGGAGAAGGCTGGATTTTAACTCCCTACACTTGGGAGATCCTTGCTGAAAACTTTGGGACTTTGGAATAAGGGCCGGGAGCCAAGAACTTTGACCAACAACCACACATAGAAGGACAGCGTGAAGGTCCTCTGGGCTTAGTTATATAGCACTAACAACAGCAATAGCCCCATTCACGGTGCTTTACTGCCTTCTCTAAGCAGTCTACAGAGTCGGCCTCTTGCCCCCAACCATCTGGGTCCTCATTTTACCCACCTCGGAAGGACGGAAGGCTGAGTCAACCTGGAGCCGGTCAGGATCAAACTGCGCCAACCTGGAAGCCAAAATGGGGTGCAGGGGGATGGGCCAGGCAGGGTGGC
The DNA here is from genome assembly GCA_039707465.1 of Rhabdophis nuchalis. Classification (NCBI taxonomy): domain Eukaryota; kingdom Metazoa; phylum Chordata; class Lepidosauria; order Squamata; family Natricidae; genus Rhabdophis; species Rhabdophis nuchalis. Next base: position 122,595,254 of record CM077648.1, read on the forward strand.
TGGGGCCAGGAAGAGGTGGGATTGGCTAGTTCTCTGAACTGGGCAAAAAATTAACAACTGGTTCGCTCGAAGCAGTGCCAACCGGCTGAATCCCACCTCTGCCTGCAACCGTTCTTCCTATGGTTTAGTCTCCAGGCGTTGGAAAGATATGAAGAACGGCTGCAGTTTAACATATGTCAAACTGTTCCACTCTATGTGGCGGCTCCTTTGTAGGACCCCATTTTTGCCCATCAATGTCAGTAGGGCTCTTAGCCCAGTGTGCACCAAGACCCCACAGAGAAACATCTGACCGAGGAGACAGGGCTTCTCCACTTTCCCCACCTCAGGGAGGGATGGAGACCCACTGGGTCACATGGGAAGGTTCTGACCTGGGCTTCCTGGGACAGTAGAAATCACACGCTTAGTCCCAAAAACCTTCTTTTATTAAAACGGCTGTGAATTAGGTTCATTCTCAGCCCGTAATGAGTCACCACCAGTCTGTGAAGAGTCCTGCAGAAGTCTGCCAAAGTCTTTCAAGGTAAGGCTGATAAACCCCCACCTTTCTCTCCCTTGAAATGCTGCCAGAGACCTCATGGCCAATTGGCTTTGCAAGGACAGATGGAGCACAGAGTCAAACGGAACTTCAGAGTTCAAACTGACCACAAGGAACGAAGTTGCTTCCTGCAAAGGCTCACGTCTGTTTGCTCCTCTTGTATGTCTTGTGGGAAGGGCCAATCATCTCCAAGCCTTAGTCCCGAGTCACCTCTTTTGTCTTGCCTTCTGGCAGCTCTGGGCATGCGCACACTGGGAAGAGGCTCCCCCTGTTCCTCTGCCTCGCTGATGTCAGACTCTGGAGGCTCCGGAGGTAGCACGTAACTACCAGATGGCCCTGGCCCCCCTCTCTGACTCCGACACAGAGCCCTCGTCCGAGCCTTCCCCAGACTCCAGGACTCGCCCATGTTCCACCCCAACCCTCCTCACTGTCCGACTCTGCTGCCAGCTCCACAGATGGACCACAACAATGGAGAAGCTGGGGTGGACACTCAACAATGTGAAGGCCTTCCCTGCAGGAGGATCCCCTCCAGCTTTGTTGATTTGTTTGTAATTCTGTTCTCAGAGTTTCCCCTGAGAATCCCTCCTTCTGGGGGTGTGGAGATTATCCTGACTTTGAGCTCCCCCCCCATTGCCTTTCACTCCAACCTTTGCAGGGGGGAATCCCCAGGGTGCCACTCCTTCGCTTTTCTGCGTGTGGTGCGTGTTGATCTTCAGGGACATTCAGAAGCCGTAGAAATCATCTCTCTTCTTCAGCTAACATTTGGCTCCGAGGGTGACACAGAACAGATATGGGGCATCTGATCCCTCAAAGAGGCTGGGAGGAAGAAGCAGAGACCTCCTCAAGTCAGAACGCCTGGGAGAGCTTGCCAATTCCTCCCCGCTTCTTCTCCCACTCCCCTCCTCAGTAGCACCCTTGGATCCCATGGACAGGCACTGAGAGGGCTTCCTTGCCACTTCCCTCCCCAAAACTGCAGCAGAAGGAGGAGGAAGACCAGCCGGACATTCCAGCTTCATCCTGGAGGCCGTTACAAGGTGAGGAGGCCACAAAGAAAGGTCATAGCAAAGGAGCTCAGACGTGGGTCCTTCTGCAGTGGGGTACCTTGGTGGGGGGGATGCTGAAGGAGATAGTGACCATGCACCCCTTTTGAATCGGTCTGTCTTTGTTGCTCTGTGAGGTTCATGAATTGCATCGGATTCAGGTGCTTCCATAAAGTCTCCTTCTTTTCTGATGTCCAAGAGAGGGGAAAAATATCTAAAATGAAGGAGGTGGTGAGGAGGCAGCCAAGGACCTGGATCTTCTCCCTGGAGACCTCCTGATGCTAAGTGGGAGAATGGCGAAAATTGAGTTCTTGGTGTCAAGTCAGATATTTTGGGATGGGACTTTTGGGTCATCTACCGAGCACCAAACTCCCCACAGCTCTTCCTCTCCCCTTTACACAGGGAGACACACACACACAAACACACACACACACACACACACACACACACACACACCCAGTGAAGCCCCCTCCCTCCATGGGTTTGAGAAAGAGGTTGCGTGTGAAGGAAAGGAAGTTGGAAAGAGCCTAGCAGTGGAGGGGAAGCAACGGAGATTTTGGGGGTGAGGAGAGGAAGAGAAATCCCAGAGGAGGATTTGCTGGACCAGGAGAAGAAGCTCAGGCGGTCCTGGATTCCTCCTGAGGACCAACATTAGGCAGTCATTGATCAAAGCAAGGAAAAACTGAGCACCCCACTGGTCCATCGAAAGGAGGGTTGGGGTCACCTGGAGGAGTGTGGAGTGTGGCTGCAGGGAGGGACAGAATAAATCCCAGGAGGAGCATCTCTTCATGGTTGATTCTTCACACAACCCACCTACCAAGAAAGGGGAGCCTGGCTTCATTTGGGATGTCCGTTCGCACGTAACAGGTGAGGCAAAATGCTTCTGGGGAGAGTTAACAGGAGGGACATGGAAGCCATGAACTTGCCCCCTCCTCACTGAAAGGACCATGGACGTCCCCAGAAGCATCTTCCCCTCCCCCAATGAAGGCTGATCCTGCGAAGCCAAGTTCGGTCCCTCCAGATGTTCTTGGAGAAGTCCAGGGGTTCCCTCTTGCATGCGGAGCTTCTTCCCAATGCTCTGATTTCCAACCTTCCCCCCAAAACTCTTGTGAGGAAAGCCAATGCTTAGAGGGAGGGGTGTGGGGTAGCCCAACAGAGACCCAGAAAGAGTGGGGGGAGCTTGGGTCAACCTTGAAGTCCTCACTTCTCAGAAAGCCTTCTCAAACCTTCTGAGGAAATCTGGATGATATTTTTATTCCTATTAAGACAGAGATTTTCATTTCCTTGATGACGGTAGCAGCAGAAGAAAGACAGGAGAAAGAACGGGAGGTTGGATCATGGCCAATATCTGAGTTCACATCGCCTCTTTAGCTATGCCTCTGCGTGACTGTGTGGCTTTCTCCTCCTTCCCCAAAACGCATCAGAATGGATCCCTCCTTTTGCCTGTGGGAGTCCCTCCTCTTCTCCTCTGGGGAGAATTCCTCCAGTCTGCCCTGTGGAACAAGCCCTGCAGTGGGGGTGGATGATGGGGTTGGGGGTCCTGGCTTTGATTCCAGACTATCCCACCCAGTGGCTTCTCCTTGGTCTCCCTGGACAGCTCAACCAGCCATGAAGCCACCCAGAGATGGTCAGGCCTCTGGACGCTCCACACCTGGAGATGCTGCTTCCCTCTGAGTGACCACAAGGAGCCATTTCACCTGCAACTCCAACCCCAAAGTCAACGGTGAACGGAGGACCCCAAGTAAGTGAATCGATCCTTGTGCAGTCGCTTTGGAAAGGGGAATTTTTCTGCAATTCCCGTGGGCTCCACCTTTCAACCCCCAAACAGTCAACTTGATAGTCAACCTAAACACGAGTCAAAGAGTCAATTTTCAGGCCAATCTTCCTGCTCCCATTGAAGTCAATGGATCAGGAAACCCATTTCTGCTTAACTATGTTTTTCCCCCAAAGGAGAAGCGGCTCTTTTAAGAGGAATTAACAACTACGGTCTTTTTAATTTAATTCATGGGAAGGTTATCACAAATGGTGGTATTTTTATCTCTTCGTGTGTCATGATTATTACAAGGAATGTGCACATATCTATCGCTCCCTCTTAAATTCATTTTCCAATCTTCTCCTTGCAGCCAACTTTGATTGACCTCATGGAAGGTGGCAACCAGACCCTGCATGTGACCCAATTCTTGTTCCTGGGTTTCTCTGGCATGCCCAGAGGTCAACCTTTCTTCTTTCTGCTGTTCCTGGCCATCTACCTCATCACCTTGGTGGCCAACATGGTCATACTCATTTTGATCCAGGTGGATTCACGCCTCCACAGCCCCATGTACTATTTCCTCAGCCATCTCTCCTGGTTAGACATTTGCAATTCCACGGTCACCCTCCCCACCATCCTGGTGAACCTCCTGCGCCAACAGCCCACCATCTCCTACGACGAGTGCATGGCCCAGATGTTCTTTCTGATGACCTTTGCAGGAACTGAATGCGCACTGCTGGCCGTGATGGCCTACGACCGCTATGCGGCCATCTGCGAACCTCTGCGCTATACACAACTCATGAGTAAGTGGGTGCGAGTCCCTCTGGCTACGGCCTCATGGGTTTGGGGTCTTGTTGACTCTATTTTTCACACTGCACTGGCCACCAATGTGGCCTTCTGTGGGAAGAACCAGATCCATCACATTTTCTGTGACGTTCCCCCACTCTTGAAAATTGCTTGCAGCGACACCTACGTCAATGAGATGGCTCTTCATACAGCAAGTATCTTTGTAGGGCTGTGTCCTTTCCTCCTTGTTGTCATTTCCTACGTCTATATCTTATCTTCCATTCTGCAAATCCGCTCCAACAGCGGAAGGAGAAAGACCTTCTCCACCTGTGGTGCCCACCTGGTCACCGTCATCCTCTTCTATGGGATGATCAACCTGAATTACAACCGTCCCAGCGCAGGCTACTCCTTGGGGGTGGACACCCTGATCTCCATCCTCTATTGTATCGTCACCCCCATGCTGAACCCCCTAATCTACAGCCTCCGAAACAAGGAGGTCAAAGGGGCCCTACAAAAACTTCTGGGCACTCAGGAGAAGGAAGCTGCATCTCCTGGGAAGCAATGAAGGAAAAACATGGTGTCCTTCTTACCTTCTCTGCTGATGCTTGTCTATGGACCAACAACTTTGTTTTCCCAAACGAGCGATTGTGTAACTGCCAATTTCAATATGGCTGATTTGGTCAACGTCTCTGGGATTCTCCTGGCCATCTCCCTCTTTCCTCTGTCTCTATTTTGCTTTAACCACTTATGGTGGGAAAGGAAATAAAAAGATCTGGAGAACTTTCTCACCACCTATCTCCAAAACATTTTTCCCAAGATATTTTCATGAGGCAAGGATGTCCTTTGACTTTACTGTTGTTTATATTAGAGCTGGGAATTCTAAATGTACAATGTGACCAAAATAAAATGGGTGCAAAAATAAAAATAAAATTTGTAGACTGAGATCTCTTTGTCAGAAGTGCCATCTAAAGCTTCAGCATCGCTTTGCCAGATCCCAGCCTGCCCTAAACCCATGGGGGGGGGGGAATTGCTCAAATTGCAGGGAAGGAGGGGGAAACCACTATTCATCCTACCACCCTGAGACATCGGCTCAATGCCCCAAGGCCAGAGGCCTGAGATGGGAAGCCGGATATCTCCCCATCCAGACCACCAATGGAGGGACCATTGGCAAAACAAATTCTTTGAATGTAACTGGACAATCAAGAGATAAAAGACGGGAGGAGCAGCAAAGGGACAGTTAACTGGGGAACCTTCATGCACAAACTTTTAATTCTTGCTTTGCTGTGATGTAACCACTTGGCCTTTAGTAAGAGTAGTAGATCTTTCGCACAAATGAAGTCCGGGATCTTTCTTTCCTAAGAAACCAAGGTCAGACAGGGTGCAACACTTTTGCTGGTGATTTAGTTGTGTTTCTTCAAGACCCAGAAAGTGCAAGGGAAGACCTGAGCAGGAAACTCAATGATTTTGGAGACTTAGCAGGTTTCAAACTAAATAAACAGAAAACAAAAACGGTGGCTAAGACGATGACTGTGCAAGATTGTGAAACTTGGACAAGAATGTTGGAGGTGGAGAAAAAGATGACATATATTGGGGCTATGTTGACCAATAATACCATAGAATAATAGAATAACAGAGTAGGGAGGGACCTTGGAGGTCTTCTAGTCCAACCCCCTCCCCAGGCAGGAAGCACTACGCCACTTCAGACAAATGGTTATCCAACATCTTCTTGAACACTTCCAGTGTTGGGGCATTCACAACCTCTGGAGGCAAGCTGTTCCATTGATTAATTGTTCTCACTGTCAGGAAACTTCTCCTCAGTTCTAAGTTGCTTCTCTCCTTGATTAGTTTCCACCATTGCTTCTTGTTCTGCCCTCAGGTGCCTTGGAGAATAGCTAGACTCCCTCTTTTTTGGGGCAGCCCCTGAGATATGGGAACTCTGCTATCATGTCTCTCTTATAGTGAGTATGCTCAGTAGTTTTATATGTAACAGGTCATATCATCCCATAACATACTAAGAATGATCTTATTACTGACCAGTTGCAAGTCAGTAGGTTTGATTTTTACATTGTAATGAGTTTTGAATGAGTTATTAAAGTTCAACTCTTTGGATAATTCTTGTCTCTGGCTGGTTTGAACTGGTCCTTATCAGAATTCCACATCCTTGGTTGTGACTTCAAAGAACCAGAAACATTAATCAAAGGTTTCTGAATGGTTCTGAAAACATTACTCAGAGGAGCCCTCTTCTCCTGCTTCCACCACCATTGTGCTGGGAATTGGTTGCCTATGGTTGCCATTGACTGGGATGTTATAGGATCTCCTGCCTTGAGCAGGGGTTGGACTAGAAGACCTCTAAGGTCCCTTCCAGCCCTATAATTATATTAGCTTAGAATTATTGATAGATAGACAGACAGACAGACAGACAGACGAAAGAGAGGGAGAGGGAGGGAGGAAGGAAGAGGGAGAGATAGATAATTCAGCCTTCCTCCCAGAGTTGTTTGTCCTCCATCACTGGTGGGTTTCAGTAAAGGATTGGACAACCATTTGTCCAGAATAGTATAGGGTCTCTTGCCTTGAGCATGGGGTTGGACTACAAAATCTCTAAGGTCCCTTCTAGCCTTATGATTATATGAGATAGATTAGAAAGATTTCATAGATAGATAGATAGATAGATAGATAGATAGATAGATAGATAGATAGATAGATAGATAGATAGATAGATAGATATGGTTGGAGAGAGACAGCGCAAAAGAGAGAGAGATGGATGGAGAGGGAGGGAGGGAGGGAGAGAGAGAGAGAGAGAGAGAGCGAGAGAGAGATCAGCCTTCCTCCCAGAATTGTGTGTCTTCCATCACTGGTGGGTTTCAAGAAAAGGTTGGACACTCATTTGTCTAGAATGGTATAGCATCTCCTGCCTTGGGCATGGGGTTGGACTAGGAGACCTCTGAGGTCCCTTTCTGCCCTTTGATTCTAGGTTCTGCACAATCCAGATGTGCCCAGCGGTGAGGAACCATTTGTTTTCCATTGTGGAAATGTCAACAATCACAAGCTCTTCTCTGATGTTCAACCCAATTATCCTGCTGCCCATCTGGGTTGTGTGACCGCAGAGTTGGGCTTAGCACAAGTCACACTGAAGGAATGTGTGGGTGACCATTCGGTGGAAGGAGTGTGGGCTCCAAGAAACACAGCGGGACAAAGAATTTCAAAGGTTTTATTTCATTTAGAGAAGCATTTTGTAGAGGAGAAATGATGGGCAAACACAAATGATTCCCCTTATCACGAGATTCTGCCATTTTGTCAAGGGGGATTGAAATAAAACCCAGGGAAGAACTGAGGGTGGAGGAATAGAGTTTTCAGTGAGTCTCTTACGGACAGTTTCAGATGGTCTTTTACTTCTGACCACAACTGAGCCCAAAATGTATGTCGCTGAGTCAGTTGTTAAATGAGGTCAGCCCAATTTTATGACTTTTCTTGCCACAATTGTTAATCACAGCAGTTGTTAAGTCAACACATGGTTGTTAAGTTAATCTGGCTTCCCCACAGACGTCACTTGTCAGAAGGTCGCCAAAGGGGAGTCACGTGACCCAGGGACATGGCGACCGTCGTAAATACGAACCAATTGCCAAGCATCTGGATTTTGATCTCGTGACTGTTGCAACTGACATAAATAGGGTCCTAACTCACTTTTTTTCAGTTCTGTTGTAACTTTGAACTTTAGACAAACTGTTGTAGGTCGAGGAGTATCTGTATTAGGAAAATCTAAAGTAGGCAAAATAATGTAAATGGTTTGGAATATAAAACGGAGTTTGAAACAAATTTACGAAAATGCAATTGCTGCTATGCATACATGGTATTTTTTTAAACTGAAATTTGAAAAAGAACAACAATTGAAAGAAGAGGTTGAAATTTTGGGTTACAACATACATAGGGAAGGATGGGGAAGTTTACACGATGTGACAATGTAAAGGAGTTTTTATTTAATAAATCAATGTACAGTTGCTTTATGTCCCCAGAGAAATTGTCTAGGAGGGAATAAAGGCTCGTTAAATTCAAATGTTGGAAATTCTTGTGCTTGGTGGGTGTGTGAAAGTAGAAAATTCTGGATTAAAATACATATTCTGTTGAAGCCAGCTCCATGTGAGACACAGCAATAGAGTCCCATTAAAAAGAAATAAATAGGACTTTCTCTGTGTCTGGAGACTTCTGGGAGTTGAAGTCAAACCGTCTTCAAGTTGCCATGGTGAAGGAGCTTCTGGTTCAGAGGTTGACATGCTGGCTGGGGAATTCTGGGAATTGAAGTCCACATATCTTCAAGTGGCCAAGGTTGGGAAAAACACTGCCCTAACCATTCATTAGCTTTTGTAGGGCCCCTTTCACCTCCTTGTTTCGGAGGCTGTAGATTAGGGGGTTCAGCATGGGGGTGACAATACAATAGAGGGTGGAGACCAGAGTGTCCACCTCCAAAGAGTAGCCAGCACGGGGACGGTTGTAATTCAAGTTGATCATCCCAAAGTACAGGATGACAGTAATCAAGTGGGCACCACAGGTGGAGAAGGTCTTTCTCCTTCCAGTATTAGAACGGATCTTCAGAATTGTTGATAGGATGTAGATGTAGGAAATGATGATAATGACAAAAGGACACAGACCCGCAATGGCGCTTGCTGTGTGAAGAGCTACCTCATTGACGTAGGTGTCGCTGCAAGCTATTTTCAAGATTGGAGGAACATCGCAGAAGATGTGATGGATCTTGATGTCTCCACAGAAGGCCAAATCGGTGGCCAGTGCTGTATGTATGGCAGAGTCAACCATGCCCCAGATCCATGAAGCTGTAGCCAGAGGGACTCGCACCCACTTACTCATGAGTTGTGTATAGCGCAGAGGTTCGCAGATGGCCGCATAGCGGTCGTAGGCCATCACGGCCAGCAGTGCGCATTCAGTTCCCGCAAAGGTCATCAGAAAGAACATCTGGGCCATGCACTCGTCGTAGGAGATGGTGGGCTGTTGGCGCAGGAGGTTCACCAGGATGGTGGGGAGGGTGACCGAGGAATAGCAAATGTCTAAGCAGGAGAGATGGCTGAGGAAGTAGTACATGGGGCTGTGGAGGCGTGAATCCACCTGGATCAAAATGAGTATGACCGCGTTGGCCACTAAGGTGATGAGGTAGATGGCCAGGAACAGCAGAAAGAAGAAAGGTTGACCTCTGGGCATGCCAGAGAAACCCAGGAACAAGAATTGGGTCACCTGCTGGGTCTGGTTGCCACCTTCCATGAGGTCAATCAAAGTTGGCTGCAAGGAGAAGATTGGAAAATGAATTTAAGAGGGAGCGATAGATATGTGCACATTCCTTGTAATAATCATGACACACAAAGAGATAAAAATACCACCATTTGTGATAACCTTCCCATGAATTTAATTAAAAAGACCGTAGTTGTTAATTCCTCTTAAAAGAGCCGCTTCTCCTTTGGGGGAAAAACATAGTTAAGCAGAAATGGGTTTCCTGATCCATTGACTTCAATGGGAGCAGGAAGATTGGCCTGAAAATTGACTCTGACTCATGTTTAGGTTGACTATCAAATTGACTGTTTGGGGGTTCAAAGGTGGAGCCCATGGGAATTGCAGAAAAATTCCCCTTTCCAAAGCGACTGCACAGGGATCGATTCACTTACTTGAGGTCCTCCGTTCACCGTTGACTTTGGGGTTGGAGTTGCAGGTGAAATGGCTCCTTGTGGTCACTCAGAGGGAGGCAGCATCTCCAGGTGTGGAGCGTCCAGAGGCCTGACCATCTCTGGGTGGCTTCATGGCTGGTTGAGCTGTCCAGGGAGACCAAGGAGAAGCCACTGGGTGGGATAGTCTGGAATCAAAGCCAGGACCCCCAACCCCATCATCCACCCCCACTGCAGGGCTTGTTCCACAGGGCGGACTGGAGGAATTCTCTCCAGAGGAGAAGAGGAGGGACTCCCACAGGCAAAAGGAGGGATCCATTGTGATGCGTTTTGGGGAAGGAGGAGAAAGCCACAGAGTCACGCAGAGGCAGAGCTAAAGAGGCGATGTGAACTCAGATATTGGCCATGATCCAACCTCCCGTTCTTTCTCCTGTCTTTCTTCTGCTGCTACCGTCATCAAGGAAATGAAAATCTCTGTCTTAATGGGAATAAAAATATCAGCCCAATTTCCTCAGAAGGTTTGAGAAGGCTTTCTGAGAAGTGAGGATTTCAAGGTTGACCCAAGCTCCCCCCACTCTTTCTGGGTCTCTGTTGGGCTACCCCACACCCCTCCCTCTAAGCATTGACTATCCTCACAAGAGTTTTGGGGGGAAGGTTGGAAATCAGAGCATTGGGAAGAAGCTCCGCATGCAAGAGGGAACCCCTGGACTTCTCCAAGAGCATCTGGAGGGACCGAACTTGGCTTCTCATGGTCAGCCTTCATTGGGGGAGGGGGAGCTGCTTCTGGGGACGTCCATGGTCCTTTCAGTGAGGAGGGGGCGAGTTCATGGCTTCCATGTCCCTCCTGTTAACTCTCCCCAGAAGCATTTTGCCTCACCTGTTACGTGCGAACGGACATCCCAAATGAAGCCAGGCTCCCCTTTCTTGGTAGGTGGGTTGTGTGAAGAATCAACCATGAAGAGATGCTCCTCCTGGGATTTATTCTGTCCCTCCCTGCAGCCACACTCCACACTCCTCCAGGTGACCCCAACCCTCCGTTCGATGGACCAGTGGGGTGCTGAGTTTTTCCTTGCTTTGATCAATGACCGCCTAATGTTGGTCCTCAGGAGGAATCCAGGACCGCCTGAGCTTCTTCTCCTGGTCCAGCAAATCCTCCTCTGGGATTTCTCTTCCTCTCCTCACCCCCAAAATCTCCGTTGCTTCCCCTCCACTGCTAGGCTCTTTCCAACTTCCTTTCCTTCACACGCAACCTCTTTCTCAAACCCATGGAGGGAGGGGGCTTCACTGGGTGTGTGTGTGTGTGTCTCCCTGTGTAAAGGGGAGAGGAAGAGCTGTGGGGAGTTTGGTGCTCGGTAGATGACCCAAAAGTCCCATCCCAAAATATCTGACTTGACACCAAGAACTCAATTTTCGCCATTCTCCCACTTAGCATCAGGAGGTCTCCAGGGAGAAGATCCAGGTCCTTGGCTGCCTCCTCACCACCCATCCTTTATTTTAGATATTTTCCCCCTCTCTTGGACATCAGAAAAGAAGGAGACTTTATGGAACCACCTGTATCTGATGCAATTTATGAACCTCACAGAGCAACAAAGACAGACCGATTCAAAAGGGTTGCATGGTCACTATCTCCTTCAGCATCCCCCCCACCAAGGTACCCCACTGCAGAAGGACCCACGTCTGAGCTCCTTTGCTATGACCTTTCCTTGTGGCCTCCTCACCTTGTAACGGCCTCCAGGGTGAAGCTGGAATGTCCGGCTGGTCTTCCTCCTCCTGCTGCTGCAGTTTTGGGGAGGGGAGTGGCAAGGAAGCTCTCTCAGTGCCTGTCCATGGGATCCAAGGGTGCTACTGAGGAGGGGAGTGGGAGGGAAAGGGGGGAGGAATTGGCAAGCTCTCCCAGGCGTTCTGACTTGAGGAGGTCTCTGCTTCTTCCTCCCAGCCTCTTTGAGGGATCAGATGTCCCATATCTGTTCTGTGTCACCCTCGGAGCCAAATGTTAGCTGAGGAAGAGAGATGATTTCTACGGCTTCTGAACGTCCCTGAAGATCAACACACACCACAAGCAGAAAAGCGAAGGAGTGGCACCCTGGGGATTCCTCCCTTTGGTCGTTGGACTGAAGGGCCAAGGGTGGGAGCTCAAACTCAGGACAACCACCACTCCCAGAAGAGTCTCAGGGGAGACCTGAGTATCTTCAGCTTTTCCTAAATCCAGAATTCCCAAGACATGAGATGAAACTTTGTTTCCTAAGTTATGTAAATTCTCAATTTTACCTGGGTTAGCATCTTCTACATGTATTGGTCTTTATTTCCCATAACGTCTCAGTTTGCATAGCTGGGAATTATGGGTATTGAACACCAACTTGAAGGGTCCTGGATAGGGAAAGCCTTGATGTAGGAGAGAGCTTTAGGCTGCAATGGACCAATAGAGGTAGGCATCTCCACAGTTATTTCTTTGACACTCCCGTTCTTCTGTACCATGGAGATGAGGCTGGATGATTTCTTGTAGTCATCTGCATTCTCTAGCATTTCCAAAGACCATTGAAGGTAGATTAGATCACCTTCAGAAAGTCCATCTCTTCTCCCAAGCCCCTGAAGGCAGGACAAGAAGCAACTGATGGTAACTAATCAAGGAAAGGAACAACCTGGAATTAAGGAGACATTTCCTGACAGTGAGAACAATTAACCAGTGGAACAACTTGCCACCAGAAGTTGTGGGGGCTCCATTATTGGAGGTTTTTAAGAAGAGACTGCACATTCACTTGCCTGAAATGATGTAGGGTCTAGTGTTTGAGCAAGGGGTTGGACAAAGACATTCCATTCCATTCCATTCCATTCTATTCTATATATTGTTCCAGACATAGAACATTATAGAATAACAGAGTTGGAAGGGACCTTGGAGGTCTTCTAGTCCAAACCCCTGCTGAGGTGGGAAACTCTATACCATTTCAGACAAATGGCTGTCCAATCTTTTCTTAAAAACTTCCAGTGTTGGAGCATTCACAATTTCTAGAGGAAAGTTGTTCCACTGATTAATTGTTCTCACTTTTAGGAAAGTTCTCCTTAGTTCTAGATTGATTCTCTCCTTGATTAGTTTCCACCTGTTGCTTCTTGTCCTGCCCTCAGGTGCTTTGGAGAATAGCTTGGCTCCCTCTTCTTTGGGGCAGCCACTCAGATATCGGAAGACTGCTATCATGTCTCCCCAGGTCCTTCTCTTCCCTAGACTAGATTTACTTAGTTCCAGCAACCGTTCATCATATGTTTTAGCCTCCAGTCCCCTCATCCTCTTGGTTGCTCTTCTCTGCACTCTTTCTAGAGTCTCCACATCTTTTTTACATTGTGATGACGAAAACTGGATGTAAATATTCCAAGTGTGGTCTTCCCAAGGCCTTGTAAAGTGGTATTAACCCTTCAGGTGATCTTGATTCTCTCCCTCTGTTGATGCAGCCTAGAACTGGGTTGGCTTTTTGGGCAGCTGCTGCACATGGCTGGCTCCTATTTCAATGGTCGTCCACTAGGACTCCAAGATCCATCTCAGAGTTGCTACTATTGAGCCAGGTACCACCTATCCTGTCCTGAGATTGGAAGCTTTTCTAGCTCAAACACCTCCTCAAGGCAGGATCACTCATAATGCCACTGTGGTGGTGAAAACAGCTAGCCTCTTTTCCCTCACAGCAACAAAGTCGGGGTGTAGCACAGTGGTGGGTTTCAATTTTTTTTGAACCTCTTCTGTAGGTGTGGCCTGCTTTGTGGGAGTGGCTTGCTGGCCATGTGACTGTGTGGGAGTGGCTTGGCAGTCACGTGACTGGGTGGGCATGGCCAACTTGTAAAATGGGGTGAAACTCACTTAACAACGCTCTTGCTTAGGAACCAAAATGTTGGCTCAGGAACTTTGGCATTTGAAGCACGCAAGTCTTAAAGCTGCCAAGTTACAAGACCCTTGCACCCCTAACCCTTTAGGGAAAAAAACAACCCTAGGGGTGTTCAAACTTGACAGCTTTAAGACTTGTGGACTTCAACTCCCAGAATTCCTCCTCTCGCTCTTCCTCTTGATGATGGGTGGATGGGCGGGGGAGGGGGAGGGGATCTGGGACCGGTTCTAAACGGCCCTGGAGATTTGTGGAACCTCTTCTATAGAAGGAGGTTAGAACTGGCAGGAACCCACCCCTGGTGTAGCATTTCTACGCTGGATTCCCTACCGCAAAACCAAAGCACACTCTTGGGTATGTCTTTGTTATCAATAATCTTTGTAGCTCAGGGTTGAAACGAGGAGTCCTTGGTGCTCTCTGATCCCGCATGTTATCTTGCAAGTAACAACATGATGACATTATCTAGTTTGGGTAATGAAACATCTGCAGGAACACAACCAAACTCAGAGACCACCAAGGATACTATAGTCCTCCCCTCCCTCCCCCTCCTCCCCCTTCCTCCTCTCCTCCCCTCCCTCCCCTTCCCGCTCCCCCATTATAGTACTGATGATGTTACCTAGTTTGGGTAATGAAACGTCTGCAGGAACACAACCAAACTCAGAGACCACCAAGGATACTATAGTCCTCCCCTTCCTCCCCCTCCTCCCCCTTCCTCCTCTCCTCCCCTCCCTCCCCTTCCCGCTCCCCCATTATAGTACTGATGATGTTACCTAGTTTGGGTAATGAAATGTCTGCAGGAACACAACCAAACTCAGAGACCACCAAGGGCCCCTTGTGTCTTAATCATTTTTGTTTTTCTCTGTTTGTAGTGACTGGATCCCATCCTTGTTTGAGAAAAAAAATACATCAAATGTATGTGTTTGGAGCTTGGTCTCTCAACAGCAAAACACTGGTGAAGCAGCACAGCAGAGCCTGCATTTTCTGCATGAGATGAAAAAAGTACACTTTCCTCCTCCTGTCCTTACCACTTTCTATGGAGGGGCGATTGAGAGGACCCCGTCGTATTGCATTCCGGTCTGCTTTGGAAGCCTTATTAAATGCACTGCAGAGAGTGGTGAGGACAGCAGAAAAGATCATAGGGAGTTCACTCCCTTCTATCCAGGACATGACATAGAAGCGATGCTTGAGCCGGGTCCGCAGGATTGTCTGGGACGCCATACATGCTCCCCACAACTGTTTTCCTTGTCACCTTCTGGGAGGGGGCTTCATGGTATGCAGATTCGGTCAAAGTTTGGTTCTGTACAACATCAACCGTGCAAACTTTCAGGCTTCCTCTTTCTGTTATGTAGTCAAACATTAGTAGTTGGGGTGCAGGTATAGAAATATGTATGTATACAGCATATCTCTATGTGTGCTGTGTACACTTCTGAGAGCAGGCAACAGGATTTCATTTTTAAGGTGTGCCAGTGTCCACAGTAAAAAAAATAACAATAAAGGTTATGTTATATATATATCCTATATTAGGGGTCCCCAAACTTGGCAACTTTAATTCTCCTGGGAGTTGAAGTCCACAAGTCTTAAAGTTGGCAAGTTTGAAGACCTCTGTCTTATATAAATGCAGCAGGAATGGCAAACTTCTATGCAGGACGAGGAGGAGGAGGAGGAGGAGGAGGAGGAGGAGGAGGAGGAGGAGGAGGAAAAGAAGAAGAGGAGGAGGAGGAGGAGAGAATGAGGGACGCTGATAGAACCTGGATGGAAAAAAAGGGTTGTTGGTCATATGTAGAGAGGAGATGAATGAGAATGACAAACACATCAATGAAGAAGGAATATCGGAGGGTGGAGGTTCATTTTCTGAGCTTCTGGGTTGGTTTCAATGCCAGGCTAGATAGCATCTTCAGTGGTGTTTAGGGGAGGTCAGTGTTGGTGTCCTTCTACTTATAAGGGCTTCGTGTGGTCAGTAACTCTTGTGATGGGAAGGTCACGTCAGGTGAAGGTCTTGTGATGGGTTTGGTGTGGGTCATGCTGAAGATGTTGCCTAGCCTGGTAATGAAATGTTTGGAAATCAACCCATAAACTCAGAGAATGGACCTCCCCCCTCATCCTCCGCCTGAGCTTCAGATATTCCCCACTATCACAAAGGAACCACGAAGGGTCTCCAACCCCAACTTCTTCACTGCCTTTGTGTTGCTTGTCCAGTGACACAATGGTCCACAACACTGGACTGAGGTAGGGGAAGTGGAGAAGAGCTGCCTCGCTTCTTCTTCCTAGTTAACATTTTGGGTCTCCAAGTTCTGCACTTCTGCTGTTCCACTCAGATGGGGAATTCTGTGGATGTATTTAGGGTGGAACCAATGAAAATTCAGAAAAAAAACAAACATTTGTCCAAGATATACATCTTTTATTCCAATTGTTCTACTCATCATCTATCTCAACGCACATCCCACACAGCCTTCTCCTTGTAGTTACAATGTTATAGAACTATCTAGAATTTTCAAATAATGGGATTCTATTGTCCCAAATCCCTGATTGGTTCCTAAACAGCTGATGGACATTCAGTAACTTTGTTCATCATTTTACAAAATCTGAAGGAACCATAGGGAGGTGTAAGTCAGGGGGACATTGAAGAGGGAAAAGATTATTCTGGAAATACCTTGATCGCAGGTAGGTGGGAGAAAGTTCTCCAGATCTCCCCCCCCTTTCCCCTTAAATTGATTAAATCAAAATGAGGACATAGGAAGGAAGGATATGGCAGGTAGAGTCCAAAATGTCATGGAGCCAATGACCCATATTAGAATTTACATCTACACAACCCCTCAGTCTGGAAAAACTGTTCCTGGTCTACTGAAAAGGATCTGCAGAGCGACTAGGAAGGAGACCAAAGTTTGTCCTTCAGTTCTTTCCAAGACAAGCATCCTCTTTCTCCTGAATTTTGAGAAGCTTTTGCAGGGCCCCTTTGACCTCCTTGTTTCGAAAGCTGTAGATTAGGGGGTTCAGCATGGGGGGGACAACACAAAATAAGATGGAGATCAAGGTGTCCACTCCCAAGGAGTAGCCCTCACTCGGACGGTTGTAATTCAAGTTGGCCATCCCAAAGTAGACAATGACGGTAATCAAGTGGGCAGCACAGGTGGAGAAGGTCTTTCTCCTTCCAGTGCTGGAACGGATCTTCAGGATTGTAGATAGGATGAAGACGTAGGAAACGATGACAAGGAGGAAAGGGCTCAGACCCACAAAGGCACTTGCTATGTGAAGAGTCATCTCATTGATGTAGGTGTCGCTGCAAGCAATTTTCAAGAGTGGGGGGACATCACAGAAGATGTGATGGATCTCATTGGCTCCACAGAAGGCTAAATCGGTGGCCAGTGCAGTGTGAATGATTGAGTCAACCATGCCCCAGATCCATGAAGCTGTAGCCAGAGGGACCCGCACCCTAGAACTCATGAGTTCAGTATAGCGCAAAGGTTCACAGATGGCCGCATAGCGGTCGTAAGCCATCACGGCCAGCAGTGCAGATTCAGTTCCTGCAAAGCTCATGAGGAAGAACATCTGGGCCATGCAGTCGTTGTAGGAGATGCTGGGCTGTTGGCGCAGGAGGTTTACCAGGATGGTGGGGAGGGTGACCGAGGAATAGCAAATGTCTAAGCAGGAGAGATGGCTGAGGAAGTAGTACATGGGACTGTGGAGGCGTGAATCCAGCTGGATCAAAGTGAATATCATTGAGTTGGCCATCAAGGTGATGAGGTAGATGGCCAGGAAGAGCAGAAAGAGGAAGGGGCGTCCTCTGGGCATGCCAGAGAAACCCAGGAACAGGAATTCAGTCACCTGTAGGCTCTGATTGACACCGTCCATGAGATTCATCATGGAAATGATGTGTTGGACAACGCTGGAACACCGTGAAATTCAGGAGTATCTGCTGTTTTCAAAGAAGGAGCTTCCCAAGCAGGAGTCTAGAATTCCCCAAAGTCCATCTGGAATAATCAAACAATGCTTTGCATGAATAATAAAAAAATTATCAGGTAGGAGAGGTGATTATGGGGGTGTTTACGGGTTTAATTAAGTAAGTTTGCAAATACAAACCGACTTAACCCTTCCAGTCAGCTCTTCCTCAAGGCTGTTAGACGCACAGCTATGCCTGACCAGCTCATACCCCATTTGCAACCCTTTGCAAAGATGCAGAATGGGAATTGTTGAGGATGCACACAGCTGGGAATGAGTCCACCGACTGGGTCCCCCCCCAAGTCCCTTCACCTGTTTTGGGGACTCACTGAAGGAGCTCATCCAATGCAGGGGAGGGCAGCTCAAGGCCACGTAGGTTTATGGGGAGTGAAAGTAATGAAATATTGATTGATGGGGCAGATACAACCTTGGGGGTTATTAGTAAAAGGTAAACGTTCCCCTCTCACACATGTGTGCTAGTCATTCCCAACTCTAGGGGGCAGTGCTCATCTCTGTTTCAAAGCTGAATAGCCAACGCTGTCCGAAGACGTCTCCATGGTTATGTGGCCGGCATGACTCAATGCCAAAGGGGCATGGAACGCTGTTCTCTTCCCACCAAAGGTGGCTCCTATTTTTCTACTTGCATTTGTGACCTGCTTTCAAACTGGTAGATTGGCAGAAGCTGGGACAAGTCACGGGAGCTCCCTCCATCACATGATGCAAGGGATTTGAACCACCGAACGGCTGACCTTTCTGATCAACAAGCTCAGCATCTTAGCCACCGAGTCCCTATAGGGTCCTAGTGGAGAACCATTGAAATAGGAGCCAGCCGTGGGCAGCAGCTGCCAAAAAAGCCAACACGGTTCTAGGCTGCATCAATAGAGGGAGAGAATCAAGATCACCTGAAGGGTTAATACCACTTTTGTAATCCCTTGGGAAGGCCACACTGGGAATATTTGCATCCAGTTTTGGTCGCCACAATGTAGAAAAGATGTGGAGACTCTAGAAAGAGTGCAGAGAAGAGCAACAAAGAGGATTAGAGGACTGGAGGCTGAAACTTATGAGGAATGGTTGCAGGAACTGGGTAGGTCTAGTTTAATAAAAAGAAGGACCAGGGGAGGCATGATATCAGTCTTCCAATATCTCAGGGGTTGCCACAGAGAAAAGGGAGTCAAACTATTCTCCGAAACACCTGAAGGCAGGACAAGAAGCAATGGGTGGAAACTAATCAAGGAGAGAAGCAACTTAGAACTGAGGGGAAATTTCCTGACAGTCAGAACAATGAATCAGTGGAACAGAAATTGCCTCCAGAAGTTGTGGATGCCCCAACACTGGAAGTCTTTAAGAAGATGTTGGAGAGCCGTCTGTCTGAAATGGTATAGGGCTTCCTGCCTAGGCAGAGGGTTGGACTAGAAGACCTCCAAGGTCCCTTCCAACTCTGCTCTTGTGTTTTGCATGTTGTATCATTAGGAGAGGCTCCTAGTTACGGTGCAGTCACCAAAGGAAAGTCTTGGTCCCAGCATTTGGGAGAATTTGAGCCAAGAATAAATGAATCAGGAATTCTACCTTTTGCATGGTGCTTCTCACACACAGGTCTTTGTCTGTGTAACCCACTTCAGTTGTCAATTTAGCTCAATTTCTGGATGCCCACAGTCCCTGGAGCCCCCATCACACCACTGACCTGGGTCAACTCAGACATGAAGAGGAGATGGAGCTGCTCTGTCTGCTTAGAGCCTTCTAGAGAGATAGAAAGGTGGAAAGGATTCTCCTGTCTTCCGAGGAAGACTTCAGAGATGTTTTCCACCCAATGTGACAGGGATGAAAAGGCAGGGGAGGGGTGGGGGGCTTCACAGGAAAAGACTGTGGTCTCTTTGACTTAATACCTGCGAGACCGCATCCTACCTCATTTTATTTTATTAAATTTATACCCCGCCCTTCTCCTTGTTAGGACCCAGGGCGGCGCACAGGCATTATTTAAGAACACAAAATACAATAAATATCTATTAAAATGTATTAAATTAATAAACCCGTGCTAAAACCCAATATTAAAACCCTTGCCAATTATAAATTATTTTCTTAAAAAGTCAGAAATGGGGGCTATCCTAGGCCGGCTTGTTGGAATAAATACGTCTTAAGACGTTGGCGGAAGAGGCGGAGGTCCGAGATAGTACGGAGGTCGGGGGGTAGGTCGTTCCAGAGGGCCGGGCCCGCCACAGAGAAGGCCCTTCCCCTGGGTGTCGCCAACCGGCATTGCCCCGTCGACGGCACCCGAAGAAGACCCTCTCTGTGGGAGCGGATCGGACGAAGGGATGTATGGGGCAGGAGGCGGTCTCGTATATAGCTAGGCCCCGAGCCATGGAGCGATTTAAAGATGGTCATCAGCACCTTGAAGCGCACTCGAAAGGCCACAGGCAGCCAGTGCAGCTCGCGCAGGAGAGGTGTTACGTGGGTTTGCCTTGTGGCACCCATAATCACCCGCGCGGCCGCATTCTGTACTAACTGTAGCCTTTGAGTGCACCTCAAGGGGAGCCCCATGTAGAGAGCGTTACAGTAATCCAGCCGGGATGTCACAAGCGCTTGAGTGACTGTGCGAAGGGCTCCCCGGTCCAGTAAGGGGCGCAACTGGCGTATCAGGCGTACCTGATAGAATGCCCCCCTGGCCACGGCCGCCACATGGTCCTCCATGGACAGCCGGGAATCCAGGAGGACGCCCAAGTTGCGCGCCCTCTCCACGGGGGCCAGTTGTTCGCCCCCAATGGCCAGTGTTGGACTTATCTGGCTGAACCGGGGTGCCGGAAACCACAGCCACTCGGTCTTGGCCGGGTTGAGCTTGAGTTTGTTACTACCCATCCAGATCCGTACGGCCTCCAGACACCGGGACAGCACCTCGACGGCATCGTTGGGGTGGTTTGGGGTGGATATGTACAACTGAGTGTCATCAGCGTACAGATGGTATTCCACCCCAAAACCACGGATGATCTCACCCAGCGGCTTCATACATCCCTGCGGCCGATTCGCTCCCACAGAGAGGGACTTCTCCGGGTGCCGTCCACCAGGCAATGCCAGCGGGCGACGCCCAGGGGAAGGGCCTTCTCTGTGGTGGGCCCAACCCTCTGGAACGACCTACCCCCCGACCTCAGAACAACCACGGACTTCCGCACCTTCCACCAGAAATTAAAGACACTCCTGTTCCATCAGGCCGGTTTGGCCTAAGTTAATTACCTAGCCTTCAGTCTGTATCATAAATTGTTTTAATTGGATTTTAAATGAATTATGTTTTAACTTGTTAAATTTTAGCACAGGGATATTTATTTAATTTGATTTTAATTATTTATATTTTATATTGTGTGTTTTAACTTCCTGTGCACCGCCCCGGGTCCCTTCGAGGAGAGGGTGCGGTTATATAAATTCGAGAAATAATAATAATATACAATAGCAGAGTTGGAAGTGACCTTGGAGGTCTTCTAGTCCAACCCTCTGCCTAGGCAGGAAGCCCTATACCGTTTCAGGCAAATGGCTATCCAGCATCTTCTTAAAGACTTGCAGTGTTGGGGCAGTCACAACTTCTGGAGGCAACTTCTGTTCCACTGATTAATTGTTCTAAGTGTCAGGGAATTTCTCCTCAGTTCTAAGTCTCTTCTCTCCTTGAAGCCTCACCTCTGTCTCCTTCTTCTCCAGACCTTCATCAGCTTTCTGGACTTTCTCCTCCCCTCTGTGTCTTCCTGCTACACAGAATAACAGAAAAACAGAGTTGGAAGGAACCTTGGAGGTCATCTAGTCCAAGCCCCCTCTGCCCAAGCAGGAGACCCTACACCATTTCTGACAGTCTCTTCTTGAAAGCCTCCAGTGATGAAGCTCCCACAACTTCCGAAGGCAACTTCTGTCCCATGGATTGATTGTTTCTCACCGTCAGAAAATTCCTCCTTATTTCTAGGTTGAATCTCTCCTTGGTCAGTTTCCATCCGTTATTCCTTGTCTGGCCTTCGGGTGCCTTGGAAAATAGGTCAACCCCTTCCTCTCTGTGGCAGCCCTTCAAATATTGGAAGACTGCTCTCCTGTCTCCCCTGGTCCTTCTCTTCAGTAGACGAGCCGTGACCAGTTTCTGCAACTGTTCTTTGAATGTTTTAGCCTTTAGAACGAAAGCATTTCCATTTCCCCCCTACTTGTGTAGCTTGTTCAATAAAATATCAGACAGGATCTTTTCTTCATTTGAGGGGAGGGGGAAAGGAGTGGGAGAGAAAGCTCAACCAGGTGTGAAAAAAGAGAGGTGAGCTTCTTCTCACCAAAAACATGCAATTTATGCACCTTCCAGACAATGGTTGGTGTTGAGGTGCATCAGAAATGGTTAGTGCATTAATCCCCCTCCCACACACATTCTCTCTAGGTGGATCTGCAGTCCCTTTGCCCCTTGAGTTCCTCACCTGGATGAAGCTATGGAGATGAAGGTGGATGAAGGTGTAGCTTCCTCCTCCTTCCCAACTCCTCAGGAGACCTTTCTGTCTTGAGGAGGGTCTCCGTTACTTGCTTTCAGCTTCTGAGAGAGATCCCATATCTGCCTTGTGTTCGTCCTGTGCCACAAAAGCTGATGAAAGAAGCGACACAATTTTTATGGTGCCTGACATGTCCCTGGAGATGATTTGCATCACCAAGGAGAGAAACCAAAGTGCTCCTCACTTGGGAGCTGCTGTTGAAAGCTTTGGAACTTTGGAATAAAGTTTGGAAGAGGAAAGCGTAGACCAACAGCCACAGAGAGAAGGATGGAATGAATGTCCTCTGGACTTATGGGAATAAGTCCAGGACATAACCGTCCATGCCTGGTGCATTCAAGTTGTATTGGCCTTCAGTTCTCATACTTCCTCAGTGTCTGTCACTGGGAAAGAGATGAGTTGAAATCTTGTGGCAGGCTCTGAGATATAGAAGGCCAAGGATGAATCAACCCAATGGAACAGAAGTTGCCTTCAGAGGTTGTGGGAGCTTCATCACTGGAAGTTTTCAAGAAGAGATTGGGCTGCCATTTGTCAGAAATGGTGTAGGGTCTCCTGCTTGGGTGGGGTGGGGTTGGACTAGAAGACCTACAACAGGGGTCAGATTAACAGAGTTGGAAGGGACCTTGCAGGTCATCTAGTCCAACCCCCTGCCCAAGCAGGAGACCCTACATCTGCCTCTACCTAGGATCGAACTCACAACCTCCTGCTTATGGGGCAAGAGCTCCACCTCTAGGCCAATAGGAGGTCCCCAAACTTGGCAACTTTAAGACTTGTGGACTTCAACTCCCAGAATTCTCCTGCCCAGGGATTGACCCTCCCACCTAGTCCAGTCCCACCTGCAATACCCCGACAGGCTCTTACCCCACCTTCCAACAGAGAAATGTTCTAGACAATGGCAGAAGGGATGAATGAGGGGGAAGCTGCAGGATGGACAATGGAGCATCATAATGAGGCAGCTCCTAAAGTAGAGATGCAACTGGGTTCCTTCCCAGGGGGGGAGGCAATAAAATGCCACTGTTGTTGTCAACCTGGCCACAGAGCATCAGAGTGCCTGGCTCCAGCCCCAATCGCACAAACGCGCACACCAACCACTAGTGTGGTGAAGAGAAGGCCCCAGAAGCCACCAGAAAAGGGTCAATTGGCTCAACAACCTCATTGGATTTGGGCCGTTTCCACCAGTGGAGCCAAAGGGCCACCCAGGGACGATTGAACCAAGAGCCCAGAGCCTGCAGCACCTGCAGCAGGGACAAAACCCCCAGGGATCCAACGAGTACCAAAAGACTACTGGGACTTGGCGGAGGCGTTCAGTGAGGAAGACTGCAACTATCTTCCCCCTCACCATCCCAGAGATTGCGCAATAGGCTTCAAACCTGGGGCTACTCTACCAAAGCTGAAAATGTACTCCATGACTCCCAAGGAGACGGTTGAATTGAGGAAGCACATCGACACCGCAAGTAGCGGCCCCAGAGCTCTTCAGAGAAAAGAAAGGAGTGTTGTTGGGCAGCTCCTGGATCTCAGCACCACTTTCCTGTCCCCAAAACTGAATTATTTGGGTAGCTGAGACACATACAGTATACTCCCAGCATCCTTTGCTCATCCTTCCCAGGAACACCCTGCCACCACCATCAGTAGCACAATGAGGCAGCCCAGCAAGATTCGAAAGTCACGGTGAAGTGGGATTCATTGTGTCATTCAAGGTTTTCCTGGGTGTTGATGATGAACCCAGCAGAGGGATGGGGAAATGGCCACTGAATTCTGGCAAGACTAACATGGGCTCTTGGGTGGCCACCTCAGAGGTTACCCATGTAAAACAGATGATTGCGTTTTGGGAACAGAGACAAGAGAGAAGTGACACATTGGACCACCTTGTCCTCATATGTTGAACCTCTCAGGTTTGACTCCAGTGGGTGGACATGGGGGAGGGGGGTCATCTTTGGCTCCAAGAATGGAGGGTGATGCCAATCTTCCTGACCAGATAGAAGTTGTGAGAATTTCATGGGCAGCAACATCTTTCCCTGGTTTCTTTTCTTTTTAAAAAAACGGAGTCAGATGTTATCTTTTGTGCTGTTTGGTTAATATCATATACAACACTAATCAAAATTATACATTGTACATTTAGGCACTGAACTGTGTGCCTTAGCAAGGAGGCAATGGCCTTCACTAGGTTTGCTGTGGAGGGAGGGAAGGAAGAAGGAAGGAAGGAAGGAAGGAAGGAAGGAAGGAAGGAAGGAAGGAAGAAAGATTTAAACATTTTAGAACGTGTGCTTGGATTCATGTCTGGAACACCAGCTACAAACCACAGTGAATTCTGATTTCTCTTCCTGACTAGCTGCCTTTCAATGCAGAATGAAGTTACTTAGCTTTGCCCTCTTCCTTCCACTTTGTCCCCCAGCCCTGGTACAACTAAATGAACCCCGTTCCAGCTAACAAGTCCCAGTTGTGAGTTTCCCCCAAGAGGGTCTCTGCTGAGTCTCCTCCCAGCTCTACTCCTTGCAGGAATATTCTCAAGGTCTGCACACCAGGGCACAATTCCCCCCATGAGTTACCACCTGTCACGGATGATGCAGGAACTAGGACTGCTGCTTCTGTGGTGAGAAGGAGCTTCTAAACATCTCCCTTCCTCCTCTGTGGGCAGAGTTTTGGCTGAGCCAGATCTCCAAATCCAATGGTGGGAGAACTTGGAGAGAAGGCGCCTCTTCTTCTGCCACAGCAGAGGTCTTCTGAAGGTGGGTTAACCAGTACAGGTGAGTCACTTTCTGGTCCATCCAGCATCCTGAAATTCAACTTGGAAGGAAACAGAGGTAGTGTCCTACGAAGACTTTTAGGAAGGTCAAGGATGGTCGGCGTCTTCTGTGTTGAAGCTGAGAATAAGACAGGCGTTCATCTTCCATGGAGATTACAACATGTCCAAAGGGCATAATGTGGGCTGGGTTGAGTCCCGCATTTATTGATAGAATTTAAATAATTTATTGGGATTAGGAGGGAGAAGGAACCCCGAAATGGAGAAAATGTGACCACAGCTGAACGAGCCTTCAATCAATCAGAAGAGCAGGAAGGGACCTTTGAGGTCTTCTAGTCCACCCTCTGCTCACGCAGGAGACTCTAGACCATCCCAGACAAAGGGCTGTCCAGTCTCTTCTTAAAAATCTCCAGGGTTGGAGTAACCACAACTTCTGTTCCACTGGTTAATTGTCCTCACTGCTAGGAAGTTTCTTCTTAATTCCAGGTTGCTTCTCTCCTTTGATGAGTTTCCATCCCTTGTTTGCCTTCTGATGCTGTGAAAAATAAGTTGACCCTCTCTTCCTTGTAGCAGCTTCTCAAATACTGGAACACTGTTATCATGTCCCCACTAGTCCTTCTTTTTTCTAGGCTGGCCATACCCAACTCCTGCAACCGTTCTTCATCTGTTTCTCTCTCCAGGCTTTTAATCATCTGAAATGCTCTTCTTTTTTTCAAAGTCTCAACATTTGTTTTTTGTAACGTGATGACAAAAACTGGATACAGTATTCCAGGTGTCATCTTACTAAATGTTAAGACTTTATAAAGTGGTACTACTACTTCATGTGATTTTGATTCTATGATTGTGTTTACACAACCAAGGATTGTATCAGCTTTTTTTTGTCTGCTGCTGCACACAGCTGGCTCATGTTTAAGTGATTGTCCACTAGGACAGGGGTCTGCAAAGTCCACTAGGACTCCAAGGTCCCTCTTGCAGTTACTGTTCTTGAGCCAGATTTTGTCTAATCTGTCTAATCTTGTACCTTTGGTTTTCCTTGCCTAGGTGTAAATCCATTGCTTTTCTCCACATTAAATGTTATGTTGTTGGATAGGACCTGTCATTCAAGTCTGTCAAGACCTTCAGCTTGTCTTCTGGGGTGTTGGCTATTCCTTCCTACTTAGTGTCACCTGCAAACTTGATGAGTTCCCTTCTATTCCCTCATCTAAGTCGTTGATTAAGGTAAGAAAGAGTCCTTGACCTGAGACAGAACTTTGGGGCACCCCACGGTTTCCTTCCTTCCATGTAGATTAAGGATGACTCACTGAATATGATTTGTCAGCCAGCTACAGACACATCTGGTGGGGATGCTATCTATCCCACATTTTCCTAGCTTACCAAGAAGTAAGTTGTGGTCTACTTTGTCAAATGCCTTACTGAAGCCTACGTATACTATGCCCACAGCATTTTGCTGCTCTGCTAATTTATCACCCTGTGCAAGAATGAAGTAAGATTGGTTTGGCATGATCTGTTTTTAACAAACCCATGCTGGCTATTAGTCAATTTGATTCTAGATGTTCACACATCTGTTTTTTGATTATTTTTGCAGTATCTTCCCAGGTATTAATGTTAGGCTGATTGGTCTCTAGTTTCCTGCATCTGTTCCACCCCTCCTTTTAAGATGGGAACCACATCAGCTCTTTTCTAATTCTCTGGTAGTTCCCCAGTGTGCCAATATTTTTTAACGTATGATACAATGATTCTGATATAACATCTGTCAGATCCTTCAGAACTCTGGGATGTAATCCATCAGGTCCCAGTGATTTATATTCATTCAAAATCTGACAATGCTCTCTTATCATTTTCTTGGTTTTTTAATTTTTATTTCTACTCTGTCTTTTAGTGTTATGGGCTCTGGTTTCTTTTCGAGTGAAGACGGAGGCAAAGAAAGAGTTGAGCAGCTCTGCTTTCTCTCTGCTGCCTGACACTTTTTTGGCATCTTCTCTCTTTAGTGGACCGACTGTTTCCTTGACATCACCCTGGTGCTAATCTCACTCTGGTGCTAATTCTAATTCAAAATAACAGAATAACAGAGTTGGAAAGGGCGTTAGCTCTGCTAAATGATTTTGATGCCAAGCTTGGAAGAAGGGATGTTCCTTGGAGTTTCTCAGCATGACAAAAATCCCAAGATTCAAGAAGGAAAGAAAGAGCAGGGAAGGAAGGAAGGAAGGAAGGATGGAAGGAAGGAAGGAAGGAAGGACCCAAAGCATACACTTCTATATATTTGACCCTTAATGCAGGTTATCTTCAGTTATAAGGGGTCCCTCGAATTTCATTCTGCACAGATTGAAAGAGAAATCACTTTCTCATTGTGCTTCTTCTGTGCATTTCTCTCTCTTCCCAGCTGTCCATTTTCTTCCTCATGGATTCACAGAACAAAACCAAAGGGAAAGAATTCATCCTCCTTGGCTTCTCCAGCCTTTTGAGCCACCAGGTTCACCTTTTCTTGGTTTTCCTGGCTGCCTATTTGGCCACGCTGATGGGCAACCTCATGATCATAACCCTGGTTCTCCTGGATTCCTGCCTCCACAACCCCATGTACTTCTTCCTCAGCCAGCTCTCCTGCTTGGATATCTGCCTTTCTTCTGTGGTGGTTCCAAAGATTCTGGTGAACCTCATCCGCCAACAGCACACCATCTCCTACAACCAGTGCCTGGCACAAACCTTCTTCTTGATTGGCTTTGCGGGCTGTGAGCCGGCACTGTTGGCCGTCATGGCCTATGACCGCTACGCTGCCATCTGCCAACCTTTGCACTATGCCCATCTGATGAGGGGCAAGTTGTGCGTCCAGCTGTCTGTGGCCATCTGGCTCTGGGGCTTCCTGGACTCATCTATCTACACTGCTCTGGCCTCCAGGTTGGAGTTTTGTGGAAACCACCAGATTCCTCACATCTTTTGTGATGTCCCACCATTACTGAAAATCGCCTGCAGTGACACTTCCGTCAATGAGTTGGTCACTCACATCACTGGCACCTTTGTGGGTCTTGTCCCTCTTCTGCTCATCATCCTGTCCTACTTCTACATTTTGTCCTCCATCCTGCAGATCCGCTCCAAGATCGGCAGGCGCAAAGCCTTCTCCACCTGCGCTTCACACCTGGCTGTAGTGACGCTCTTTGTGGGAAACGCCTTTGTGAACTACAACCAGCCCAGTGCTGGCTACTCTCTAGAGGTGGACACCTTGATCTCCACCATGTTTTGCATCGTCACCCCCATGATGAACCCTTTGATCTACAGCCTCCGCAACAAGGAGGTGAAGGGGGCCCTGAGGAAGCTTCTCAGCTGCTGGAAGATTGCATAATTTTTGCTCATTTATTCATGATGAACATTTCTTATGCAAGAACTGGAAGAACAAGATATAAGGTTGAACTGGTTTTCTTACATGCAAATACACTCTAGATATGATAAAGATCTAGCTACATGCGAGACCGCCTCCTTCCCCATACATCACTCCGACCGATCCGCTCCCATAGAGAGGGCCTTCTCCGGGTGCCATCGGCCGGGCAATGCCAGTAGGCGACACCCAGGGGAAGGGCCTTCTCTGTGGCGGGCCGAACCCTCTGGAACGACCTGCCCCCTGAACTCCCCACTACCACGGACCTCCGCCTCTTCCGCCGGCGTCTTAAAACGCATTTATTCCAACAAGCCGGCCTAGCATAACCACCCGATATGGACTTTTATTAGCTATAAATTTTAATTGGAGGATTTTAAAATGTTTTTAGCACGGGGAATCTTAAGTTTAATTGGGTTTTAATAATGGTCTATTTATGTATGTTTTGATTTTTAATTTTCCTGTGCACGGCCCTGGGTCCTTTTGTAGGAGAAGGGCGGGGTATAAATTTAATAAAATAAAATAAAATAAATAAAATAAATAAAGATCTGAAACTGGAAGGTTTCTATGATAAAATGACTGATTGAGATAAAATTTTGACATGTACTGATGAAAAGGTGATTAAAAAATTATATGGATACTTATTGGAGGTTAAACTAGAAGAA
Source organism: Rhabdophis nuchalis (assembly GCA_039707465.1). Taxonomy (NCBI): domain Eukaryota; kingdom Metazoa; phylum Chordata; class Lepidosauria; order Squamata; family Natricidae; genus Rhabdophis; species Rhabdophis nuchalis. Next base: position 122,624,077 of record CM077648.1, read on the forward strand.
GAAGAAGTTTAAAGAATCTATGATTGCTTGGGGGGAAAATTGGGGCCTGGGATTGACTTTGAGAAATGACAAAAATTGTGGTCCCAAAATTATAAAATGACAATGTCAACAGCACACAAAGAAAATTCGTATAAGACGTTTTACAGGTAGCACTTACCCCTGACGGGAATAGCAAGAATGTTCAAGAATAAATCAGAAAAGTGTTGGAAATGTCATCAGATACTGGGAAGAAGCTAAAAGATATTGGAGTAAAATCCACACATGGTTGGAAAAAATGACACAAAAACATATAGACTTTAAACCAGATATTTTTTTATTGGGAATTTTACCATAAACATATTATAGAGAATTGAAATATTTGATTGTACATGTGTTAAAATTGGAAAAATGAGAAAATACCAATGCAGGAGGAAGTTATTCAGAAAATAATGGAATGTGCCGAAATGAATAAATTGACATTTGAAATTAGAGAACAAGAAGATAAACAATTTTATTGGATATGGGATTTATTTTATCAGTGGTTAGATAAAAAAAACATGGAAACGAAAGACATTAGAGCAGGGGTCTTTCTTTCTTTCTTTCTTTCTTTCTTTCTTTCTTTCTTTCTTTCTTTCTTTCTTTCTTTCTTTCTTTCTTTCTTTCTTTCTTTCTTTCTTTCTTTCTTTCTCTTTCTTTCTTTCTTTCTTTCTTTCTTTCTTTCTTTCTTTCTTTCTTTCTTTCCTTCCTTCCTTCTGTCCTTTCCTTTTCTTCCTGTTGGGTCACTGGCAGCGGCAGGCCAGATTTACTTCCAGGTACACCAGTGGAACCCCCTCTCACCGGTTCTCTAAATCAGGGGTCCCCAACCTTTGCAACTTTAAGTCTGAAGGACTTCAGCTCCCAGACTTCTCCAGCCAGCAAAGCTGTCAGTGTCAGGGCCTGGGCCAGGGGTCCCCAAAATTTGCAACTTTAAGTCTGAAGGACTTTAGCTCCCAGAATTCTCCAGCCAGCTTTGCCCAGGCCCTGACACTGACAGCTTTGCTGGCTGGAGAAGTCTGGGAGCTGAAGTCCTTCAGATTTAAAGTTGCAAAGGTTGGAGACCCCTGCATTAGAGAATTTTATAATGCAAGAATAATAGAATGATACATAAAACAATACAAATGATACTTTATTATTCAATAGTTAAGATGATACAGTGAATTGTTATAATATAAATGAATCCAACACCTAGAACATTTTGTTTAAAATGAAGGAATAACAGTTATAGTGAAATAAATGATGTATAATGATAATAATGTATATATGTGATTTGACAATATGGGACTATATATAAAATATGTGAGGACTATTGAAAGGATGCACAAAAATCTTATAACCAATCGACACACTGTATGAAATTGAAGATGGTTTTATGTGTTATTTCTTGTCTGTCTATGTTTACCTAAAAATAAAAACTTTAAAAAAAACATTTCTTGTGCTGTCTGGGAAGAGCCTATGATGGGGTGGGGGTGGGGATTATCCTTTGATGTTGGAATATTCTTCTCTACGGATATGATGAGGGTTTGTTAAGAAATGCTTCTATTCTCTGGAAATTTCTTTACTTTAGCTTCTTTCCTGTTTCATCTCATCCAAAATAGTTTGCATTTTCTCCTGACTCTTTAAAAAAAAATATTCACTATTATTTGAATTTTTGAATTTATTTATATTTATATCCCGCCCTTCTCCACAGAGGACCCAGGGCGGCGCACAGGAAAGTTAAAAACATACAAGATACAAAAAATAAATACATAATTTAAAATATATATTAAACTATCCTATCCTATGCTAAAAGCCAAATTTTAAAATACCCAATTTAAAACTTTCTAAAAAGTCCCCGTGGGAGGTTAGGCTAGGCCGGCTTGTTGGAACAAGTATGTCTTTAGACATGCTATTATATTGTATGAAATAAGTTCCTGTGTTGGTGAGATGGTTAACAAACCAACAAGCCGAACGAATGAATGGAAAAATGACAGGCGTTACTTGCACCCCAAACGATTTTGAAATCAGCACCATTATTTACATTATTTTTAAAAAAACATTTTTGATTTCTTTTTGCTCTTCTGCAGCAACATTCCACATCGTTCTCCCTCTGTAGCACAAGGATGGGGAGCCAGGAACTTTTTATGACGGGTGGACACTACTATCAGCATCACAGCATAAACCTGGAGTATCAACCAGGACCTTCTGAGGCTCCCCACGTCCAGGAGAAACGTGCTCTGCCAGGGGGTAAAAGCCCCTTATAGGGTGTGGGAGCCGAAGGAGCAGACGAGCTTGTCACAGCTCATAGTCTTTCAACATTTCAACTTCAGGACAGCTCATAACTCTGCTACTGTGGATCCATGCTCTCTTGGGCATAGTCTCCCATTTGCTCAAAGGCTCCCCAGTCAATTGATCCCCCCCCCCCCCCGCTTGGGAGGAGGGACAGACATCAGGCATACTCTAGAAAGAGTGCAGAGAAGAGCAACCAAGAGGATGAGGGGACTGGAGGCTAAAACATATGAAGAACGGTTGCAGGAACTGGGTAGGTCTTGTTTAATGAAGAGAAGGACCAGGGGAGACAGGATAGCAGCCTTCCAATATCAAGCTATTCTCCAAGGCACCTGAGGGCAGGAGAAGAAGCAACGGGTGGAAACTAATCAAGGAGAGAAGCAACTTAGAACTGAGGAGGAATTTCCTGACAGGGAGAACAATTAATCGATGGAACTCCTTGCCTCCAGAAGTTGTGGATGCCCCAACACTGTGAGTCTTTAAGAAGATGTTGGATAGCCATTTGTCTGAAATGGTATAAGGTTTCCTGCCTAGGCAAGGGGTTGGACTAGAAGACCTCGGAGGGCCCTTCCAACTCTGCTATTGTATATCCTGATGCCAAATAGCGTTATAGTTAACCAAACTTTCAGCTTTCATGTCCTGAGATGGAAGCACTTTGACATGGGACTTTTGTCCCATACTCATCATTTGTTCTTGGGAGCTCTTCGCCCAACAGGGTCCAAGCAACAGTCCCTTTCACTTGTTTGCAACCCAAAGGACGGGCTATTGCAGGGGTCCCCCATTCTTCTGGAAATATCTTGAAAGTTCTCCAACCCCCCCCCCCCTCCCATTTCCACTTTAAATGATTAAATCAGATTGAGGACATTTCCCCAAGATTTACATCTTTTATTCTAATCGTTCTACTCATCATCTTGCTCCATTCATAGCACCACACAGCCTTCTCCTTGTAGTTAGAAAATTACAATCTAGAATTTTCAAATAATAGGATTTGAAATTGACGATTTCAAATAAGATGATGGACATTCAATAATTTTTTTTGGTTATTTTACAAAATCTGAAAGAACCATAGGGAAGTGGATGTCACGAGGACACCGAAAAGGGAAAAGATCCTTCTGGAAATACCTTGAAGAGCATATTGCAGATAATCGGGAGAAAGTTATCCAAATCTTTTTCTCTCCCTTTCTACTGTAAATGATTACATCAGATTGAGGACATAGGAAGGAAGGATATGGCAGGTAGAGTCCAAAATGTCATTGAGCCAATGACTCGTATTAGAATGTACATTTATTTATTTATTTATTTTTATTTATTTATTTAAATTTATATCCCGCCCTTCTCCACGAAGGACCCAGGGCGGCGCACAGGAAATTTAAAAACATACAAAATACGATAAATATAATTTTTTAAAAAAAACTATTAAATAAACCTATCCTGCGCTAAAACCAAATTTTAAAAACCCAATTTAAAACTATCTAAAAGTCCCCATGGGAGGTTAGGCTAGGCCGGCTTGTTGAAACAGATATGTCTTAAGACATTGGCGGAAGAGGCGGAGGTCGGTGATGGTACGTAATTCAGGGGGTAGGTCATTCCAGAGGGCTGGCCCCGCCACAGAGAAGGCTCTTCCCCTGGGTGTCGCCAGTTGGCATTGTCCGGCCGACGGCACCCTGAGGAGGCCCTCTCTGTGGGAGCATATCGGTCTAAGGGATGTATGGGGCAGGAGGCGGTCTCGCATATAACTAGGCCCCGAGCCATGGAGCGCTTTAAAGATAGTTGTCAAAACCTTGAAGCGCACTCGAAAGGCCGCAGGAAGCCAATGCAGCTCGCGCAGGATCGGTGTTATGTGGGAGCACCTAGTGGCTCCCATAATCACCCGCGCGGCTGCGTTTTGGACTACATCTACACAACCCCCCAGTCTGGAAAAATCATTGCTTGTGAGGAATACAAAAGGAGACACAGAGAGACTAGGAAGAAAACCAAGTTTTTCCTTCATTGTTTCCCAGGAGATGCATCTTCCTTCTCCTGAGTGCCCAGAAACTTGCGTAGGGCCCCTTTGACCTCCTTGTTTCGGAGGCTGTAGATTAAGGGGTTCAACATGGGGGTGACAACACAATATAGGATGGAGACCAGAGTGTCCATGCCCAAGGAGTAGCCCTCACTCGGACGGTTGTAATTCAAGTTGATCATCCCATAGTAGAGAATGACGGTAATCAAGTGGGCAGCACAGGTAGAGAAGGTCTTTCTCCTTCCAGTGCTAGAACGGATCTTCAGAATTGTAGATAGGATGTAGACATATGAAATGACAACAAGTAGGAAAGGGCTCAGACCCACAAAGATACTTGCTGTGTGAAGAGTCATCTCATTGATGTAGGTGTCACTGCAAGCAATTTTCAAGAGTGGAGGGACATCACAGAAGATGTGATGGATCTGGTTGTTGCCACAGAAGGCCAAATCAGTGGTCAAGGTGGTGTGAATGGCAGAGTCAACCATGCCCCAGATCCACGAAGCCGTAGCCAGAGGGACTCGCACCCACTTACTCATGAGTTGTGTATAGTGCAGAGGTTCGCAGATGGCCGCATAGCGGTCGTAGGCCATCACGGCCAGCAGTGCAGATTCAGTTCCCGCAAAGCTCATGAGGAAGAACATCTGGGCCATGCAGTCGTTGTAGGAGATGCTGGGCTGTTGGCGCAGGAGGTTCACCAGGATGGTGGGGAGGGTGACCGAGGAATAGCAAATGTCTAAGCAGGAGAGATGGCTGAGGAAGTAGTACATGGGACTGTGGAGACGTGAATCCAGCTGGATCAAGAGGAATATCATTGAGTTGGCCACCAAGGTGATGAGGTAGATGGCCAGGAAGAGCAGAAAGAGGAAGGGGCGTCCTCTGGGCATGCCAGAGAAACCCAGGAACAAGAATTTGGTCACCTGGTGGGTCAGATTGACACCTTCCATGAAGTCCATCAAGAGTTAGAATTCATGGGTAGCCTCTGCTTTCAAATCACAGCATGAAGAAGGAGCTTCACAAGCAGGAGTGAACCTCTAGAGGTCCCCAAAGGCCATCTGGAATAATCAAACAATGCTTTGCATGAATAAAAAATATATCAGCAATTCTGTTCAAAAAGGCAGAATGGGGATCATTCATGAAGGAAGCAGTTGGGACTGAGAAGCTGAATTCCTTTCATGGAATTCCTGTGTTCATCCAGGATCCTTTGCCTGTTTTGAGGGTTCACACCAGGGATCCATCCCTACTTTCAGAAATTCACTAACACGATTTACAAGGGGTGATACTAATGAAGTATCGATGGCTATTAGTAGGTGAATGCAAATCGTCCCATCACAATACATGGCTGAAGCCAAGCCAGAAGACTTACTGGATTCTGAAGGTGAAAACACCTCAAAACAGTTGTAACCCTCATTATTTTTAAATAATTGGTCTCCTATCTGGTCAGTGAAGGAGTGGAAGCCACGCTGAGATCCCTTCCAGCTCCATTCTGGTATTCTGAGATAGGATTGCTTCCTTGAAACATGCTAGTCAGCACTACATCATTGTTTTTCTTCGAACGCTGTTAATTCTTAGATTAAGAGTTGGATTAAGAGTTCATGTTGCTGGAGAGAAGAAGGTCACTTCTTTTTTTAAATGCCTTCTCTCTCCCTCCTCTTCTGTCCCCCACCCCAAAGAGAAAAGGTCCTCACCTCTCAAATTCTTCTTCTGACAGGACCTTTTCTCTTTGGGGTGAGGGACGGAAGAGGAGGGGGAGAGAAGGCATTTTCTTTAAAAGAAGTCAGCTTCTTCTCACCAGCAATATGTAATTTAGACCTCTTCCTGACAGCTGAAATCTTTGGTGCATGCATTAATCCCCTCCCACACTGCCCTCTCTTGCTGGATCTGAAGCCCCTTTGCCCCTTATTTGTTCCTCACCTGGTCAAAGACGAAGCTGGCAGGTGTGATCGTCTCCTCTTTTTCCTTTGTCTACTGCTGGCAAAATCCCCAAGACGGAGCGGTGTTAAAAGGACTGCAGGCTGACTCTGCCCAGTGCCAGGAGTTCAATTCTGATGGGGCTCAAGGTTGATTGAGCCTTCAATCCTTCAGAGTTCGGTAACATAAGGACCCTAATCCTTGGGGCCAATATGCAAAGAACATATGCAAAGAGAGTGATGTAAAGCACGATGGGGCCATATATAAGTCTATTGTTATTGCTGAAGGAAGAGACACAGTTTTTATGGCCTCTGGTGTGTCTCCTGAGATGAGTTGCATCAGAAGAGAGAAAAACAAGGCATCTACGTGATGCCCATTTGGGAGTTCCTCCTTGAAAACTTTGGAATTTTAGAATAAAGGATGGGAGCTGGAAATTTGGGCCAGGTTCCACACAAAACAAAATAACAAGAGTTGGAAGGGACTTTGGAGGTCTTCTAGTCTAACCCCCTGCATAGGCAGGAGACCATATGCCATTCCAGACAAATGTTTGTCCAACTTCTTCTTTAAAACCTCCATTGATGGAGCATTTACAACTTCTGGAGGCAAGTTGTTCCACTGATGAATTGTTCTCACTGTCAAGAAATTTCCTCCTTAATTCCACGTTCTTGATGAGTTTCCATACGTTGCTTCTTGTCCTGCTTTCAGATGCTTTGGAGAATACTTTGACCCCTTCTTCTTTGTGGAAGCCCCTCAAAAATTGGAAGACCGCTTTCATGTCACCCCTGGTCCTTCTTTTCATGACACTAGACATACCCAATTCCTGCAACCATTCTTTGCATGTTTTAGCCTCCAGTCCCCTCATCCTCTTGGTTGCTCTTCTCTTCAGTCTTTTTAGAGTCTCAACATCTTTTCATGGTGACCCAAACCTCCAGTGTTAGAGCACCCACAGCTTCTGGAGGCAAGTCGTTCCACTGATTAATTGTTCTGATTAAAAGGATGGAGTGGATTTCCTCTGGACCTATGAGCTTATGGACTGGACTTACTTAACTTTCTACTCCTGGTGCCTCACGATGTCTTCCCCTTCAGTCCTCATTCTTCCTCAGCCTCCGTGGCTGGGAATGAGATGCGTTGTTCCCTCATATAAAGGGCCAAAGATGGAGACTTAGCAGCCAAAACGTTTGTTCTCCATGGAGCTCTGAAGATGAGCATTGCTGATCTATCATTTGTGCCACTGGAGGGCTGGACCTTTGGCAGTGTGTGGGGAACACATGGGCAGGGAGTTTCTTGAGTCATCTACATTCTGTGGTTTTTTTTTTTTAACATTATAATGAGTTTTTGGGTTATTAAACTCTTTGGACAATTCTTGACTCTGGTGGGCTTGAACTGGTTCTTATCAGAATTCCACATCCTTGCTTGTGACTTCAAAGAACCAGAAACATTAATCAAAGGTATTTCTTGTTCCTGAAAACATTACTCAGAGGAGCCTTCTTCTCCTGCGCCCACCACCATTGTGCTGGGAATTGGTTGCCTACGGTTGCCATTTGGCTGCGATGTTATGGGACCTCCTGCCTTGAAGAGGGGTTGGACTAGAAGATCTCGAAGGTCCCTTTCAGCCCTATAATTATATTAGCTTAGAATGGTTAGATAGATAGATAGATAGATAGATAGATAGATATAGAGAGACAGATAGATAGATAGATAGATAGATAGATAGACAGACAGACAGACAGACAGACAGACAGACAGACAGACAGACAGACAGACAGATAGATAGATAGATAGATAGATAGATAGATGAGAGAGGGAGAGGAAGGGGGGGAGGAAGAGGGAGAGATAGATAATTCAGCCTTCCTCCCAGAGTTGTATGTCCTCCATCACTGGTGGGTTTCAAAAAAAGATTGGACACCCATTTGTCCGGAATAGTATAGGATCCCCTGCCTTGAGCAAAGGTTGGACTAGGAGACTTCTGAGGTCCCTTCCTGCCCTTTGATTCTAGGTTCTGCACAATCCAGATGTGCCCAGGGGTGAGGAACCATTTGTTGTCCATTGTGGAAATGTCAACAATCACAAGCTCTTCTCTGATGTTCAACCCAATTATCCTGCTGCCCATCTGGGTTGTGTGACCGCAGTGTTGGGCTTAGCACAAGTCCCACGGAAGGAATGTGTGGGTGACCATTTGGTGGAAGGATTGTGGGCTCCAAGAAACACAGCGGGACAAAGAATTTCAAAGGTTTTATTTCATTTAGAGAAGCATTTTGTAGAGGAGAAATGATGGGCAAACACAAATGATTCCCCTTATCACGAGATTCTGCTAGTCCACCTTGCATGATAAAATCCACCCCTTTACTGTCTTAGCCGTGACTCGAAGTGCCTTTATATTCCTTAGAGAATGTATTTGGGCTTGTACAACAATGGTGCATCATTTCCTTTACATTTAAATTTCCTTTAAATTGTAGACCAAGTGAATTCCAGCCTTTTCATCACCTTCTTTCCTCTTGTGTGACGGATGTTGCCTAGAGATTGAGAGCTAGTGTGAGGGATTACAGTGAAGTGGCAGGTTCCCAGGAAGGAAGGAGCACTTCCCAAGGAGGGGAGCGAGAAAAGAGGCAGCAGTCTGGAGATGAAGAGGAAGACACTTAGGACAGCCACTCAGAATCACAGAGCTCGAAGGGACCTTTGAAGGTCTTCTAATCCACCCCCCACTCAAGCAGCCAACCCTATACCATTCTAGACAACGGGGCATCCAGTCTCTTCTTAAAAGCCTCCACGGATAGAACAACAGAGGGGAGAAAGACAAGACACAGCAGAGCCTAGAGATGAAGAGGTAGAGACCAAGGATATCCACTCTTTAGAATCGCCCACCCTTCCTTCCCCTGTGTGCCCCCTTCTCCTCCAACTGTTGCTACTTTACACACCAGGATAAGCAGAAAGGGCAGGAAGGCAATCCAGATTTCCTTCATTGCTTTCCAGAAGATGCAACTTCATTCCCCTGAGTGCCCAGAAGTTTTTGTAGGGCCCCTTTGACCTCCTTGTTTCGGAGGCTGTAGATTAGGGGGTTCAACATTGGGGTGATGATACAATACAGGGTGGAAACTAGGGTGTCCACCTCCAAGGAGTAGCCCGCACTGGGACGGTTGTAATTTAAGTTGGCCATCCCAAAGTAGAGGATGACCGTAATTAAGTGGGCAGCACAGGTGGAGAAGGTCTTTCTCCGTCCAGTGCTGGAACGGATCTTCAGAATTGTAGATAGGATGTAGACGTAGGAAATGATGACAAGGAAAAAAGGGCTGAGACCCACAAAGACACTTGCTGTGTGAAGAGCCATCTCATTGATGTAAGTGTCACTACAAGCAATTTTCAAGAGTGGAGGGACATCACAGAAGATGTGATGGATCTCGTTGGATCCACAGAAGAGCAAATCAGTGGCCAGGGCTGTGTGAATGGCTGAGTTGAGAAGGCCCCAGACCCATGAAGCAGTAGCCAGAGGGACTCGCACCTCCTTACTCATGAGTTGTGTATAGTGCAGAGGTTCGCAGATGGCCGCATAGCGATCGTAGGCCATCACAGCCAGCAGTGCAGATTCAGTTCCCGCAAAGCTCATGAGGAAGAACATCTGGGCCATGCAGTCGTTGTAGAAGATGCTGGGCTGTTGGCGCAGGAGGTTCACCAGGATGGTGGGGAGGGTGACCGAGGGATAGCAAATGTCTAAGCAGGAGAGATGGCTGAGGAAATAGTACATAGGACTGTGGAGACGTGAATCCAGCTGGATCAAGAGGAATATCATTGAGTTGGCCACCAAGGTGATGAGGTAGATGGCCAGGAACAGCAGAAAGAGGAAGGGGCGTCCTCTGGGCATGCCAGAGAAACCCAGGAACAGGAATTTGGTCACCTGGTGGGTCAGATTGACACCTTCCATGAAGTCCATCAAGAATTAGAATTCATGGGTAGCCTCTGCTTTCAAATCACAGCATGAAGAAGGAGCTTCACAAGCAGGAATGAACCTCTAGAGTTCCCCGAAGGCCATCTGGAATAATCAAACAATGCTTTGCATGAATAAAAAATATATCAGCAATTCTGTTCAAAAAGGCAGAATGGGGATCATTCCTGAAGGAAGCAGATGGGACTGAGAAGCAGAATTCCTTTGACGGAATTCCTGTGTTCATCCAGGATCCTTTGCCTGTTTTGAGGGTTCACACCAGGGATCCATCCCTACTTTCAGAAATTCACTAACACGATTTACAAGGAGTGATACTAATGAAGTATCGATGGCTATTAGTAGGTGAATGCAAATCGCCCCATCACAATATGGGTGGCAACAGGGCTGAAGCCCAAGCCAGAGGACTTACTGGATTCTGAAGGTGAAAACACCTCAAAACAGTTGTAACCCTCATTATTTTTAAATAATTGGTCTCCTATCTGGTCAGTGAAGGAGTGGAAGCCACGCTGAGATCCCTTCCAGCTCCATTCTGGTATTCTGAGATAGGATTGCTTCCTTGAAACATGCTAGTCAGCACTACATCATTGTTTTTCTTCGAACGCTGTTAATTCTTAGATTAAGAGTTGGATTAAGAGTTCATGTTGCTGGAGAGAAGAAGGTCACTTCTTTTTTTAAATGCCTTCTCTCTCCCTCCTCTTCTGTCCCCCACCCCAAAGAGAAAAGGTCCTCACCTCTCAAATTCTTCTTCTGACAGGACCTTTTCTCTTTGGGGTGAGGGACGGAAGAGGAGGGGGAGAGAAGGCATTTTCTTTAAAAGAAGTCAGCTTCTTCTCACCAGCAATATGTAATTTAGACCTCTTCCTGACAGCTGAAATCTTTGGTGCATGCATTAATCCCCTCCCACACTGCCCTCTCTTGCTGGATCTGAAGCCCCTTTGCCCCTTATTTGTTCCTCACCTGGTCAAAGACGAAGCTGGCAGGTGTGATCGTCTCCTCTTTTTCCTTTGTCTACTGCTGGCAAAATCCCCAAGACGGAGCGGTGTTAAAAGGACTGCAGGCTGACTCTGCCCAGTGCCAGGAGTTCAATTCTGATGGGGCTCAAGGTTGATTGAGCCTTCAATCCTTCAGAGTTCGGTAACATAAGGACCCTAATCCTTGGGGCCAATATGCAAAGAACATATGCAAAGAGAGTGATGTAAAGCACGATGGGGCCATATATAAGTCTATTGTTATTGCTGAAGGAAGAGACACAGTTTTTATGGCCTCTGGTGTGTCTCCTGAGATGAGTTGCATCAGAAGAGAGAAAAACAAGGCATCTACGTGATGCCCATTTGGGAGTTCCTCCTTGAAAACTTTGGAATTTTAGAATAAAGGATGGGAGCTGGAAATTTGGGCCAGGTTCCACACAAAACAAAATAACAAGAGTTGGAAGGGACTTTGGAGGTCTTCTAGTCTAACCCCCTGCATAGGCAGGAGACCATATGCCATTCCAGACAAATGTTTGTCCAACTTCTTCTTTAAAACCTCCATTGATGGAGCATTTACAACTTCTGGAGGCAAGTTGTTCCACTGATGAATTGTTCTCACTGTCAAGAAATTTCCTCCTTAATTCCACGTTCTTGATGAGTTTCCATACGTTGCTTCTTGTCCTGCTTTCAGATGCTTTGGAGAATACTTTGACCCCCTCTTCTTTGTGGAAGCCCCTCAAAAATTGGAAGACCGCTTTCATGTCACCCCTGGTCCTTCTTTTCATGACACTAGACATACCCAATTCCTGCAACCATTCTTTGCATGTTTTTGCCTCCAGTCCCCTCATCCTCTTGGTTGCTCTTCTCTTCAGTCTTTTTAGAGTCTCAACATCTTTTCATGGTGACCAAAACCTCCACTATTGGAGCATCCACAGCTTCTGGAGGCAAGTCGTTCCACTGATTAATTGTTCTGATTAAAAGGATGGAGTGGATTTCCTCTGGACCTATGAGCTTATGGACTAGATTTACATAACTTTCTACTCCTGGTGCCTCAAGATGTCTTCCCCTTCAGTCCTCATTCTTCCTCAGCCTCTGTGGCTGGGACTGAGATGCGTTGTTCCCTCATATAAAGGGCCAAAGATGGAGACTTAGCAGCCAAAATGTTTGTTCTCCATGGAGCTCTGAAGATGAGCATTGCTGATCTATCATTTGTGCCACTGGAGGGCTGGACCTTTGGCAGTGTGTGGGGAACACATGGGCAGGGAGTTTCTTGAGTCATCTACATTCTGTGGGGTTTTTTTTAACATTATAATGAGTTTTTGGGTTATTAAACTCTTTGGACAATTCTTGACTCTGGTGGGCTTGAACTGGTCCTTATCAGAATTCCACATCCTTGCTTGTGACTTCAAAGAACCAGAAACATTAATCAAAGGTGTTTCTTGTTCCTGAAAACATTACTCAGAGGGGCCCTCTTCTCCTGCGCCCACCACCATTGTGCTGGGAATTGGTTGCCTACGGTTGCCATTTGGCTGCGATGTTATGGGACCTCCTGCCTTGAAGAGGGGTTGGACTAGAAGATCTCGAAGGTCCCTTCCAGCCCTATAATTATATTAGGTTAGAAGGATTAGATAGATAGATAGATAGATAGAGAGAGAGAGAGAGAGAGAGAGAGAGAGAGAGAGAGAGAGAGATATGGATAGACAGATGAGAGAGGGAGAGGAAGGGAGGGAGGAAGAGGGAGAGATAGATAATTCAGTCTTCCTCCCAGAGTTGTATGTCCTCCATCACTGGTGGGTTTCAAAAAAAGATTGGACACCCATTTGTCCGGAATAGTATAGGATCTCCTGCCTTGAGCAAAGGTTGGACTAGGAGACTTCTGAGGTCCCTTCCTGTCCTTTGATTCTAGGTTCTGCACAATCCAGATGTGCCCAGGGGTGAGGAACCATTTCTTTTCCATTATGGAAATGTCAACAATCACAAGCTCTTCTCTGCCCAATGGGGTCCAACCCAATTATCCTGCTGCCCATCTGGGTTGTGTGACCGCAGAGTTGTCCTTAGCACAAGTCCCACGGAAGGAATGTGTGGGTGACCATTCGGTGGAAGGATTGTGGGCTTCAAGAAACACAGCGGGACAAAGAATTTCAAAGGTTTTATTTCATTCAGAGAAGCATTTTGTAGAGGAGATATAGTGGGCAAACACAAATGGCTAATTTATCACAAGATACTGTAATTTTGTCAACGGGAATTAAAATAAAACCAAGAACTGGTGATAGAAAAATAGAGTTTTCAGTGTTTTTTGTAAAATTTAGAATTATTAGAAAGATTTAAACTAGACAAAAGAATTTCCAGCTTTGAACACCATAAGACTAGGTTTGAAACAGGATAAAGGATGAAGGTGAACATGATGGAACTTGCTGAGTTGGCTAAAATCACTCCTTTTGTGGCAGAGGGGCCAGGGACCCCAATTCCTGGACCCTGGGTCAACCCTGACCCCTTGGGAGATTTGCCCGCTTGCCCTTTGGACAGCTTGGGAAAGATGTGTGGGTGTACTTCTCTGTTCTTAAAGGTTCTCAAAGTATTACAAATATTGCTGGATGGAAAGAGGAAGTAACTGGGGGAGAAGGGGAGGTGTAAACCCTATATGGGAACTATAGCTGGCATTAAACAAATGACTATGCATTTATAGGACACGTGTTAATTTTTGCTATTAACTTCTGTTTCTGTACTATTCCAAAGTTAACTTCTGCTTTTATCCATATGTGTTTCTGTATTAAGGACGAAGGTATAAAACTAACTCCCTGGGCGTTGCCCAGGCAGTTCAGTCTTCAGTGCGAGAGCACTCTGAACTCTTGACATGTCAATAAATCCTGTTTCTCTACTACCTTCGTGGTCTCTCGTTCCTTCGTTAAAACCAGTCTGTGGTGGGCCTGGTTTTTGCCGCAACACTTTCATCAAATTGAAGGCATTATCCATGTTTATTACTAACAGGAAACCCTCATGGAATTTTGCATGAAATAGAAAAAGATAACTTATGATTTATGAGGCTGCCTTCTCCTGAGTGCCCAGAAGTTTTTGTAGGGCCCCTTTGACCTCCTTGTTTCGGAGGCTGTAGATTACAGGGTTCAGCATGGGGGTGATGATACAATACAGGGTGGAAACTAGGGTGTCTACCTCCAAGGAGTAGCCCGCACTGGGACGGTTGTAATTTAAGTTGGCCATCCCAAAGTAGACAATGACGGTAATCAAGTGGGCAGCACAGGTGGAGAAGGTCTTTCTCCTTCCAGTGCTGGAACGGATCTTCAGAATTGTAGATAGGATGTAGACGTAGGAAATGATGACAAGGAGGAAAGGGCTGAGACCCACAAAGACACTTGCTGTGTGAAGAGCCATCTCGTTGAGGTAAGTGTCACTACAAGCAATTTTCAAGAGTGGGGGGACATCACAGAAGATGTGATGGATCTCGTTGGCTCCACAGAAGGCCAAATCGGTGGCCAAGGCTGTGTGAATGGCTGAGTCAAGAAGGCCCCAGACCCATGAAGCTGTAACCAGAGGGACTCGCACCTCCTTACTCATGAGTTGTGTATAGTGCAGAGGTTCACAGATGGCCGCATAGCGATCGTAGGCCATCACAGCCAGCATCGCACATTCAGATCCAGCACATGTCATGAGGAAGAACATCTGAGCCATGCAGTCATTGTAGGAGATGGTAGGCTGTTGCCGCAAGAGGTTCACCAGGATCTTTGGGATCGTGACTGAGGAATAGCAAATGTCTAAGCAGGACAGATGGCTGAGGAAATAGTACATGGGACTGTGGAGGCGTGAATCCAGCTGGATCAAGAGGAATATCATTGAGTTGGCCACCAAGGTGATGAGGTAGATGGCCAGGAACAGCAGAAAGAAGAAAGGTTGACCTCTGGGCATGCCGGAGAAACCCAGGAACAAGAACTCGGTCACCTGCTGGGTCTGGTTGCCACCTACCATGAGATCCATCAAGCTATGTCGGACAATGTTGGAATGCAGGAGAATTCAGGTAGTAGCTGCTCCTTTCAAATTATAGCATGAAGGATGCATGAGGGAACCACTGGACTTCCCGAAGGCGATCTGAAACAATTAAACAATACTTTGCGTGAATAAAATAATTATCAAGTAGGAGAAATGATTCTGGATTTCTTGTAGTCAAGTGGAAAGTTTATTACAGATGTGTTCCTCCAGTTAACTTTCCCCAAAAACCATTTGGCGCATATGCTATGCATAACTTAGCACTGCCCAATTTGCACCCCTGTACGAAGACGCAGGATGAGGATTGTTGGACACAGCTGGAAATGAACAACACGATTCCTTCCATGCGCTGCCTTCCTCTAAGAGCCTTCACCTGTTTTGGGGGTTTACACAAAGAATCCATGCCAAAAAATGTAACTAAACGGAAGGGGTAGCATGAAGTAGTAAGCCCCACAGAATTTACTAGGAGTGATACTAATGAAGTATTAACAGATCAATCAGATACAACATTGGAGATTATTAGGAGGAGGTCCTAATAGTTGTGCAATTTCCCTGCAACCACAAGACGTGATTTCTGGTCAATTAGGGGAAAAGGCTGGGACAGAAAAACAGAGACAAGGATTGAAAAGTAAGGTATTAAGAAGGTGGGACAGGTAGGAATCGGCTATGTATCTGTATGGTTAGTAATTAGATAAAAGAAAGGCTCAACGGACAGGTAATCTGACTGACTGCACACACCTATGTAATGGACATAAAATGGAATTGTTGTAAGATCTAATCACTATATGGAAACGCTTATGCAAGAAGCATCCCACTATGTCCAATGTTTTTAATGTTTATCTAATTTAAAAAAACCTCTTGGAATAAAAATGAGAGAGAGGAGATTTCTGCTCCCAGCATTTGAGAGAGTTTGAGGAAAGAATAAATATACCAAGAACTACAAACTTAGGATCAAACTTATGTGTGGTCACAAATCTTTGTTTGTACAGGACACTTAAGGTAGGTTTCCAGGCTCATCCCTTTTCTGGGTGTGCAAAGTGCCTGGAATCCCAATCTCACCAATGGTCCATCCAGCAGCACAAGGTCCAAAAACCCCAATGCCCATCCCTGCATACGGAGGAGATGCAGCCCCTTGGTCTGCTAGGAACCCAGAAAAGGGGAAAGGATGCTCCCTGCCTCTCAGGGAAGACTCCGGTGTGTGTGTGTGTGTGTGTGTGTGTGTGTGTGTGTGTGTGTGTGTGTGTGAGAGAGAGAGAGAGAGAGAGAGAGAGAGAGAGAGAGAGAGAGAGAGAGAGAGAGAGAGAGAGAGAGAGAGAGAGAGAGAGAGAGAGAGAGAGAGAGAGAGGTCATCCATCCAACCTGAATGGCTAGAGGAGACCTTGAAGGGGGAAATCTCTCCTTAGCCATTGCTGGAGGTTTGGGAAGCCACGGTTGGCGCTTCTCGGGGACATTGGGCGGTGAAGTTGGCAGAGGAAGTTCTGCTCAATGCAAACCATGAAAGTTTCTCCCGTTAGCGCTAATCCTCATTTTGAGAGAATAATTTTGTGTCTGTATGAAATGAGAAGAAGTGGTTTGTTGGCTTAATTAATGATTTACCCTCCTCCCCCTTCTGATCCTTGGACACACTCTCTCTCTCTCTCTCTCTCTCTCTCTCTCTCTCTCTCTCTCTCTCTCTCTCTCTCTCTCTCTCTCTCTTAAAGTTTTATTATTTTTCAATTACAATTACAATTTCAATTATTTTACAAAAATAAACCTTCCAACTTTCCTTATGCTGTGTGTTGCCTGGATACAAACACCTCTCTACAACATCATTCCTCTTTTGCCATAACTTTCACATTAACATTATTTCCCTAAGTTTAGTATTATAATATATCGAGCATTTAAACCTTATAAAACTCTCCATTTTTCCTCTGAATATCTTCTAGTAATGATATCACATCATATCACATAGACGAATGACTGTACTACTAAATATGTATAAACATATGAATAACAGTGGAACTTAGGCGATTAGGGAAATATATATAAATATATATTAATCTAAACGTGTGCATTAAAAGTAGAAGTATATGGATTGAAGGACTGGAAAGAACATGAATAGAAATACCTTAAATGTATACATGATTGTGATTGATACTAAAGCTGTATAAGGAGATATTGAAAAATAGGAGAATGAAGGATGGAACGTTGATTTAACTATGGAAATACGAACAACAAAATAGGTGGAAAACATATCTTTGAATATTATAGCGATACGAAAGAGGAAAAAAAGTTAAAATAGAAATAGAAAATAGTGGGGGAAAATAATAATTATATATTAATATGTTAAGACAGGGGTCTGCAAAGTCGGCTCTTTTAAGACTGGTGGACTTCAACTTCCAGAGTTCCCCAGCCAGCATAGCTGGCTGGGGAATTCTGGGAGTTGAAGTCCACCAGTCTTAAAAGAGCCGACTTTGCAGACCCCTGTGTTAAGATATAGAAAAAGAGAGAAAGACGGTTCAGAAAGGAAGGGTCATAATGAAAGACAAATATGAATAATTTGAAACAATGGAAATGAAATGCAATGTTTAGGAATAATAAGTATGTTTATGAAATGCATGTTACCCAGTTACCACACCATTCATGCATCGATAGGTGTAAAGAATATAAAAAATAAAAATGGGATTGAAAAAAAAAACATTTTCAAAGGAAAAAAAAACCCCAGTTGTCTTTTTGGGACATCCTGGTCCAGATGTCCATCCCTTCCCCTCTGAGGCTTTCCCATTGTTCCATCAAGATAAAAACCTTTCCCAGCTTCTTCTCAGAAGAGTAGAAGTTGCTCAACAAAAACACCTTCTCCTCCTTCTGAGGGAAGAGGGAGAGGAACCTTTGCCCCAGCAGGCATGAAAAAGAGGTGAGCTTCTTCTCACCAACAACATGCAGTTGATGTATCTTCCAGACCAGGGGTCTCCAACCTTGGCAACTTTAAGACTTGTGGGCTTCAACTTCCAATCAGCTTTGCTGGCTGAGGAACACTGGGAGTTGAAGCCCACAAGTCTTAAAGTTGCCATGGTTGGAGACCCCCGTTGCAGACAATGGCAGGTGTTGAGGTGCACCTGAAATGGTTGGTGCAGGCATTAATCACCTCTCCCCACCTCTTTTCTCTTTGCCCCTTGTGCTCACCTGATCAGAGACTCCTGGATGAAGGTAGTAGGTGTGCTTCTTCTTCTTCCTTTCCTTTCCCTACTGCTTGAAAACTTCCCAGTTGACCTTCCTGTCTTGAGGAGGGTGTTAGTTTCTTGTTCTCAGCCTCCTTTAGCCATTGGAGGTCCCCTACCTGCCCTGCGCTCATCCTGTGTCACACACAGAGCCAATGCTTGCCAAAAAAAAAAAAGAGCAGAGACCCAATTTTTATGGCACCTGAGATGTCCCTGGAGAGGACTTGCATCACAAAGCAAAAGAACGAACCACCGACAAGCTTCTCGCATGGGAGATCCTTGCTGAAAACTTTGGGACAGATGGCAAAGGGTGGGAACTGAAGGCCAGGAGAACCTGGAAAAGAGTCCAGATGGGTTTACATATTCATTTGTTAAATTTATGTGCTACCCGTCTCTTTGATGAGGTGACTCTTCCAAACACTAAAAAGACAAACACGAAACAATTACTTAAAAAAAAAAAGCTTAAAACTGGGACCAAGGAGATGGATGGCATGGGGACAAGATCTTCATCATAGATCTTCACCAAAAAAAGCCAACCCAGTTCTAGGCTGCATTAACACAGGGAGAGATTCAAGATCACGTGAAGGGTTAATACCACTTTACAATTTCTTGGTAAGGCCACACTTGGAATATTTGCATCCCGTTTTGGTCTCCATGATTGTAAAAAAGATGTTGAGACTCTGGAAAGAGGGCAGAGAAGAGCAACAAAGAGGATTTAGGGGGCTGGAGGCTAAAACATAGGAAGAATGATTGCAGGAACTGGGTAGGTCTAGTTTAATAAAAAGAATGACTAGGTTCTTCCTATATCTCAGGGGTTGCCCCAAAGAAGAGGGAGTCAAGCTGTTCTCCAAGGCACCTGGGGGCAGGACAAGAAGCAATGGGTAGAAACTAATCAAGGAGAGAAGCAACCTGGGACTAAGGAGAAACTTCCTGACAGTGGGGACAATTAGCCAGTGGAACAGAAGTTGCCTCCAGAAGTTATGAATGCTCCAACATTGGATGTCTTTAGGGCTCCAAGCCAACCAGCAGAACCAGGTTTTGATATTCATCTAGAGACATTGACCTAGTCTACAGAATAAATTCGACATATGCCAGGATAAATGAAGTACCCAGAGAGATACATATTAAATTTGTTAGAAGGTCAACCAGAGAGGGAATTTTGAAGGCGCAGAGAGGGGGCCCGTTAATTTACCAACAAAAGGAAGCCGCCATCTTGAAGCAGATCCCAAAAAAGATTAGAGAGATGAGAAGGAAGTATTCCTTCTTATCTAACAAATTGTTTGACCACGGGACCTGGTTTAAGTGGGTGATGCCGGAAGGGATGCTGGTGTTCTGGGATGAAGGAAGAGTAAGGATTAAAAAAGTTGCTGAGGCGGAAGCCTTTCTTAAAAAAACATTCCTCTGTCCTGGGGGAAGATCCAGGGGAGGCAGGGGGGGCCACGGCCCCGCCCGCTGGGGGCCAGGGAGGAGAAAAAGAAGATACAATTGCCAAGAGACTTAGATCGAAAAAATAACTTTGCTTTTTTTAATTATTATTAATATTTTATAACCTTTATATCTGGATGTTTGCACACGATTGCTAGCATAGAATTGAGAATCTAGGAAACATGTACTTATTTTCACCTTGTAGTATTTTTGGAAAAACGTTTTTTTTGATATTTTATTATGAAGCCCTGGAAGGGCCAATGATCCCGACGCGAAAGTTCTTAAAATGTTTCTGTATTCCCTACCCCTTTGGAAAATTGTAAAAACCGATATTCATCTAGAGGAAGAATAAGGATGGGAGCAGTACTCGCCTCCAGTGGCAGAATGTTCCACAAGACAGGAGCCTCAGCAGAAAAGGCTCTTCTCCTTCACTCCACTAGCCAGAATTCCTTTCAGGTGTGTCTTTAGCCAAGACTGGATGGCAGGGATGGTGTTGGAGATGGCCAGGCAGAGCCCAAGAGTGGGGTCAAATGCACCATCAATTTGGAGTTGCTACGCTCACATAAGAGACCAGAGACACAACCTCGTGTGAATTCCATTGACTCTTATCTGGTGCCTTGACCATTAATAGATCAGATTTGTGCCCGACTCTAGGGGGCAGTGCTCACATCTGTTTCTTAGCTGAGGGAGCCATCATTGTCTGAAGACATTTTAATGGTCATGTGGCCAGCATAGCGATACACCAAAAGTGCACCGAATGCTGTTACTTTCTGACCAGTGGTACCTATTTATCTACTCACATTTGCATGCTTTCGATCTGCTTGGTGGGCAGGAGCCGAGGGAAGGACGCCATTTCTTTTGCATAGGTAGCATGAAATAAACTTGTAGTAGCACTTTTGAACTCTATTCCACTCTTGGTTTCTTGCTCTTGACAGGTGGAAGTGCAGCAATAGTCTTCCGGAAGTTTCTTAAGGCTTTCAGGGATACTACTACAAAAGTTACTTGATGTGAGATCCTGTTCATTAAATTGGGCTCTAGGGATCAGTTGGGACAGTTGAGGTGCTACCAGTCACCTCTTTGCTATGAAGTAACCTCCCTGGCTGAGTCTCTTGATGCCGTTTCTGGATTAGAAGTGAAATGTCCCTGATTTATGGCCTTATAGAATGTCCATCTTCCCTCTCTGGCGTCAGGTGTGGCTCAGGACAACCATTGACCTGTCTTAGGTCATCGAGGGCTTGGGATGGTGGTCACGTGCTCAATTTGGGTTTCCCATCAGAGCAATGGAATAATGGGTTGTGTGAATGACCTTGGGGTAGGAAGGAGGGAAAGAGATGCTACCTAGAGAAGAGAGGCAGGAGTTCCCAGCTTCCTCTGAGATGCTCACAATAGGATATGGAAATTGAAAGAAGAGACTATTGATGGGTTGAACCTTTAAGGTCCTTGGTGCTCTCTGAGCACGGTGGTTTTCTTGCAGATGTTTCATTACCAAACTTGGTAACATCATCAGGGTTAGAAGGGAGAGGGTTTTGCTTCTAGCATTCCCTTCTAACACTGATGATGTACCCTAGTTGGGTCATGAAATGTCTTCAAGAAAACAACCAAGCTCAGAGGGCACCAAGGACTCCATAATCTTCTTCCTCCTCCTCCTCCTCCTCTTCTTCCAACCCCACTCCTTTCTAGCACTGATCATGTTACCTAATTGGGTCATGAAATGTCTTCAAGAAAACAACCAAGCTCAGAGGGCACCAAGGACCTCACAGTCTTTGTCCTACTTGACCTCATCCTCGTACTCCTCTTTGTCCTCATCCTCATCCTCCAACCCCATCCCCTTCTAGCACTGATGGTGTTATCTAGTTGGGCCATGATGTGTCCCCCAAGAAAACCACCAAGCTCCCAGGGCACTAGGAACACCACAATTGTCATTGTCATTCTCCTCCTTCTCCTCTTCCAACCCCACCACCTTCTAGCACTGATGGTGTTATTTAGTTGGGTCACAAAATGTCTGCAAGAAACCCACCAAGCTCAGAAGACACCAAGAACCTCACGTTCCTCCTCTTCCTCCACCCCCTTCTAGTATTAATGATATACCCTAGTTCAGGGGTTTGCAAAGTCGGCTCTTTTAAGACTGGTGGACTTCAACTCCCAGAGTTCCCCAGCCAGCATAGCTGGCTGGGGAACTCTGGGAGTTGAAGTCCACCAGTCTTAAAAGAGCCGACTTTGCAGACCCCTGCCCTAGTTAGGTCATAAAACATATGCAACACCCCTCACCCCCAAAGCCCAGAGAGCACCAAGGACCCCACCCATATTCTCTTTCACCATTGTCCCTTTTCATCTGGACTTGGAGGCAAAGAGGAATAAAATTCACACGTTTTGGAAATATTTTTTATTTACTTTGTTAATCCAATTTATACAGCCTCTCATCTGTCCAAAGAACTTTGGGTATGGAACAAGATTAAAAATGACAAAAAGTGTTAATCCGTAATTCTGTAAAATCCATCCTCTCTCCTAACCTATTGCTGGGTTTTGAATGAGTTTTCATTCAGATGCAACGTCCTACCTACTCATAACAAAAATCTCCATTTCTTTTCTCCTGAGGGTAGTTTTCCCTCAGGAATCTCTCTTTTTTAACAGTTTATTTATATATTTCCACATGACATGCATACGTGCTTAGTGAACAGCGTATTGTCTAGATCAATTTATTTTTATACAATAATACTTTTCCCACTCCTAATTTCTACCTCTACTGTCCCAGCATTTATAAAACAAGTCTCTTGTTCGAAAATACTCTGCATCTTCTTTTTCTTTTATTTTCAGTGTCAGTCTATCCGTTCCTGCACAATCTAATTTTTTTTAAAACTTACGTCATCCTCTGTGGGGGTTTCCTCATTTTTCCAGTCCTGCGCAAATACAATTTGTGCTGCTGTGAAGGCATGTAATATTAAGTATAGATTCCCTTTATCATACTTTACAGGTATTATGCCTAGCAAAACTATTTCTGGTTTATAATCTATATGTTGTTTTAACATTTTCTCCAAATGTGTATGTATTTTTGACCAATATTTCTTTGCTTTTACACATTTCTGTTAGGGAAATCTCCGTTAAGGAGACCGAAGGTGCGTAGCGAAATGTAGGGAGAGAGATGTTGCTGAACACCCAGGCTAGCAGTCACAGACACTGGATTGTAAAACAAAGAGACTTTTACTTTCGTAGAAAAATAAAGTGATAGAAACTTCTTCATAAACAAGCGAGAAGTAGTCCTGAATCATATACACAGTCTAGTACTCAAAGTTGGCTAACAGTTGCACAACTCACAATTATCCACGCTGATCAATACCCGACATACACAACAGCCATCATCTAAGGATCAGCATCTAATAGTGATTCTGGCTCCCTCTTATGGCCGATTGAGGAAACAGCAGCCAATCACATTTTACTGCAGTAGTTAAAGTTACAGTATTGCAATCATGGTTTATATATTGCCAACCCAACATTCGGATTACATTCCTAACAATTTCCACCACACGTGACAGCATGTCCCTGATGTCTGGTTAGGTTCTGCAGGAATCTTAAGAATGTCCTCCTACTCCAGTTCCTGTACACAAATTCCATTTTGCGTAGGGAGCAGAAACACATGAAAGTCAACAAAAGACTCAGTCCTAGATGAGGGCTAGACGACATTCTGGCAGCCAAGAACCTTCTTCATGGCCCCCTTCACTTCCTTGTTGCGGAGGCTGTAGATCAAAGGGTTCAGCAGGGGGTTGATGATGCAAAACATGGTGGAGATCAAGGTGTCCACCTCTAGAGAGTAACCAGCACTGGGCTGATTGTAGTTGACAAAGGCATTTCCAAGGCAGACAATCACGACAGCAAGGTGTGAAGCGCAGGTGGAGAAGGCTTTGCGCCTGCCGGTGTTAGAACGGATCCTCAAAATGCAGCCCAAAATGTAGAAGTAGGACAGGATGATGAAGAGGACAGGGACAAGGCCCACAAAGATGCTGGTGATGTGGTTGGTCAATTCGCTGACCCAGGTATCACTGCAGGCGATTTTCAGGAATGGGGGGACATCACAAAAGATGTGAGGAATCTGGTGGTTGTCACAAAACTCCAACCTGGAGGCCAGAGAAACGTGGATGGCAGAGTCCAGAAAGCCCCAGAGCCAGATGGCCACAGACAGCTGGATGCACAACTTGTTCCTCATCAGGTGGGCATAGTGCAAAGGTTGGCAGATGGCAGCATAGCGGTCATAAGCCATGATAGCCAGCAGTGCTGGCTCACATCCTGCAAAGCCAATTAGAAAGAAGGCTTGTGCCAGGCACTGGTTGTAGGAGATGGTGTATTGCTGGTGTAGAAGGTTCTCCAAGATCTTTGGTACCACCACAGAAGAAAGGCAGATATCCAAGCAGGAGAGCTGGCTGAGGAAGAAGTACATGGGGGTGTGGAGACGGGAATCCAGGAGAACCAGGGTTATGATCATGAGGTTGCCCAGCAGGGTGACCAGATAGGCAGCCAGGAACACCACGAAAAAATGGATGTGGTGTCTGTGGAATATGGAGAATGCCAGGAAAATAAATTCTGTCTTCTGTGTTTGGTTGTGGGAATCCATCAGGAAGAAAATGGACAGCTGGGAAGAGAGAAATGGGCATGTGAAGAAATTAGAATTAACTATATGGTGAGATGAATTAGATTGCTGAGCTGGGGAAGAAGAATCTAATTCGTCTCCTGCTTTCTTGGACTTTGACCTACTGAGAAGCTCTGTGGAGCATCCCTTCCAAGTTCTGCATCTGCATTCCATAAAGAGGACAAGTGGTCTTATCATGGTTAAGGTGACACAGTATGGAATATAGACCTGTGGAGGAAGGAGCAGTCTTTCAATCTTGCCTTCTCCAACTCTTGTGTCCTGAAGGTGACATTATGATTGTCTAAGCTGGACCAAAACGTTTTTATTTTAATCCCTCAGGAAGTCACCATCCTACAGATAAATAAGATAGTGGGATATCTTTATTTTCCAGTGGGTGCTATTCCTTTCCCTGGAACAATCTTTTTCCAAGGAGCACCAAGCATTCATGGAGAAGGTTGTGAAGAAGCTCCAAGTTCAGGATGTGTGTACCTACTTTTGGTTGTCATGATCTATATTTATATAAAAAAAGATGTTGAGGATCTAGTAAAAGTACATAAAAGCACAATAAAGATGATTAGGGGAATGATGTGTGATGAACAGTTGTGGGAACTTGGTGGGAAGGACTAGGGGTGACATGAGAGCAGTATTCCAATATTTAAATGGCTCCTACAGAGACAAGGGGGTCAATCTACTTTCCAAAGCAGCAGAAGGCTGGACAAGAAGCAACAGATGGAAAATAAGCAAGGAGAGAACCAATCTAGAGTAGGAGAAATTTTCTGACAGTGAGAACAATTAACCAATGGAGCAACTTGTCTCCAGAAGTTGTGGTTTCTCCATCACTGGAGGTTTCTAACAAGAGACTGGACATCCTATAGCAGGGATGTCCAAACTTGGGAACTTTAAGACTTGTGGACTTCAACTCCCAGAATTCCCCAGCCAGCATAGCTGGCTGGGGAATTCTGGGAGTTGAAGTCCACAAGTCTTAAAGTTCCCAAGTTTGGACATCCCTGTCCTATAGGATCTTCTATTTGAACAGGAGGTTGGAGTGGGAGACCTCCAAGGTCCGCTCCAATTCTGTTATTCTGTATTCTGTAGACACTACAATTAAGTTTCTTCATCCAATTTCTTTGTTACAGTAGCAATTGTTGTAATTAGTGTGTGCTAGGAATATAACTTGCTCCCAAGAAGTTAGAGCTTCTTGGCTTCTTGGTATCTGATCTCCCCTCTTGCTCTGTTCATATTTATCATCTTATAAGCATTTATGCTACTTCAATGCTAAAAGGTGTTGAAAGCAATGGTCATTTTTGGATTTTCTCTCTTTTATTATAAACGTGCATAAACACTAGAATTTTTTTCTGCACCTGCAGTGTTAGGTTAAAAAAAGTAGGAAAACACATCTGGATATGTCTCTGGTACCCAGGTTTGATCTAGGGCAGGGGTTCCCAAACTTGGCAACTTTAAGACTTGTGGACTTCAACTCCCAGAATTCTCCAGCCAGCTATGCTGGCTGGAGAATTCTGGGAGTTAAAGTCCACAAGTCTTAAAGTTGCCAAGTTTGGGAACCCCTGATCTAGGGCATAAGGTCAAGATAGCAAAGAGTTGTAATAGTAACACTTATAAGATTTGGGCATGTTTAGCCTAAAGAAGAGAAGGCTAGGCAGAAACATGATAGCAATCCTTCAATTCATGAAGGGCTGACCCAGGGCAGAGGGTGGGCAGGACTTCTCCAGAGAAAGAGGAGATCTACCTATTCTCCAAAGCACCCAAAGGCAGTACAAGGAGCAACAGATGAAAAGTAATCAAGGAGAAAAGCAACCTGGAACTAAAGAGAAATTTGACAGTGAAAACAATCAACAAGTGGATCAGAAGTTGCCTCCAGAAGTTGTGGGTGTTCCAACACTTAAAAACTTTTAAAACCCATAACTTTAAGTGAGATTTTAAATGAGATTTTAAAGAAGAGATTAGTTTCCTGCTTGAGCAGAGAATTGGATTCAAAGATCTCCAAGCTCCCTTCCAACTCTGTTATTCTGTTAAGTATGAGAACATCTGAAGGTAAGAGAAGAACCAAAGGATAGAAGCTTAAAAGAGAGAGACCCAAACTCAAAATAAAGAGGAATTTCCTGACTGTGAGAGCTACGAAGGAGTGGAACAGGGGTCTCCTGGAGTTGTGGAGACTATCTCTGGAGGTTTTCCAGGAAATGTTGGACAGCCCTTTGTCTGGGATGGTCTGAAGATTTCTGATCTGGACAGAGAGTTGGATTAGAAGAACTCCAAAGTCTCTTCCAACCTTTTGATTCTATGATTTTTGAAGGTAGATATTTTTGGCCAAAATTTTATTTAAAGCAAATCATAGTTCTAGGAACATACATAAAGCTGGGCTATTGGTGGTTACAGCTATCTGTCTCAGCAAATGAAAATATTTTTCCAAGGCACCCGAAGGCCAGACCAGGAAGAATGGATGGAAACTGACCAAGGAGAGATTCAACCTGGAAATAAGGAGGGATTTCCTGACGGTGAGAACCATCCACCCATGGAACAGAAGTTGCCATAGGAAGTTGTGGGAGCTTCATCCCTGGAAGCTTTCAAGAAGAGATTGGATTGCCATCTGTCAGAAAGGTTGTAGGGTCTCCTGCTTGGGTGAGGAGGGGGGGTTGGACTAGATGACCTATAAGATCCCTTCCAACTCTGTCAACCTCTCCTTGACACGTCTCCCCAAAAGAGGATGCTGGATAGATCACAAAGCAGCTCACCTTTGGTGGTTATCCCAGCTGGAGAAGACCAGCTGGGGCTGAAGCAGAGTTATGTTCTCCCCATCTTCTCCCCCAGTTGGATATAATGAGATGAGAGCTGGCTCAGCCAAACTTCTTCCCTCAGAGCAGGAAGGGGGATCTCTAGAAGCTTGTTCTTACAAGAGAAGCAAGTCGCTCGGTTGTCTGCATGGACCAAGGTAGACGATGGGCTTGGGGGAGAAGGTCCCTTGGTATGTGGGCCCTAGGAATACTCCTGTCCTGGGTCCTGCAGGGAATAGAACTCCGAGGAGGTCCTCTGGGGCCAAACTCTCTCGCCTAGGACTTGCTTGGAGACCAGGGAAGTTTAATTGAGCGAGGGGTGAAAGAGAGCAAAGCAAAGCCATTTTTCAGATTTGCAGCATAACCAACCAAGAGCAAATATTTGAGTTCAGTTACCGCCTTTGTTATTAATCCATGTCTCCTAAATTTCTTCTCCTGTCTGTAGCATGGAATGGCCTGCTTGCTCCTGTTTAGGTACTACAAGGTCTGACTGCTTGCATTTCTTTCTTTCTCTTTCCCCCCCCAAAAAATCAGCCAATAGGAGTCCAGTTTGGTACTCAGAACTGAAATAAATAAATGTGGGGCTCTCTGAGCTTGGTGGCTCCCTTGCAGACATTTCATGACCCAACTAGGGAACATCACCAATGCTAGAAGAGGGGGCAGTTTGTGGAGAGGAGGAAGAGGAAGGAGGAGGAGGAGGAGAAGGAGAAGGAGGAGGAGGAGGAGAATGGGGTCCTTAGTACTTCCTGAGCTTGGTTGTTTTCTTGGAGACATTTCATGACCCAACTAGGGAACATCACCAATGCTAGAAGAGGGGGCAGTTTCTGGAGAGGAGGAAGAGGAAGGAGGAGGAGGAGGAGAAGGAGGAGGAGGAGGAGGAGAAGGAGAAGGAGGAGGAGGAGGAGGAGGAGAATGGGGTCCTTAGTACTTCCTGAGCTTGGTTGTTTTCTTGGAGACATTTCATGACCCAACTAGGGAACATCACCAGTGCTAGAAGAGAGGAGGATTGTGGGGTCCTTGGTGCCTTCTGAGGTTGATTGTTTTTCCCAGACATTTCATGACCCACCTAGGTAACATCATCAGTGCTAGAACAGAGTGGGGTTTGCAGAATGGAAGAGGAGGAGAGGAGGAGGCCCTGAGTTTTGAGTGCATTGAAGGTGCTGCTCTTGACCTAGAGACCCTTTCATGGTGTTAGGCTATCTGAGGGACCATTTCTCCCAGGGCTTCCATTACTCCCTCTGGTGCTCCATCACCCAAAGTGGCCTTCGGTGAGATATCCAGCTACATATGTTTGATTAGTGAATAAATAATAAAACGTAAAATTCAAGACAATAGGAGTTCGATTCCCGTCAGTGCCAACTCTTCAAGGTAAATCAGGCTAAAAAGCTAATGCCATGTAGGTCAGGATTACTATTGTTGTGACAGATCTAGGAACAGAATCTGGTTGGTCCAAAGATACTTCCATCTCCCTCACTTTGGGTGAACTAGGGAGGGGCTTATTTGAGATGTTTTCTCCCTCTTCCTTGGTCTAGGCCAGGGGTCAGCAATCTGCGACTCTGGAGCTGCATGTGGCCCTTTTCTTGCCTGTGCTGTGGCTCCCTGTCGCTCAAAGTATGTGATAGAACCGCCAATGTGCAACACCTGCCGGCACACAATTTATTAAGCTTTTACACCCCCATTAGGCTTTGTGGCTCCCGGTGTTTTCTTTTGTGTGGGAAACGGATCGAAATGGCTCTTTTAATGTTTAAGTTTGCCGACCACTGGTCTAGGCTGAAGCCCTGCTTATCTGATCGTTGCCTTGGTAGAGGCTCTTCCTTCGGTCCTTCCTTCTCCCCCTGTGCCCTCTACACCCATCCTGGCCAACCGATGCTGGCACCCAACATCTCTGAAGGGCTGAGGAATGGGATCTGCCAGGCGCTTCTTGAATATTTGATGTCCCACCCTGAGCAGAGGCAGTCTAGGACAACTCGCCACAGCCAACTCACCATGGGACAATTTGCCATGCGACAAAAGTTACATAACATCGAAGAAATGGTGGAATAAAGGATGCAGAAGGAAGGACAAAATGCAGTCAACACAAATTAAAATAATTGTTTATTTATTTTCAATAATTATGTAATAATATTGTTGACTTGTCCCACACTGAGTTGGCTGCAGTGAGCTGTTCCATGGCAAGTTGGCCATGGTGAGTTGGCCATGGCAAGTTGTCCCATTCTGCCTGAACAGATCCTGCACCAATGGTCTGCTTTTCTTTTTCCTGCAGCCCCCAAGGGTTGGATGAAGGTTGACATTTCCATTGCTTCTGAAGGATGGAGTTGGGTTCCTCTTAGGTTCTGCAGACTTGTAGAGGTGTGGAATGGGGTAAGACTTATTTCAGGTTCTTTCCGCTTGATCAATATTGCAATGAAGCCAGTGAAAAGTGAAAACCATCAGTCTTGTAGTGTCAACCCTGAAGCTGACCTGGCCGAAGCCATTTTGGAGCTTCAGTGTTGCCACCCTGGAGCTGAGGGATAGGGAGGGTGGAATGGAGATAGTTGGGACTTTGTAGCCAAAACAAAATACTTTCTCTTGGGAACCAAGGACGTTCTCATACCTGGACAGAGGAAGGAGGAGGGATGTCACCAGGCGCCCAGACGGAACCGTGATTGGACCATGTGACTGATGGTTTTGAAAAAGTGGGAACATTTTTATTTTTAATTAGGTGAAAACTGCAGGAACCAATTAAAGCTATTCTTTGAGGAATTTACCTTCCTTGGAGTTTTGCTTGCAATGGGTGTTTTACTTGGGATCATGACAAACTGTTTTGTCGCCACGATGTAGAAAAGACGTGGAGACTCTGGAAAGAGTGCAAAGAAGAGCAACCAAGATGATTAGAGGACTGGAGACTAAGACATATGAAGAACGGCTGCAGGAGCTGGGTATGTCTAGTTTGATGAAGAGAAGGACCAGGGGAGACATGATAGCAGTGTTCCGATATCTCAGAGGGTGCCACAAAGAAGAGGGAGTCAAACTTTTCTCCAAGGCACTTGGGGGCAGGACAAGGAGCAATGGGTGGAAACTAACCAAGGAGAGAAGCAACTTAGAACTAAGGAGAAATTTCCTAACAGTAAGAACAATTAACCTCTGGAACAGCTTGCCTCCAGCAGTTGTGAATGCCCCAACCCTGGAAGTCTTTAAAAAGATGTTAGACAGCCATTTGTCTGAAATGGTATAAGATTCCTGCCCATGCAGGGGGTTGGACTAGAAGACCTACAAGGTCCCTTCCAACTCTGTTATTGTATTGTATTGTTTGTCCCTTCTGCTAAGTCCAGCTGCTTATTTCTTTGCTTCCAAGCGAGAGAAAAATCTGGAATCTGTGGGGTGTTGGCTGTCCCCATCAGATTTGAACCAATGGGAACCTACATACCACCAATCAAGTCTTTTAATTTAGAAAGTTAGAATTTGCTTCAAAAGCACATACTTATATTTTTTTTAAACCACCTTTTCTAGGGCATTTTTCTAACGTTGTACTATTATAACATTTTTTATCCTCATTAAAACCAATGCTACCAAT
Organism: Rhabdophis nuchalis; assembly: GCA_039707465.1. Taxonomy (NCBI): domain Eukaryota; kingdom Metazoa; phylum Chordata; class Lepidosauria; order Squamata; family Natricidae; genus Rhabdophis; species Rhabdophis nuchalis. The sequence continues at coordinate 122,654,756 of CM077648.1, forward strand.
TGTGAAAATCAAATGCTATCAATTGTGAAAATCGACCAAACCCTTTCTTAAGACACATTTCATGTGTCTTTTCTGTTCTGAGTATAGTCAGCAAAAACAAGACTTGATGTTCTTGATGTCTCTTGATGTCTCTTGATGTTGTCTCTTGATGTTCCAAGAAGGGCTTTAGAAATTCCAAGAAGTAGCCTACCTTCTCCTGTGTCTTTCTAGGACCTTCCTCAGGGCCCCCTTCACCTCCTGGTTGCGTAGGCTGTAGATCAGGGGGTTCAGCATGGGAGTGACAATGCAATACATAGTAGAAATCAGGGTGTCGGTCTCCAGGGAGTAACCAGCACTGGGCTGGTTGTAGTTAACGGAACCATTCCCAAAATAAAGAAGGACCACCACCACATGAGAAATACAAGTGGAAAAAGCTTTGTGCCTCCCTGTGTTGGAACGGATGCGCAGGATGGATGCAAGGATGTAGAAGTAGGAGATGACCACAAAAAGGAAGGGACCCAATCCCACAAACACCGTGGCTACGTGGATTGTTATCTCACTGACAAATTTCTCACCACAGGCAATCTTCAGCAGTGGTGGGAGGTCACAGAAGATGTGGAAGATCTGATTATGACCACAGAAATGGAAGTTGGAAGCCAAGGCTGTGTGAACTGTTGCATCCAGGAAGCCCCCAATCCAGGCAATAATGGCTGCTGTCACACAAACATGTGGACTCATGAGGCGTGAGTAGCGCAAAGGCTGACAGATGGCAGCGTAGCGGTCATAAGCCATGATGGCCAGCAACCAGCATTCTGAGCCCGTGAAGCCTATCAAGAAGAACATCTGGGTCAAGCAATGGCTGTATGATATGGTGTGTCTTTGGAGAAGGAGATTTGAAAGGATCTTGGGGACTGTGACCGTTGAGTAGCAGACATCCAAGCAGGATAAGTGGCTGAGGAAAAAATACATGGGATTGTGAAGGTGGGAATCCACCAGGATGAGAGTTATGATCATGAAGTTACCCAGAATGGTGATCAAATAGATGGTGAGGAACAGCAGGATGAGATAGACCTTGTTGTCTGTGATGTTGGAGAAACCCAGCAAAACAAACTCAGCAATTAGAGTCTGGTTGCCGATATCCATGGGAATTCAGGGATTATGTTGACTTAATCTTAGATTTTAAGAAGGACACCAAATGAGGTTTTTTTCTTATTCCTATTTCTACATAAATGCCTCACGCACAATATTAGACCTGGAATCTTCAGGTTTTGTAGTGCAAGAAAGATACAATAGAAATGCTGAGAGATCTACTTTATCCCTTTTAATCTGTCAGTTGAAGGCTTTCCACTCGCAGAGAACCTTTATTTATTTATTTATTTTATTCAATTTATATCCCGCCCTTCTCCAAAAGGACCCAGGGTGGCTGATGTGGTCCAGAGTCCAGCTCATGCCAAAACCAAAGACATCAGTGACTTCCTCGCAGCTTTGGAAAAGATCCTTCTTTTGATACAATCCCATGAGTAGAAGCCGTGAGACCTAGCAGGAGAAAGAAATGGAGGGATGACTATTAAAACAATGCAATGATAATTGATTATGAACCAAGTTAAGATGACCAGATGAAGGATGAAGAAACAGTGGAGAACTTAGTTGTTGCAATGCCTATTCTTCATTTAACCTTTTTATTGAGTTATAAGATAAAATAAGATACAAAATACAAAAGTAAATAGGAAAACTGTGGGGAGGAAGTGAGGAAGAGAAGTGAAGAAGAGAAGGAGAAAAAAGAGAAAAAGAAACATTGACTTCTGACTCTCTCCGTTGCAGTAAAATAAGACATTAACATCAAATCACAATTTTTTCTTTTTTCATAATAATATAGACCAGCCATTTCTCGAAAGAACTCTCAATCTCATCAGTAAAACCCAAAATCAAAGTGTTGTTCTTTTCCACATCAAGCAGGAAGTTCAGAAGCCGTCTCCCTCCTGGACACAAAAGTCCTTCTTCTAGTCTTTCCTTTAATCAAAGTAGACAATTTTGCCATTTCAACCTCTGCAACCATTGGTCCATGGAAGGAATCCAAGTCTCCTTCCATTTGTGTGCATACGAGAGTCTTGCTGATATACATATACATATACACATACACATACATACATATACATACACACAGTTCCATATTTTTTCTCCATGTCTTTTCCACTAAGCCCCAATGGAAAAAATAACAGTAGAGGTCACACTGGACAGAAGATCATGGCATGTAGGCTATGAAGTGGAGGTCTTCTTTCAGAAATTTTTCTTTTGAGGCTGAGATGCTTCTCTTGCCTTTCCAAGTATCATTTCAGGACTGAAGATGCTTCTTGGATGAGGACAGAATATTAAGAGTTGGAAAGGACCTTGGAGGTCTTCTAGTCCCACCCCTGCCTGAACAGGAGACCATATGCCATTTCAGATCAATGGTCGTCCAGTCTCTTTTTGGAAAACCTTCAGTGATGGAGCACACACAACTTCTGAGGGCAAGATGTTCTGTTGGTTGATTGCTCTCTTCGTTAGGAAAGTTCTTCTTAATTCTAGGTTGATTAGCTTAGCAAGCTTCTCATCTTGCTTTTTGGTCTTTTGGAAAATAATTTGACCCTCTCATCTTTGTAGGAGCTCCTCAAATACTGGAAGACTGCTATCATATCTCCCCTGGTCCTTCTTATCATTAGACTAAACACCTGATTTCTGTAACTGCTTTTCATATGTTTTAGCCTCCAGTCTCCTAATCCTCTTGGTTGCTCTTTTCTGCACAAAAGTAAAATGTTTTCATAGGCCCTATGTAACAAAATGAAATTCAATGGTGGAAAAAGGAAGGTTCTACGTTTAGGCAGGAAAAAAATCCAACACACAGGTATAGAATAGGTAGTAGCTGGCTCAATAGTAGAAACTATGAGGGGGATATTAGTGGACAGACACTTAAATACGAGCCAGCAGTGTCCTGCAGTTGCCTAAAAAAAGCCAACACAGTCCTAGGCTGTGTTCACAAAGGGATAGACTCAAGATCACGTGAAGTGTTAATACCACTTTATAAGGCCACACTTGGAATCCTGCATCCATTTTTGGTCACTACGATGTAAAAGGATGTTAAGAAAGAGTGCAGAGAAGAGCAACACAGATGATTAGGGGACTGGAAGCTAAACCACACGAAGAATGGCTGCAGGAATTGGGTATGGCTAGTCTAGTGAAGAGAAGGACTAGGGCTGGCATGATAGTAGTGTTGTCATATCTAAGGGGCTATTACAAGGAAGAGGGAGTCCACTTATTTTCTAGAGAACCTGAAGGCAAGGCAAGAAGCAACAGATGGAAACTAATCAAGGAGAGAATCAACCTAGTAAACCTAGAACAACTAAACAGAGGAACGACTTGCTTCCAGAAGTAGTGGATGCTCCATCATGGGAGGGTTTTCAGAAGAGATCGGACAACTATTTGTCTGAAATGGTAAAAGGTTTCCTGCCTGAGCAGAGAGTTGGGCTAGAAGACCTCCAAGGTCCCTTCCAACTCTGTTATTCTGGAAAGAACACAAGAAGAATGCGGGAGGGACCATAAAGTGACTCACCTTTGCTGCAGAAGACCAGCTGTGGCTGAAGGAGAATCACTGCCTCCCACAGTTGCAGTCCCACACAATGTGGCTTAGACAAAGCTCTGCCCACAGAGCAGGAAGGGAGATGACTAGAAGCTCATTCTCACCACCGAAGCAGTACGCCTGGTTCCTGCACTGTGCAAGGCAGGAGGCAGTCATGGAAGAAAACGGGCCTCAGTGTGGGTACCCTGGGGATATTCCTGCCTGGGATTCTACAGGGAGTAGAGCTGGGAGGAGAAAGAGCAGGGACCCTCTGGGAAAAATATCTTTGGTAGAACTTCCCAACCAGGTCTAGCTAGACTCTAGACATTCACTCACTCACTCAGTCTTTCTTTAACTCACTCACTCACTCACTCATTAAGTATTTCCTTCACTCACTCACTCACTCATTTACTCACTCACTCACTGACTCCAAATAGAGTTGGAAGGGACCTTATAGGTCCGTGATGGTGAACCTATGGCACAGGTGCCACCATTTCTTAGGGCACGCGAGGCATTGACCTGTCAGCTCCAGGGTGCATGTGTGTGCTGGCCAGATGATTTAGGTCTTCTTTTGAGGCTCCTGAAGCCTCTGGAGGTGGTGGGGAGGCTGTTTTCACCCTCCCCAGACTCCTAGAAAGGCCCTGGAGCCTGGGGAGAGCAAAAAAAGCATGCCAAAAGCAGGGGGTCATGCGCATAGCATTATTAGGTGTGGCATGCCCACACATGACCCCCCTGCGGCACACGAGCCAAAAAAGTTTCACCATCACTGTTATAGGTCATCTAGTCCAACCCCCCCTCCTCACCCAAGCAGGAGACCCTACAACATTCCTGCCAGATGGCAATCCAATCTCTTCTTGAAAACCTCCAGGGATGAAGCTCCCACAACTTCCGAAGGCAACTTCTGTTCCATGGGTGGATTGTTTCTCACTGCCAGAAAATTCCTCCTTATTTCTAGGTTGAATCTCTCCTTGGTCAGTTTCCACCCATTCTTCCTTGTCTGGCCTTCGGGGGCTTTGGAGGACAGCTGGACCCCCAGCTCCTCTCTCCCTCCTCCTCTCTGTGGCAGCCCCTCCAATATTGGAAGGGCTGTTCTCCTGCCTCCCCTGGTACTTCTCTTCCCTAGACTAGCCGTGCAACTGTTCGTCATATGCTTTAGTCTCCAGTCCCCTCATCCTCCTGGATCCTTTTCTCTGCCCTCTTTCTAGAGTCTCAACATCTTTTTTATAGTGCGGGGACCAAAACTGGATGCAGGACTCTAAGTGTGGCCTTAATTCTGCATCTCCAAGTGCAGGAACAGTTCCATCCTTGACTCTTGAATTCAGAAATAACAGGAGGAGGATGTTCTGGACTTGTGAATAGTCCAGAACACAGGTTTGGCTGTTTGCCACTGTTTAATTAACAAGATAACGAGTCCTTTGGCTGAGAGCCCAGACAACTCACGTTAGCTCTGCAGCGACATTCCACACAGATATTCCTTTTTTTTAAAAATAATCTTTATTAATATAAATATAAAAATAACATTTAACAAATATAAAGAAAAATCGACATACGTTATTAAGGCGGAAAGGAAGGTAGGGGAAGAGGGGAGGAGGGAAATAGAAGAAAGAGAAGAGAAGGGTGGACATACCGGGGATATAGTTATTCCCCAAATTCAAAAGTTTTTGTTTGTCCCAGTCTGTTCTATTCATTCTTATATACATTTTGACTTAACTATCTACCTATGTATCTCTATAATTATCTTAGGTTCATTGTCGTCTCACTTGTTCCTTGTATTTATTCCACGTTTATACTATTTGGTTGTTCACTTTGGTATCCTTTTGTTCTCTTGTTGTACCATATGTACCATTTTCCCCATGTTTGAGCATAAATCGACTCTGTTTTATCTTTTAAGGTATATGTTAGCCTATCGGATTCAGCACAGTTGAAAATTTTGGATATGACGAGGTGGTCTGTTGGTACATTACTATCTTTCCATTGTTGCGCAATGGCCATCCTTGTTGCTGTTGTAATGTGTTTAAAAAGGTACCAGTCTTGGTTCTGGGTTTGGTTTGGTTTAATGCCAAGTAAGTAAGATTCAGGCTTAAGAGGGAAGTTGATGCCTACAATTTCCATCAGCCAGATTTGAATTTTCTTCCAAAGTTGGTTAATTTTTGGACAAGTCCACCATTGGTGAAAGAACGTACCCCTGGCCGTTTTGCATTTCCAACATCTGTCGGAAGTATTTGGAAACACAGATATTCCAAACGAACAGACACGACTAGAATTCACAGACAGACTTTCTTGACTACTAATTCTGAACGGTTGTTTCCTGCAAATGTCCCCTCCCATCACCTCACCTATGGCTCACCTGTGAGCCTGCCTATGATATAAATGCTGCCTCCGCCTCTCAGCTCTGCTCACTCTTGCATCATGGACAAATTGATCCTCCCCACTGCTCCATGACCCAGGCGCCTCCTGGTGGCCAACCAGCCTCTTTGGTTCATGCTCTGACTCTGAACACCCCCCTCCCCACCAGAGTCTTCCTCAGCTTCCAGGGTAGACTCCTATGGTTCCTCGCTAGAAGAGTTCATCAGCAACTCATCCAGTTCCTGCGGGGCCATAACAGAGGAGATGTAATGGAACAATATCTAGAGCCAGGAAAGGGGAGAGGAGATGCTGACTAGGAAACCATCAGATAAGAGAGGGACAAGCCCTTAGCTGCCTAATGGTTAGAGGAAGAAACTTAGAAGGGACTCGCCCTGATGGATCAGGCAGTTACAAATGAAGGGCAGGAAGTTTCTACTTGGAAGATTTCATTAATGATGCCTTCCTAAAAAGTGGATTGAGGTCATCTAGTTGTGTGTCCTGTCTGCTTTACCCTGGGGGGTGGCAATAGACCCCACCGTTTGTGCTCCTTGTCTGGGGTAGCCCAAAAGGCTGACATCAATACTTAAATCAGGATGAAAATGCATTTTTTCAAAGTGGATGTTTAAGAGAAAATGTATGAAGGAAGAAAGTTCAGACTTGTGCATGTGGGAAAGTGAATTCAGTGTAATTTATCCCTTGGGGCCTTCTGGAGCCTGGAGGGGCATTAATTGACTGCTTGCTTCGTAACAAAGCAGAGGTGATGAAATGTCTTGTGGTTTGTTAGAAATGGTTTGCGATGAGAAAGAATTGGATTGCGCCTTCTATGCGGTGTTTGTTTGGAGACACAAACTCATAATGAGGTCCCTTAACTATTGTGTTCCTCCTTCCAGAAAGACGGACCAATTACGGTAACTAACTCTCTCTCATCAATGCTGGTTATTCCCCCACCAGCAGCCCCTTCTCCGATGAGCTGGTCCAGGGAAATCAGCCTCCGCTCTCGGGCACTGAGTTCAGCCCCAGAGGGGTAAAACTTTCGACTCTGTTTTCAGAATTGAACGTTGTGCTCTGTTGCAAAGTGAATAATGGTATATCAGAGTTGGAAGGGATCTTGGAGGTCTTCTAGTCCAACCCGCTGCTCAAGCAGGAGACCCTACACCCTTTCAATGTCTATGGAGATTCCATGGTGTCATCCAAGCCATGGTTGCCCCAAAGGTGCTTTTTCAAAAGTCAACTGGACTTTCTGCTAACCGTTGGGACTTACAGAATTTCAGGCACATGGTTGTCCAGCCTCTTCTTAAAAGCCTCCAATGAGGGAGAACCCACAACTTCTGGAGGCAACTTCTGTTCCGTTGGTTAATTCTTCCCTTTGTGTCAGGAAATTTCTCCTTCGTTGGTCGCTTCTCTCCTTGGTTAGTTGCTCTCCGTTGCTTCTTGTCCTGCCTTCAGGGGCTCTGGAGAAGAGGTTGTAAGTCACCCAGTGTTACTGTGAACTAAAATGGGCAGCTACCAAATTTCACAAATAAATATTTATTTATTTTTCGAATTTATTCCCCGCCCTTCTCCTTGTTAGGACCCAGGGCGGCGCACAGGCATTATTAAAAACCATTACAAAACCATACAAACTCTTAAAAGCATATTAAATTAACCTAAAACCCGTGCTAAAACCCTTTAAAACCCTAAAAAATTAAAATTTATAAATATAGTCAGAAACGGGGGGCTACGCTAGGCCGGCTTGTTGGAATAGGTACGTCTTAAGGCATTGGCGGAAGAGGCGGAGGTCCGAGATAGTGCGAAGGTCGGGGGGTGGGTCGTTCCAGAGGGCCGGGCCCGCCACAGAGAAGGCCCTTCCCCTGAGTGTCGCCAACCGGCATTGCCCGGCCGACGGCACCCTGAGAAGGCCCTCTCTGTGGGAGCGGATCCGACGAAGGGATGTATGGGGCAGAAGGATGGATAGAGGGATAGTTAGATAGAAAGAAATAGATGATAGATGGATGGATGGATAGAGGGATAGATAGAAAGAAAGAAATAGATGATAGATGGATGGATGGATGGAGATAAATAGATAGATGGATAGATGGATGGATGGATGGATGGATAGAGGAATGGATAGATAGATAGAACGAAAGTAATAGATGATAGATGGATGGAGATAGATGGAGGGATGGAGATCGATAGATGGAGGGATGGAGGGATGGAGGGATAGGAACTAGATAGATAACATAGATAGATAGATAGATAGATAGATAGATAGATAGATAGATAGATAGATAGATAGATAGATACCAACAGGTGCCATAATTGCTTATCTTAGTTAAGCTGCGAAGACCTGGCTCTTCCCCCATGTATTGGGGGGTCAGTTGAGTGATCCTTTCTGATAGTTTTTTCATGGATTTTGCATTCATAAACAGGCAGTCCCCACTTTAGAAAAGGCGCAGTAGCTGAGTGGTTAAGATGTTCTCCTTGTCAAGTGAAAGGTTGGCAGTTCGAGACCCAAGCAGGGTGAGCTCCTGCTCCTTGCTACAGCTCCTGTCCATGTAGCAGTTTGAAAGCATGCAAATGCAAGTAGATAAATAGGTACCACTTTGGCGGGAAAGTAATAGCGTTCGGTATGCCTTAGCTAACAGTCATGCTGATCAGATGACCATGAAATTTCTTTGGACAATACTTGCTCTTTGGCAGTGAATTGGATATGAGCACCACCCCTTAAAACTGGGCACAACTGGGCAGGAGAACAACTCCATCGCTAAGCCATTGCTATAGCAAACTTACAGTGTTAATTCACGAATGACTAAGACTTGTAATTTCCTGCTGGCTTCCCCAGTGTCTTTCCTTGTCAGAGACTGGCTGTAAAGATTATAAATGATGATCACATGACCATGGGATGCTATAATGGCTGCTAGTTTGAGGACCAGTCATAAATGTACCTTTTCAGCAGTCATAACTTTGAATGGCCGCTGAAAGAGACAGTTAGGATTTCTTGCCTGAGTGTAAAACTTCACTTTTTACACTCAGGGGGTCAAATTATTCTCCAAAGCACCAGAAAGCAGGAGAAGAAGGAATGGATGGAAACTAATCAAGTCAAAAGCCAAAAGCCAACATGGGTTTGTCAAAAACAGATCATGCCAGAACTAATCTAATTGCATTCTTTGACAAAGTGACAAAATTAGTGGACCAGAGGAATGCTGTCGATATAATTTACCTGGACTTCAGTAAGGCATTTGATAAAGTAGACCATAACCTACTATTAGATAAAGTAGAAAAATGTGGGTTAGACAGCATCACCACCAAATGGATTCGCAACTGGCTGACCAACCGCACTCAACGTGTAGTCCTCAATGGAACTGCATCTACATGGAAGGAAGTATGCAGTGGAGTCCCCCAAGGCTCTGTTTTAGGCCCAGTACTCTTTAACATCTTCATCAACGATTTGGATGAGGGGATAAATGGGGAACTCATCAAATTTGCAGACGACACCAAGCTGGCAGGAATAGCCAACACTCCAGAAGATAGGCTTAAGATACAGAAGGATCTAGACAAACTTGAACATTGGGCACTATCTAATAAAATGAAATTCAATTGTGAAAAAAGTAAGGTTCTACATTTAGGCAAGAAAAACAAAGTGCACAGGTACAGTATAGGTGGTACCTTGCTCAATAGTAGCAACTGTGAGAGGGATCTTGGAATCCTAGCGGACAACCATTTAAATATGAGCCAGCAGTGTGCAGCAGCTGCCAAAAAAGCCAACACAGTTCTAGGCTGCATAAACAGAGGGATAGAATCTAGATCACGTGAAGTGTTAATGCCACTGTATAGTGCCTTGGTAAGGCCACACTTGGAATACTGCATACAGTTTTGGTCGCCACGATGTAGAAAAGACGTGGAGACTCTGGAAAGAGTGCAGAGAAGAGCAACCAAGATGATTAGGGGACTGGAGACTAAAACATATGAAGAACGGTTGCAGGAGCTGGGTATGTCTAGTTTGATGAAGAGAAGGACCAGGGGAGACATGATAGCAGTGTTCCGATATCTCAGAGGGTGCCACAAAGAAGAGGGAGTCAAACTATTCTCCAAGGCACCTGGGGGCAGGACAAGAAGCAATGGGTGGAAACTAATCAAGGAGAGAAGCAACTTAGAACTGAGGAGAAATTTCCTGACAGTGAGAACAATTAACCAGTGGAACAGAAGTTGCCTCCAGAAGTTGTGAATGCCCCAACCCTGGAAGTCTTTAAAAAGATGTTAGATAGCCATTTGTCTGAAATGGTATAAGGTTCCTGCCCACGCAGGAGGTTGGACTAGAAGACCTACAATGTCCCTTCCAACTCTGCTATTGTATTGTATTGTAAGGAGAGAAGCAACCTGGAACTAAGGAGAAACTTCCTAACAGTGAGGACAATTAACCAGAGGAACAACTTCCCTCTTGAAGTTGTGGGGGCTCCATCACTGGAGGGTTTTAAGAAGAAACTGGACAGCCATTTGTCTGCAAAGATATAGGGTCTCCTGCTTGAGCATGGGGTTGGACTAGAAGACCTCCAAGGTCCTTTCCAACTCTGATGATATTCTATGTTCTTCATGCTCCGTGCCTTTGATGGTGCAGTGTGCAAGCTGAGGTGTAACTTGGATATCCTCATTAAAGCTGCCATGGCTTTGATATTTTGGGGAGGGAAGCTTGAAGTGCTGGCTCCATCAATTCTTTCTTTCTTTCTTTCTTTCTTTTTTAACAGGTTTTTTTATTGAACAAAAATTAAAGCATTGGACACAGTCTAACTGCCCTGGCAAGAAAAATGCCATGCATGCTAAGATATAAAGTTAAATATTATAACCACCATGCTTTTTAACCTTTGATCTATTCCGTATTTACAAATATAAAAACATATTTCCAACCATCTTTTCTAGGGTGCTTTTCTAATTAGACCACCAATATTAAAGTTAGAATTTGCACATACTTTTTTTTCTTTTTAAAAAGCACCTTTTCTAGGGTGTTTTTCCAACGTTGTACTATTATAACATTTTTTATCCTTGTTAAAATAAAACAAACCACCTTTAGTCTATGCATGGTGTGAGCTGAGATAGAATAAAGTAGTTTCAGCTTTAAAATTTGAAACTGTCTTCTCACAAGTAGTTATAAAACTTTTTACCTGACCAATAGTTGACTGTTAAACACTTGGGATACTGAACAATCAAAGATAATTGGATTCACAACCCTAAGAGTTCACAAGGTACACTAAACTCAGCAAGCAAACAAACCCCAAATGAGGTAACTGCTAACTAACCTCATTACTTCTGTCAATGGTTCTGCTAGTTTTTAACTGGTTAAAGTGTAGCAGAGGACAAATCATTTCTGTTTGTAGTAAACCTGGAGGAAGGCAGTGAGTTTGAATGCTATCAATTGTGAAAATCGACCAAACCCTTTCTTAAGACACATTTCTTGTGTCTTTTCTGTTCTGAGTATAGTCAGGAAAAACAAGACTTGGTCTCTTGATGTTCCAAGAATGGCTTTAGAAATTCCAAGAAGAAGCCTACCTTCTCCTGTGTCTTTCTAGGACCTTCCTCAGGGCCCCCTTCACCTCCTTGTTGCGTAGGCTGTAGATCAGGGGGTTCAGCATTGGAGTGACAATGCAATACATAGTAGAAATCAGGGTGTCGGTCTCCAGGGAGTAGCCAGCACTGGGCTGGTAGTAGTTAACGGAACCATTCCCAAAATAAAGAAGGACCACCACCACATGAGAAATACAAGTGGAAAAAGCTTTGTGCCTCCCTGTGTTGGAACGGATACGCAGGATGGATGCAAGGATGTAGAAGTAGGAGATGACCACAAAAAGGAAGGGACCCAATCCCACAAACACCGTGGCTACGTGGATTGTTATCTCACTGACAAATTTCTCACCACAGGCAATCTTCAGCAGTGGTGGGAGGTCACAGAAGATGTGGTAGATCTGATTATGACCACAGAAATGTAACTTGGAAGCCAAGGCTGCGTGAACTGCTGAATCCAGGAAGCCCCAGATCCAGATAATCACAGCTGCTTGCATGCAAAATTGTGGACTCATGATGTGAGAGTAGTGCAAAGGCTGACATATGGCAGCATAGCGGTCATAAGCCATGATGGCCAGCAACCAGCATTCTAAGCCAGAGAAGGACATCAAGAAGAACATCTGGGTCAAGCAAAGGTTGTAGGATATGGTGTGTCTTTGGAGAAGGAGATTTGAAAGGATCTTGGGGACTGTGACCGTTGAGTAGCAGACATCCAAGCAGGATAAGTGGCTGAGGAAAAAATACATGGGATTATGAAGGTGGGAATCCACCAGGATGAGAGTGATGATCATGAAGTTACCCAGAATGGTGATCAAATAGATGGTGAGGAACAGCAGGATGAGATAGACCTTGTTGTCTGTGATGTTGGAGAAACCCAGCAAAACAAACTCAGCAATTAGAGTCTGGTTGCCGATATCCATGGGAATTCAGGGATTCTGTGTCACAAAGTTCTTAAGAAGGACACCAAATGAGATTTTTTTCTTATTTCTACACAAATACCTTTCTCACAAGATTAGTTCTTTTGATAAAAACCCAGGAGTAGAAGCCGTGTGACCTAGCAGGAGAAAGAAATGGAGGGATGAATATTAAAACAATTTAATTATCATTAATTAGGAAGCATTTTAGATCTACCTCATGACCAGATGAAGGATGAAGAAACAGTGGAGAACTTAGTTGTTACAATCCCTATTCTCCATTTAACCTTTTTATTGAGTTATAAGATAAAATAAGATACAAAATACAAAAGTAAATAGGAAAACTGTGGGGAGGAAGTGAGGAAGAGAAGAAGAGAAGGAGAAAAAAAGAGAAAAAGAAACATTGACTTCTGAGTCTCTCCGTTGCAGTAAAATAAGACATCAACATCAAATCACAATTCTTTCTTTTTTCATAATAATGTAGACCAGCCATTTCTCGAAAGAACTCTCAATCCAATCAGTAAAACCCAAAATCAAAGTGTTGTTCTTTTCCACATCAAGCAGGAAGTTCAGAAACCGTCTCCCTCCTGGACACAAAAGTCCTTCTTCTAGTCTTTCCTTTAATCAAAGTAGACAATTTTGCCATTTCAACCTCTGCAACCATTGGTCCATGGAAGGAATCCAAGTCTCCTTCCATTTGTGTGCATACGAGAGTCTTGCTGATATACATATACATATAGATATACACATACATATACATATACACATACATATACATATACATATACACATACACATACATATACACATACACATACACATACACATACATACATATATATACACACAGTTCCATATTTTTTTCTCCATGTCTTTTCCACTAAGCCCCAAAGGAAAAAATAACAGTAGAGGTCACACTGGACAGAAGATCATGGCATGTAGGCTATGAAGTGGAGGTCTCCTTTCAGAAATTTTTCTTTTGAGGCTGAGATGTATTTTGAGCCTTGGATATATTGTGATAGATACAGATTAAGAGAGTTGAAAAGGGAGCTGGTAGGTCATCTAGTCCAACCCTCCGCCCAAGCAGGAGACCCTAAATCATTTCTGACAAATGGCAGTCCAGTCTCTTCTTAAAAGCTCCCACAAGTTCTGAAGGCAAAATCTGTTCCATTGGTGGATTGTTCTCACTGTCAGAAATTTCTCTTTATTTCCAGGTGGAATCTCACCTTGGTCAGTTTCCATCCATTCTTCCTTCTCTGGCCTTCAGGTGCCTTGGAGGGTAAATTGACCCTCCCCTCCTCTCTGTGGCAGCCCCTCAAATATTGGAAGCCTGCTATCCTGTCTCCCCTGGTCCTTCTGCTCACTAGACTAGCCAGTTCCTGCAAACGATCTTCTGATGTTTTAGCCTCCCATCCCCTCATCATCCTGGTTGATCTTCTCTGCACTTTTGATGTTTTGTGGCTGGAGAAAATGTTGATGCAATGGCGCAATTATATTGATGGAGACCGTATAGTTGCTTGGGTTGGGGGAAAATGGACACAACTATCTAAGATTTCATGGATGTTCCAGTATTTAGGATACCAGGAGGGGGAAACCTGTTCTCATCCTGGCTCAAAATTATTTTCTTAAACCTTGTTTATACATGCTGGGTAACCCAATTCTTAGGCAAGGAAGGCTTTCTGTCACCAAAATATGTATCAATATTACAGTTGGGAAACAGAAGCTCCTTTGATTGCCCACTGCAGCCATGTGGGCAGTGATGCACCGTGGATTGTGTTAAAAAAATTGAACCTTGCATTCCTGATCCAGTCACTTCCTTCTCTTTCCTCTTTCCTCTCTTGCCTTCCCAGGTTTCATTCCAGGACTGAAGATGCTTCTTGACAAACTTGAACATTGGGCACTATCTAACAAAATGAAATTCAATGGTGGAAAAAGGAAGGTTCTACATTTAGGCAGGAAAAAAAATCCAACACACAGGTATAGAATAGGTAGTAGCTGGCTCAATAGTAGAAACTATGAGAGGGATATTAATGGACAATCACTTAAATACGAGCCAGCAGTGTACTGCAGTTGCCAAAAAAAGCCAACACAGTCCTAGGCTGTGTTAACAAATGGGAGGGTTTTCAGAAGAGATCGGACAACTATTTGTCTGAAATGGTAAAAGGTTTCCTGCCTGAGCAGAGAGTTGGGCTAAAAGACCTCCAAGGTCCCTTCCAACTCTGTTATTCTGGAAAGAACACAAGAAGGATGCGGGATGGACCATAAAGTGACTCACCTTTGCTGCAGAAGACCAGCTGTGGCTGAAGGAGAATCACTGCCTCCCACAGTTGCAGTCTCACACAATGAGATGTGATGTGGCTTAGACAAAGCTCTGCCCACAGAGCAGGAAGGGAGATGACTAGAAGCTCATTCTCACCACCGAAGCAGCACGCCTGGTTCCTGCACTGCGCAAGGCAGGGGGCGGTCATGGAAGAAAATGGGCCTCAGTGTGGGTACCCTGGGGATATTCCTGCCTGGGATTCTACAGGGAGTAGAGCTGAGGGGAGAAACAGTAGGGACCCTCTGGGAAAAAATATCTTGGGTAGAACTTCCCAACCAGGTCTAGCTAGACTCTAGCATCCAGTAACATTTAACAATGCTTCCACAGCTTCTGGAGGGAAGCCATCCCATGGGTTGATTGTTCTCAGAAAATTCCTTCTCACTTCCAGGTTGAATTGCTCCTTGATCAGTGTCCATCCTTTATTCCTTGTTTGGCCTTCGGGTGCTTTGGAAAATAGCTTGACCCCTGCCTCTCTGGGGCAGCCCCTCCAATATTGGAAGACTGCTATCCTGTCTCCCCTGGTCCTTCTCTTCCCTAGACTAGCCAGGCCCAGTTCCTGCAACCGTTCATCACATGTTTTAGTCTCTAATCCTCAAATCAACCCTAGTTGCTCTTCTTTGCCCCCTTTCTAGAGTCTCAAAATATTTTTTATAGTGCAGTGACCAAAATTGGATGCAGGACTCTAGGTGTGGTCTTAATTCTGCATCTCCAAGTGCAGGAACAGTTCCATCCTTGACTCTTGAATTCAGAAATAACAGGAGGAGGATGTTCTGTTCCCTGGCTTGTGAATAGTCCAGAACACAGGTTTGGCTGTTTGCCACTGTTTAATTAACAAGATAATGAGTCCTTTGGCTGAGAGCCCAGACAACTCACGTTAGCTCTGCAGCCACCTTTCACACAGATATTCCAAACGAACAGACACAACTAGAATTAACAGACAGACTTTCTTGACTACTAATTCTGAATGGTTGTTTCCTGCAAATGTCCCCTCCCATCACTTCACCTATAAGCTCTCTTGGGAGGGGCCACTCAACAACCACCTGGTGCTTATCACCATCTGTGAACCTGCCTATGATATAAATGCTGCCTCCGCCTCTCAGCTCTGCTCACTCTTGCATTTTGGACAAACTGCCTTTGATCCTCCCCACTGCTCCATGACCCAGGCGCCTCCTGGTGGCCAACCAGCATCTCTGGTTCATGCTCTGACTCTGAACACTCCCCCCCCCCCCACCAGAGTCTTCCTCAGCTTCCAGGGCAGACTCATATGGTTCCTTACTAGCAACTCATCCGGTCCCTGCGGGGCCACAACAGAGGAGATGTAATGGAACAATATCTAGAGCCAGGAAAGGGGAGAGGAGATGCTGACTAGGAAACCATCAGATAAGAGAGGGACAAGCCCTTAGCTGCCTAATGGTTAGAGGAAGAAACTTAGAAGGGACTCGCCCTGATGGATCAGGCAGTTACAAATGAAGGGCAGGAAGTTTCTGCTTGGAAGATTTCATTAATGATGCCTTCCTAAAAAGTGGATTGAGGTCATCTAGTTGTGTGTCCTGTCTGCTTTACCCTGGGGGGGGGTGGGCAATAGACCCCACCGTTTGTGCTCCTTGTCTGGGGTATCCCAAAAGGCTGACATCAATACTTAAATCAGGATGAAAATGCATTTTTTTCAAAGTGGATGTTTAAGAGAAAATGTATGAAGGAAGAAAGTTCAGACTTGTGCATGTGGGAAAGTGAATTCAGTGTAATTTATCCCTTGGGGCCTTCTGGAGCCTGGAGGGGCATTAATTGACTGCTTGCTTCGTAACAAAGCAGAGATGATGAAACGTCTTGTGGTTTGTTAGAAATGGATTGCGATGAGAAAGAATTGGATTGCGCCTTCTACGCGGTGTTTGTTTGGGGACACAAACTCATAATGAGGTCCCTTAACTATTGTGTTCCTCCTTCCAGAAAGACGGACCAATTACGGTAACTAACTCTCTCTCATCAATGCTGGTTATTCCCCCACCAGCAGCCCCTTCTCCGATGAGCTGGTCCAGGGAAATCAGCCTCTGCTCTCGGGCACTGAGTTCAGCCCCAGAGGGGTAAAACTTTCGACTCTGTTTTCAGAGTTGAATGTTGTGCTCTGTTGCAAAGTGAATAATGGTATATCAGAGTTGGAAGGGATCTTGGAGGTCTTCTAGTCCAACCCGCTGCTCAATCAGGAAACCCTACATAGGACATCGTTTTAATTGATAGATTGATTTTAACCCTTTTTCTATTCTAAATTTTAGCACAGACCTTTATTTATTTTATTTTTAACTGTTTTGTCCTGTATTGTTTTATATTTTATATTTCTGCGCACTGCCCTGAGTCCCCTTGGGGAGATAGGGCGGTATACAAATTTGAATAAACTTAAACTTAAAGTTACACCCTTTCAGACAAATGGCTGTCCAATCTCTTCTTAAAAACCTCCAATGAGGGAGAACCCACAGCTTCTGGAGGCAACTTCTGTTCCACTGGTTAATTCTTCTCCTTCTGTCAGGAAATTTCTCCTTAATTCTAAGTTGCTTCTCTCCTTGGTTAGAGTCCATCTGTTGCTTCTTGCCTTCAGGTGCTTTGGAGCAGGGGTCCCCAACCTTTTTTGCACCAGGGACCGGTTTTATTTTAAAGAAAGTTTTGCGGACCGGCTGAGTGGCTCAGCAGTCATGTGACTGGGTGGGCGTGGCCAACATGGAAAATGTGAAAATCACTTAACAATGATCTTGGTTAACAACCAAACTTTTGGGCTCAATTGTGGTCATACGTTCTTTCTTTCTTTCTTTCTTTCTTTCTTTCTTTCTTTCTTTCTTTCTTTCTTTCTTTCTTTCTTTCTTTCTTTCTTTCTTTCTTTCTTTCTTTCTTTCTTTCCTACTTTCTTTCTTTCTTTCTTTCTTTCTTTCTTTCTTTCTTTCTTTCTTTCTTTCTTTCTTTCTTTCTTTCTTTCTTTCTTTCTTTCTTTCTTTCTTTCTTTCTTTCTCTTTCTTTCTTTCTTTCTTTCTCTTTCTTTCTTTCTTTCTCTGTCTCTTTCTTTCCCTCTTTCTCTCTCTTTCTCTTTCTTTCTTTCTTTCTTTCTTTCTTTCTTTCTTTCTTTCTTTCTTTCTTTCTTTCTTTCTTTCCTACTTTCTTTCTTTCTTTCTTTCTTTCTTTCTTTCTTTCTTTCTTTCTTTCTTTCTCTTTCTTTCTTTCTTTCTCTGTCTCTTTCTTTCCCTCTTTCTTTCTTTCTTTCTTTCTTTCTTTCTTTCTTTCTTTCTTTCTTTCTTTCTTTCTTTCTTTCTTTCTTTCTCTCTTTCTTTCCCTTTCTC
This sequence comes from Rhabdophis nuchalis, assembly GCA_039707465.1. Lineage (NCBI taxonomy): Eukaryota > Metazoa > Chordata > Lepidosauria > Squamata > Natricidae > Rhabdophis > Rhabdophis nuchalis. Next base: position 122,672,759 of record CM077648.1, read on the forward strand.
TTTTCTTTCTTTCTCTTTCTTTCTCTTTCTCTCTTTTTCTTTCTTTCTCTTTTTCTTTCTCTCTCTCTCTCTGTCTCTCCCCTTCGTCCGCCCATCTGTCACTCTGTGTGTGTGTGTGTGTGTGTGTGTGTGAGTGTGTCTGTCTGTCTCGCATTCACGCACTTAATCACTTTCTGCGTCTCTCTTTCTCTCCCTCCCTCCCTCTGTCTCTCTGTGTATGTCTGTCACTCTCTGATTCCTCGCTCCCTCCCTGTCTCTCTCTGTGTCTGTGCCTCTCTCTGTCTGTGTGTCGTCGTCCCCGCCCCGCCCCCCCGCCCGCCGTACTTGGTTGCTCGTTCGCTCAGCTGAGAAGCCTCCGTGTGTGTGTGTGTGTGTGTGTGTGTGTGTGTGTGAGAGAGAGAGAGAGAGAGAGAGAGAGAGAGAGAGAGAGAGAGAGAGAGAGAGAGAGAGAGAGAGAGGAACGGCAGCCCCTGGAAGACGACGAGCGGCTGGCATGCCGGCTGTGGAGGGAGGAAGGCGGAGGGAGGAAGGGAATCGGCGGCCAGGAGTCCCACCGTCGACGAGGGTGGAGGAAGAGCTGCGCTCCAGCGGCGGAACAGCCACCCCTGCACTCTCCTGCGTGCTCTGCCCAGGGGGCTGCCCCCTCCCTCCTCCTCTTCCCAAGCCCTGCGGCCCTGTTCCTACCAAGCCACGGACTGGCACCGGTCCGCGGCCCGGGGGTTGGGGACCCCTGCTTTGGAGAATAGGGTGCAATCTTGTAATCTTGTAAGTCTCTCAGTGTTCCTGTGTAGTAAGATGGGCAGCTAATAAATTTCAAAATAAATAATTATAGCTAGCTAGCTAGATAGCTAGACAGGCAGATGGACAGAAAGAAGGACAGACAGACAGATGATAGCTAGATAGCTCAATAGCTCGATAGCTAGTTAGCTGGATAGATAGATAGATCAGGGGTCTCAAACTCAATTTACCTGGGGGCCGCTGCAGGCAGAGTCTGGGTGAGGCTGGGCTGCATAAGGGGTTCCTTATATTAATATTCATACTAATATTAATACTAATATTATACTTTCATATCACAGTGGGGGCCACAAGATACCATCCTGCAGGCCGCAATTGGCCTGCGGGCCGCGAGAATGAGACCTCTGAGATGGATGGATGGATGGATGGATGGACGGACGGACGGACGGACGGATGGACAGACAGACAGATAGCTCAGTAGCTCAATAGCTAGCTGGATAGCTAGCTAGATAGCTAGATAGCTAGCTAGATAGATAGATATAATATAGAGGATGGATGGAGATAGCTAGCTAGCTAGCTAGCTAGAAACATAGATAGACAGACACACAGACCGACAGACAGATGATAGCTCAATAGCTAGTTAGTTGGATGGATAGATAGATAGATAGATAGATAGATAGATAGATAGACACACAGACACACAGACAGACAGACAGATGATAGCTCGATCGCTCAATAGCTCGATAGCTAGCTAGTTGGATGGATAGATAGATAGAAAGATAGATAGTCCCCAACAGACCAAAGTTGCTTATCTTCACTAAGGTGTGAAGCCCTGGTGCTTCTGCCATGTATTGGGGCTCAGGTGAGTGGTCCCTTCTGATCATTTTTGGATGGGTTTGTATTTATAGACATTCTAAGACCTCACTTTAGAATGGGCGCAGTGGCTGAGTGGTTAAGATGCTAGCCTTATCAAATGAAACTCTAACCCTAACCCAAGTACCTCATGGCAGGGTGAGCTCCCATTCCTTGTCCACCCAGCAGTTTGAAAACATGCAAATGCAAGTAGATCAATAGGTACCACTTTGGCAGGAAGGTAAAAGCACTCGGTATGCCTTGGCTAATGCTGGTCAGATGACCATGAAATTTCTTCAGACAATACTTGCTCTTTGGATGTGAATTGGAGATGAGCACCACCCCTTAAAGCTGGACACAACTGGGCATGAGTAAAGCTTTCCTTTAATCCTCATTTACTGACTGCAGTGGAGTCCAGCAACTCTATCACTAAGCCAGTAACATGACTAAATCTCTGGTGTTAATTCCATTGTGTTCATTAGGTGAATCACCAGGGGTTATTAAGTGCAACATCACATGACCAAGACTTGCAATTTCCCGCTGGCTTCCCCAGTGTCTTTGCTTGTCAGACCACCTGTAAAGATTAAAAATGATGATCACGGGATGCTGTAATGGCTGCTAATTTGTGGACCAGTCATAAATGCACTTTTTCAGCAGTCATAACTTGGATTGCTGGTCACTGAAAGAGACAGTTAGGATAGGATAAGGCTAGGTTGGTTCTCTCCTTGATTGATTTCCATCCATTGCTTCTTGTTCTGCCCTCAGGTGCTTTGGAGAAGAGCTTGGCCCTCTGTTCTTTGGGGTAGCCACTCAAATACTGGAATATTGTGAGTCCCCTAGTCCTTCTTTTCATTAAACTAGATATACCAAACTCCTGTCACCATATTTTAGTCTCCAATCCCCTGATCCTCTTTGTTACTCTTAATACAATAATAATACAATAGCAGAGTTGGAAGGGACCTTGGAGGTCTTCTAGTCCAACTCCCTGCCTAGGCAGGAAGCCCTATACCATTTCAGACAAATGGCTATCCAACCTCTTCTTAAAGACTTCCAGTGTTGGGGCCTTCACAACTTCTGGAGGCAACTTCTGTTCCACTGATTAATTGTTCTCGCTGTCAGGAAATTTCTACTTAGTTCTAAGTTGCTTCTCTCCTTGATTAGTTTCCACCCATTGCTTCTTGTCCTGCCCTCAGGTGCCTTGGAGAATAGTTTGACTCCCTCTTATTTGGGGCAACCCCTGAGATATTGGAAGATGCTATCATGTCTCCCCTGGTCCTCCTTTTCATTAAACTGGACATCCCCAGTTCCTGCAACCGTTCTTCCTATATTTCAGCCTCCAGTCCCCTCATCCTCTTGGTTGCTCTTCTCTGCTCTCTTTCCAGAATCTCCACATCTTTTCTACATCATGGCAACCAAAACTGAATGCAGTATTCCAAGTGTGGCCTTCCCAAAGCCTTATAAAGTTGAATTAACCCTTTTAAAGGGTTAATCTTGATTCTCTCCCTCTGTTGATGCAGCCTAGAACTATGTTGCTGGCTCCTATTTCAATGGTTGTCCACTAGGACTCCAAGATCCCTCTCCCAGTCAATGCTGTTTGGTTTATTTTATTTTATTTATTTAATTTCATTAATCCTTAATGACCTTGTGTCAGAGGGGGAGCCGGACCAGGTGGGTATAACGGAGACTTGGTTGGGCCACGAGGGTGGATTACCCCTCGTGGAAATGTGCCCACCAGGCTACCGTGCATTTCATCAACCACGGGCCCTAGGTAGGGGTGGGGGGGGGTGGCAATTATCGTTAAGGAAGGTCTTGAGCCGAGAGAAACCACTGTACCACAGACGACCGGTTGTGAGTCCCTCTACATGAAGTGGGGCCTTGGGAGGCAGTTGGGCGTGCTGATTGTATACCTGGCTCCCCGCTATGTAACAGCAGCCCTGCCCGAGCTCCTTGAGGTGGTCACCGAGATGGCGGTTGATACCCCCAGACTATTAGTCATGGGGGATTTCAACCTGCCGTCGGTAGGCGAGACATCCGAGGTAGCTCGGGAGTTCATGGCCTCCATGACAGCCATGGACCTGACCCAGGTAGTTCATGGCCCCACTCAGGTTGGAGGACACACTCTGGACCTAATTTTTGTCTCTGGAGAGTGGAGGAGTGATCTGGGAATAGTGCATTTAGTCACTATACCCTTGTCATGGACAGATCATGCTCTCCTTCGCCTGGACTTTCCAATCGCTGCACCCCACCATGGGGAGGTGGAACCAGAGATCCCAAGATGGTTCCGCCCCAGGCACCTGATGGACCCAGAAAGGTTCCAAAGGAAGCTTGGGCCATTACCTCTGGCCTTGACCCGCAACTTGACTGAGGACCTTGTGGCTGCATGGTATAGTGCGGCCACGGGGGCCTTGGACTGGGTCGCGCCCTTGAGGCCTCTCATGCGGTGCCGAATCACCCAGGCTCCCTGGTTTTCCGAGGAGCTGAGGGAGATGAAATGCCGCAAGAGACGCCTAGACAGTAGGTGGAGATCCTCTCGGTCCGAATCTGACCGAACACTAGTAAGATCCCATTTGAGGACTTATCTAGTGGCGATAAGAGTGGCCAAACATGATTATTGTGCCACTCTTATCGCATCCGCAGATAACCGCCCTGCTGCCCTGTTTGGGATGACCCGCTCCCTCCTTCATCAGAGGCCGCGGGAAGCCCCTTAGCAGGGCAGAGCAGAGGAATTTGGAGAGTATCTGCAGGATAAAATCACTCAGATTCGGAGCGAGTTGCTCTCCAATGAAAGTGGTCTGGAGGGATTGTCCGATGCAGGTCTTGAGACAATATCATGGGAGGAGTTTGACTTTGTCACTACTGATGATATGGACAGGTTGTCGAAGAGACTTAAGGCCACCACATGTTTATTGGACCCGTATCCCTCCTGGCTTGTACTGGCATCCTGGGAGGTTACACGAGGCTGGCTCCAGGAAATAGTGAACGCCTCTTTGAGGGAAGGGTTCTTGCCTCCCGCCCTGAAAGAGGTGGTGGTGAGACCCCTCCTCAAGAATTCAATTCAATTCAATTCAATTTATTCAATTTATATCCCGCCCTTCTCCGAGAGGACCCAGGGCGGCGCACAGGAATTTAAAACAATATACAAAATAGTACCAATTATAATTTAAAAAACTTATTACATGACAAAACCTGTGCTAAAACCAGATTAAATCCCCCATTTAAATTGTAAACTATCCCTCCCCTCCTCCCTGGAACCCCCTAAAAGCCAAATTAAGAATTTTGTTCAAACACCCCTAGAACTGCGACCCGCCCACCTCTCTTGATACAGAATCCCTCATCAAGGTGGGCCCTCGTTGACGCGGAGGGCCATACCTGCGAGTAGGGGGACTCCCGCAGTAGAAAAGGTCTGCCTTAGAGTACTTCATGGTGAATGTCATAAATATGATATATATAAATATGTATAAATATATATAAAATATAAGGTCAGAGGAGTTGTTAGACAGGGCATTAAAATTCTAGATGTTATTGAATATTAAAATAGATGTTAAAATATGTATAGTACAAGTTAAACTCAGGAGACGTCTAGACCGGCTCTAAAAAGTTCATAAATAGTTCATAAATTCATAAAAATCATGCATGGTTCAAAGATAGTTAATCATGGTTCATAAATAGTTAGTTTGTCATCGAAGGTGGGAGAGTTAGTTCATATAGATATATCAGACTGGGGGTAGAGGGTGGCTTTGGCCTTCCAGTTGTAAATTAGTCCCGGCCTGTAGTCCTCAAGGACTCCTCCAGTCCCACAATACCAGGAGTCTTAAGGGCCTCAGCTGAAGAGTTCTGATAGCTGAGGCCAGTTTTTCTCGGCCTGGAGCCTCCACTGCCCACCTTTGTCCCCGGTGGCATCTCCTTCGGCCCCAACGCCTCCAGCGCTCCTGGTATCTTTCGGCCTGCCAGGCCCAGATCTCCTTAGGCCCGGCCCGGCCCAGCCAGGCCTTGCGGCCTCGATGTTACCCTGCCGGCCCATGCCAGTCCAGTTGGTCCTCAGCTAGCCAGGTCCGGCTCTGTCTGGCCTCCCCAGGTCTTTACAGTCGCTGGCCTCTGGTGTCCACTCCAGCGCTGGTCACTTCTCCGCCCACTGGCCATCCCGACTCCGCTCATCAGCTCCTACCAGCACCGCTCTTCTCCTCCTCTCCTCCACGCCGCGCGGCTCCACTCCACTCTGTTCCTCCATTCCTCTCCTTCTCTCCTTCTCTCTTCCGCGCCACGCGCCGCTCCACTCAAGCCTCGGAGCAACGCGGCGCTTTGGAGCCTCCCCGGCGTTTTGGAGCCTCCGGCCAGCTTCCCTCCGATGGCCCATGCAGAGCCGCCGGATCACCCTGGAAGCTCGTCCTGGCCTCAAAAGGCAGCCAGGGTGAGCGTCTCGCTGGGCCTGGCCCTAAAAGTTGGCAAACGGGCCAGGCGACATGCCCTAGCCGCCCACAACTCCCGCGGCCCTCATAGCGCTCGGTGGCAGAGCCTTCCCTGGACCCAGCATTGTTGTTAAATTATCGTCTGGTCCCCAACCTCCACATTTTAGCGAAGGTTGTAGAGAGTGTGGTGGCACAGCAGTTTCCCCGTCACCTGGAGGAAGTTGATTATCTAGACCCACGCCAGTCTGGCTTCCGACCCAGGCACAGCACCGAGACGGCATTGGTTGCGTTGGTGGATGATCTCTGGAGGGCGCGGGATAGAGGGTGCTCCTCTATCCTGGTCCTATTAGACCTCTCAGTGGCTTTCGATACCATCGACCATGGTATCCTATTGCACCAACTGGGGAGGGTTGGGGGTGGGAGGCACCGTGCTATGGTGGTTCTCTTCCTACCTCTCTGGTCAGTCACAATTTGTGTTGGCAGGTGAGCAGAGGTCGACCTCGAGACCCCTCATATGTGGGGTACCTCAGGGGTCGGTCCTCTCGCCACTCCTGTTCAACACTTATATGAAGCCGCTGGGCAAGATCATCTGTGGTTTTGGGGTAGAGTACCGTCTGTACGCAGACGACACTCAGCTGTACATATCTACACCAAACCACCCCAACGATGCCATTGAGGTGATGTCCCGGTGTTTGGAGGCCGTACGGGTTTGGATAGGGAGTAGCAAACTCAAACTCAACCCATCCAAGACCGAGTGGCTGTGGTTTCCGGCATCCCGGTTTAGCCAGGTAAGTCCAACACTGGCCATAGGGGGCGAACTATTGGCCCCCGTGGAGAGGGCGCGCAATTTAGGTGTCCTCCTGGATTCCTGGCTGACCATGGAGGACCATGTGACAGCCGTGGCCAGGGGGGCATTTTACCAGGTGCGCCTGGTCCGTCAATTGCGCCCCTTACTGGACCGGGACGCCCTTCGCACAGTCACTCAAGCACTTGTGATATCCCGTCTGGACTACTGTAACACTCTCTACATGGGGCTCCCCTTGAGGTGCACTCGAAGGTTACAGTTAGTTCAGAATGCAGCCGTGCGGGTGATCAAGGGAGCCTCAAGGCTGTCCCACATACACCTCTCCCGCGCGAGCTGCCCTGGCTACCTGTGGCCTTCCGGGTGCGCTTCAAGGTGCTGATTATCATCTTTAAAGCGCTCCATGGCACGGGGCCTAGTTGTGCGCGAGACCGTCTCCTGCCCCACACATCCCTTCGACTGATCCGCTCCCATAGGGAGGGTCTTCTCCAGGTGCCGTCGGCCGGGCAATGCCGGTCGGCAACGCCCGGGGGAAGGGCCTTCTCTGTGGCGGGCCCTGCCCTCTGGAATGACCTGCCTCCCAAACTCCGCACCACCACAGACCTCCGCCTTTTCCGCCAGTGCCTGAAGACGCACCTGTTCCATCAAGCCGGCCTAGCATGACCACCCGTTAACGACTGAGTTTTACTCTACAAATTTTTAATTAGAGGGATTTTAATACGTGGTTTTAGCACAGGGTTCTTAAGTTTAATTGTGGGTTTAGGATGTTATGTATTTGTATATTTACATGGTGTTTTTAATTTCCTGTGTGCCGCCCTGGGTCCTTTCGTAGGAGATAGGTGTGGGATATAAATCAAATAAAACTAAACTAAACTAGACTAATTTGTTCACAAGAACAAGGAAACAAGTATGGAAAAATGGCACAAATAAATGATTCAAAATAAGCAAAATGTAGCCATAAACACATAAAAAGAGTACATATAAATGGGACACTAGGGACCTCTTAAGAAATGCGTAAGGTCCACGGTAGTAGACAGCTTAAGGTCAAAGGTCTCGGGGTTAGAGGAACTAACAACAGGACTGGGTAGGGGGTCCCACACGCTTACTACTCTATTTCACTTTCACATTATTTAAATTTATATACCGCCCTATCTCCCTTATGGGACTGAAATCATTTTTTCCTGCAATCAAGGTTAGAATGGATTGCATTTAGTTTGTATCTTTTAGTAGCCCTTGAGTTATTATAGTTGAAGCAAAAGTAGCCATTAACAGGTAGGAAGTTTTGGCACATTATCTTGTGCACTAAGCTCAGAGCCAGGTGGTTGACCTATTCTATACCTGTGCATTTGGTTTCTCTTGCCTGAGTGTAAAACTTCACTTTTCACATGAAAAGAAGGGATATTCTAGAAAACTTCTTCCTCCCACGCTGAGGCTTCTCCCTCCTTGTTCGCACTGAGTCCCTTGGGGCCAGGCAGGTTGAGTGTTAAATGCCGTCTCTCACTGTGTGTTTGCAACCAGCTTCATTATGTTGGGGGTGCCAGAGCCAGGAACTCCACAGGTAAGACAAAGGAGGTGGGTCAACATTCATGGCTGGGAGGGTTTGGGGTTCAAAGGACTGGGAAACCATTGCCTCGTGGCCTCCTTTTGTTAAGCGAGAGGCTACAATGAGAGACGGTTGCCCAAGACGTGTTGGTTGCTCCATGGCCAAGATCTTGAGCTCTCTGTGCCACCAGGGGAAACTCTGCAGTTGCAAAGAGAAGAGAAGTCGGGTAGAAACAACCAGGTGTGTCTGCCCTGGTCCTCATCCTTCTCCATCTGGCTATCCAGATTCAAAGCTGCCTCCAAGATCATGAAAGGAAGGCTCCGTCGTTGTTTCTGGATGGGACGTTCTCTTCCCCAGCCTCTCTTGTCTGTATTTAGAGATTTAATTTATTGTCCTCCCATCTGATCTTGTTCTCTATCCAGTTATTGGTTCAAGAACGATGTTCAGACCTAGACAGATTGAGAGACGATGAAGGGACTGGAGGCCAAAACATCTGAAGAACGGTTGCAGGAATCGGGTACATGTGGTCTAGGAAAAGAAGGACCAGGGGTGACAGGATAGCAGCCTTCCAGTATTTGAGGGGCTCTTACAAAGAAGAGGGGGTCAAATTATTCTCCAAAGCACCAGAAAGCAGGAGAAGAAGGAACGGGTGGAAATTGATAAAGGAGAGAAATGAGGAGAAACTTCCTGACAGGGAGGGCAATTAACCAGTAGAACTGCTTGACTCCAAATGTTTCGGGTGCCCCATCACTGGAGGGTTTGAAGAAGAAACTGGACAGCTATGTGTCTGCAATGCTCTGGGGCAGGGATGGCAAAACCTTTTGGCACTGAGTGCCCAAATCAGAATGTGTGTGGATGTGCATGCCTGCGTGTGCTGGAGCACCAGAAATCTGAAGACTAGCTGGCTGGCGTGCGCATGCTTGTTTTGGGGCCATTTGGGGGGCATCTTCAGGCCATTTTCAGGCTGTTTCCAGGCAGTTTTTCAACCGTTTTGGGGACAAAAATGGACTGAAAATGACCCTAAAAACAGCCTGTTTTGGGGGCATTTTGGGGACCATTTTCAGGCTATTTTCCGGCACTCCAGTGCCCACAAAGACCAGCTGGAACCATGCATGGGGGAAACCAGAAGAGCAGCTGTCAACGGAGCACGTGGCCACAGAGAGGGCTCTGCGTGCCACCTCTGGCACCCATGCCATAGGTTTGCCATCACGGCTATAGGGTCTCCTGCTTGAGCAGGGGGTTGGACTAGAAGACCTCCAAGGTCCTTTCCAACTCTGATGATATTCTATGTTCTTCATGCTCTGTGCCTTTGATGGTGCAGAGTGCAAGCTGAGGTGTAACCTTATTAGAGCTGCCATGACTTTGTTGTTTTGGGGAGGGAAGCTTGAAGTGCTGACTCCATCACCTTCCCTACCCTGGTGGGGAAGGAAAGGTTATTTCTTTCTTTCTTTCTTTCTTTCTTTCTTTCTTTCTTTCTTTCTTTCTTTCTTTCTTTCTTTCTTTCTCTCTCTCTCTCTTTCTCTCTCTCTTTCTTATTTCTTTCTTACTTTCTTTCTTTCGTTCTTTCGTTCTCTCTCTCTCTCTCTCTCTCTCTCTCTCTCTCTCTCTCTTTCTTTCTTTCTTTCTTTCTTAAGTTTTTTATTGAACACAAATTAAACTATTGGACACAGTCTAACTACCCTGGCAAGATCAATGCCATGCATACTAAGATATAAAGTTGTATATTATAACCACCATGCTTTTTAACCTTTGATCTATTCCATATTTATAAAATATAAAAATATCACATTTCCAACCATGTTGTTTTGTTTTTATCTTATACACTTTCACTATGATAGTTCCATACATAATTTTAATCTCCATTCTATAAATCTTAGTCATTGCTTATTGGGGGTCTTTCCTTTTTTGTCCCAACCCTCGATAAAATTTGTCCCAGATCCTGTAATATTCTGCTTCATCTTTATTCTTCAATTCCTGCATCAATTTATCAATTTCAGCACAAGTCAAAATTTCCCTCATTATTTCCCTCTTCTTTCTTACCGGTCAGCCTAACCTTGGGACCTTTTGATCAGGTAACCGATATGATATTCTTTTGATTTCCTTTGATTTCAAAAAGGCCACAAGAAATCTTTTTTTTAATTCTTCCTCCAGTTTTCTTTGCCACCCTGTGATTATTCCAGACTTCCTGTCTCTATTTGTCTGTGATGGTTCTAGACGCTGCATTGGTAAGACCTGCTAGGAATTATTCTATTCTATTCTATTCTATTCTATTCTATTCTATTCTATTCTATTCTACTCTACTCTACTCTACTCTACTCTACTCTACTCTACTCTACTCTACTCTACTCTACTCTACTCTCTTCCCTTCCCTTCCCTTCCCTTCCCTTCCCTTCCCTTCCCTTCTCCCCTCCATTCCATTCCATTCCATTCCATTGCATTCTATTCTACTCTACTCTACTCTACTCTACTCTACTCTACTCTACTCTACTCTACTCTACTCTACTCTACTCTACTCTACTCTACTCTACTCTACTCTCTTCCCCTCCATTCCCTTCCCTTCCCTTCCCTTCCCTTCCCTTCCCTTCCCTTCTCTTCTCTCCTCCATTCCATTCCATTCCATTCCATTCCATTCCATTGCATTCTATTCTACTCTACTCTACTCTACTCTACTCTACTCTACTCTACTCTACTCTACTCTACTCCACTCTACTCTACTCTACTCTACTCTCTTCCCCTCTCTTCCCCTCCCTTCCCTTCCCTTCCCTTCCCTTCCCTTCCCTTCCCTTCTCTTCTCTTCTCTTCTCTTCTCTTCTCCCCTCCATTCCATTCCATTGCATTCCATTGCATTCCATTCCATTCCATTCCATTCCATTCCATTCCACTCCACTCCACTCCACTCTACTCTACTCTACTCTACTCTACTCTACTCTACTCTACTCTACTCTACTCTACTCTACTCTCTTCCCCTCCATTCCCTTCACTTCCCTTCCCTTCCCTTTCCTTCCCTTCCCTTCCCTTCTCTTCTCTTCTCTTCTCTTCTCTTCTCTTCTCTTCTCTTCTCCCCTCCATTCCATTCCATTCCATTGCATTGCATTCTATTCTATTCTATTCTACTCTACTCTACTCTACTCTACTCTACTCTACTCTCTTCCCCTCCCTTCCCTTCCCTTCCCTTCCCTTCCCTTCCCTTCCCTTCCCTTCTCTTCTCTTCTCCCCTCCATTCCATTCCATTGCATTGCATTGCATTCTATTCTATCCTATCCTATCCTATCCTATCCTATCCTACTCTACTCTACTCTACTCTACTCTACTCTACTCTACTCTACTCTACTCTACTCTACTCTACTCTACTCTACTCTACTCTACTCTACTCTCTTCCCCTCCATTCCCTTCCCTTCCCTTCCCTTCCCTTCTCTTCTCTTCTCTTCTCCCCTCCATTCCATTCCATTCCATTGCATTGCATTCTATTCTATTCTATTCTATTCTATTCTATTCTATTCTATTCTATTCTACTCTACTCTACTCTACTCTACTCTACTCTACTCTACTCTACTCTACTCTACTCTACTCTACTCTACTCTCTTCCCCTCCCCTCCCTTCCCTTCCCTTCCCTTCCCTTCTCTTCTCTTCTCTTCTCCCCTCCATTCCATTCCATTCCATTCCATTGCATTCTATTCTATTCTATTCTATTCTACTCTACTCTACTCTACTCCACTCTACTCTACTCTCTTCCCCTCCATTCCCTTCCCTTCCCTTCCCTTCCCTTCTCTTCTCCCCTCCATTGCATTGCATTGCATTGCATTGCATTCTACTCTACTCTACTCTACTCTACTCTACTCTACTCTACTCTACTCTACTCTACTCTACTCTACTCTACTCTACTCTACTCTCTTCCCCTCCCTTCCCTTCCCTTCCCTTCCCTTCTCTTCTCTTCTCTTCTCCCCTCCATTCCATTCCATTCCATTCCATTCCATTGCATTCTATTCTACTCTACTCTACTCTACTCTACTCTACTCTACTCTACTCTACTCTACTCTACTCTACTCTACTCTACTCTACTCTACTCTACTCTCTTCCCTTCCCTTCCCTTCCCTTCCCTTCTCTTCTCTTCTCCCCTCCATTCCATTGCATTGCATTGCATTGCATTCTATTCTACTCTACTCTACTCTACTCTACTCTACTCTACTCTATCCCAAGGTGGACAGTACCGGCCAGATGGACTAGTTAATTTTATTGACAATAGGTCATATTTAATGTTCACCGAGAGGAGGAGGAGGAGGAGGAGGTCAATGACTGTGAGGTCCTTGGTGTTCTCTGAGCTTTTAGGGTTTTGTTGCAGATGTTTCATGGCCCAAGTAGGAACATCATCTCTGCTAGAATGGAATAGGGTTTCCAGAGTCAAGGAGGGGGAGGAGGAGGACTGTGGAGTCCTTGGTTGATTTCCTAAAGACATTCCGTGACCCAGCTAGTTTGCACCATCAGTGCTAGAAGGGAATGGGTTCTGCAGAGTGGAGGAGGAGGAGGACTGTGGAGTCCTTGGTGCTCTCTGAATGTGGCTGCTTTCATTACCCAACTAGGTAAGTCCACATGGAAGTATACAGGGCAAGCCACTTGTATATAAACAGAGAGCAAACCTCGCTCCCTTCCAGCATTGATAATGTTGTCTAGTTGGGTCATGAAATGTTTGCAAGACATCCACCATGTTCAGAGGCCTCCAAGGATCTCACAGTCTCCCATGTGTTGCCATGCTCTTAAACACCTTTTCCCTTTGTTCTTCCTTATGCAGGTCGACACGGTGGTTGCCATGGATGCCAGGAATCATACCCAGGTGGACGAGTTCATCTTCCTTGGTTTCTCAGGTGTTCCACGTGGCCGGAACTACCTCTTCGTGGTGTTCCTCGCTATCTACCTGGTGACCCTAATTGGCAACACCACCATCTTCACCCTGATCCAGTTGGATCCCCGTCTTCACAGCCCCATGTACTTTTTCCTCAGCCACCTGTCCTGCTTGGATATTTGTTACTTATCTGTCACGGTGCCTAAGATCCTGGTCAATTTCTCCCACCAGAGAGACACCATTTCGTACAACCAGTGCATGGCTCAAATGTTCTTCCTGATGACCTTCGCGGGATCCGAATGCGCCCTTTTGGCTGTCATGGCCTTGGACCGCTACGCTGCCATTTGTCAACCGTTGCGCTACAACACTCTGATGAGCAGCCAGGTGCGCCTTCCTCTGGCTGCCGCTTCTTGGATCTGGGGCTTCCTTGATTCATCGCTCCACACCACCCTGGCCACCAATTTGGACTTCTGTGGGGCCAGCCACATCGACCACATCTTCTGTGACGTCCCACCTCTCTTGAAAATCGCCTGCAGCGACACCTACATCAACGAACTCAGCCTCCACTTGGCCAGCATCTTCATGGGCTTGAGTCCTTTCCTCTTTATTCTCCTCTCTTACACGTATATCGTCTCCGCCATCCTGAAGATCCGTTCCAATACCGGCAGGAGCAAAGCTTTCTCCACTTGCGCCGCCCACTTGGTTGTGGTCACCGTCTACTTTGGCATGGCCAATGTCAACTACAACCGTCCGAGTGTGGGCTACTCCTTAGGGTTGGACACCTTCATCTCCACCCTCTATTGTATCCTCACCCCTATGCTGAACCCCTTAATCTACAGCCTCCGTAATCAGGAGGTCAAGGAAGCCCTGCAGAAGCTTCTGAGTGACCTGAAGACCTATTACACCTCTAGCCCATCCAAATGACTACGGTGAACTTGATAGGACAGCTTCTCTGTCTCCTGCCCTTCCCTGGAGGAAAATGCAGAAGCCCAGAGGGTCTCCAAGAAAGTCTACTCAGTGGGAGCTTTCCAAACTGGTTCTCCAACAACATCAAGAGGGGCCAAAAGAGCGCAACAATGGAATGAGGGAGAAAGAGGAGGGCAAAGAAGAAAGGATAAAGGAGAGGAAGAAAGGAAGGGGAAGTAAGAGCAGGAGAGAGAGTAAGAAGGAGGAGAAGACGAGGGGGGAAGAGGAGGAAGAAAAAAGGAAGGAGAGGAGGAAAGAAGAAGGTAGAGAAGGGAGGGTGGGAAGAAAGAAGGAGCAGGGATATTACAAAATAAGATGGATGTAAGGGGTGGAAAGAAAGAGACCCCAATTCTGCTTTTTATATGTTTAAACTGATTGTAATAAATGCTCGAAAATAACAGATGAATATTAACTCATGAGATTGCATATTTGTGAATGTACATGGAAAGAAAAAAAATAAAACTTTTTACAAAAAAAAAAAGAGAGGCTGACTTGAGTTCCATCTTCTGACAAAGGAGCTCAGGAGAATCCCCAAAGGTGTTTTTCCCCCCAAAAGACAACTCAACTTTCTGGGATTTTTCTGTGGGAGCGAATCGGCCACAGGGATGTATGGGGCAGGATCCGATCCCGCAGATAACTAGGTCCCGAGCCATGGAGCGCTTTGAAGATGATAATCAACACCTTGAAGCGCACCCGAAAGACGACAGGCAGCCAACAAATCTCTACAGTGTCAGCTTTGCAATCTAGAACTCACTCCAGAACTCCATAAAACAGGCAAAGCCTGGTGGAAAAGGTCAAAGCAAACTTATGTGTCTGCCTGCCTGCCTGCCTGCCTGCCTGCCTGCCTGCCTGTCTATCATATCTCTCTCTCTCTCTCTCTCTCTCTCTCTCTCTCTCTCTCTCTCTCTCTCTCTCTCTCTCTCTCTCTCCCCTCCCTATATATGCCTGTTTGTCTGTCTATCATATCTATCTATCTATCTATCTATCTATCTATCTATCTATCTATCTATCTATCTATCTATCTATCTATCTATCTATCTATCTATCTATCATCTATCTATAATTGTTTTCACAACTTCCTGTTAGGGCCCCATTAAGGGAGGAGACATACTGTTTCCTTCTCTGCCTTTCGGCTCATCACCAGAGACCATCTAGACAGAGAACCATGAATTACGTTGTGTAAAATTTTTTTTTATTGATCAGCTCATAAAAACTAACACTCTATCTATCTCTCTATCTCTCTCTATATATATCTCTCTTTATCTCTCCCCCCTCTCTATATATGTCTGCCTGTTCGTCCGTCCGTCCATCCATGTATCTCTCTCCTCTTTCTCTTACATCTTATAATGTATCTATCTATATCCTTCTCTATCATTTAGCTCTGTCTAGTTTCTCTGTCTGTCTATTTTTCTGTCTTTCTATCTATCTATAATTATATATCTATATCACTCTCTCTGTGCCGGCCGGCCTGCCTGCCTGCCTGCCTGCCTGCCTGCCTGCCTGCCTGCCTGCCTGCCTGCCTGCCTGCCTGCCTGCCTGCCTGCCTGCCTACCTACCTACCTACCTACCTACCTACCTACCTACCTACCTACCTACCTACCTACCTACCTACCTACCTACCTATCTATCTATCTATCTATCTATCTATCTATCTATCTATCTATCTATCATCTATCTATCATTACATCTCTCTCTATATCTATATCTCTCTATATATCTATTATATGGCTGTCTGTCTGTCTGTCTCTCATTTCATTTCATTTCATTTATTTATATGTATTTATATCCCGCCCTTCTCCACAGAGGACCCAGGGCGGCGCACAGGAAATTTAAAAATATACAAAAATAGGAAAATAAATACATAATTTAAAATATATATTAAATTATCCCGATCCTATGCTAAAAACCAAATTGTTAAAATACCCAATTTTAAAACTGTCTAAAAGTCCCCATGGGAGGTTAGGCTAGGCCGGCTTGATGGAAAAAATATGTCTTTAAACATTGGCGGAAGAGGCGGAGGTCAGTGATGGTGCGTAATTCAGAGGGTAGGTCGTTCCAAAGGGCAGGGCCCGCCACAGAGAAGGCTCTTCCCCTGGGTGTCGCCAGTCGGCATTGTCCGGCCGACGGCACCCTGAGGAGGCCCTCTCTGTGGGAGCGTATCGGTCTGAGGGATGTATGGGGCAGGAGACGGTCTCGCATATAACTAGGCCCCGAGCCATGGAGCGCTTTAAAGATGGTCGTATATATGTTCTTCATATCTTTTAGCCTCCAGTCCCCTAATCATCTTTGTTGCTCCTTTCTGCACTCTTTCTAAAGTCCCAGAAGAAGACCTTCTGACAGAGGCCCCTCTGGCCTCTTGCTTGGACACTGGCCAGGAACCAGTTTTGTGGTCTTTTGAGGCTCCTTGTTGAGGTCAACTGAAAAGAGAAGGAATGGGAGGGGGCTTGGGGGGCATGCCAACCTTGGCTAAAATGGGCACATTGTGGACCAGGCTACCCCGGAAAGCAAATCAGGCTCCATCTGCCAACTTTGGTCTTCGCATGGTCTCTTTAGTGGGACAGAACATGGCTTCTTAACACAACATCATTACTTGAAATTCAATTGTGAAAAAAGTAAGGTCCTACATATAGGCAAGAAAAACCAAATGCAAAACCAAATGCACAAGTAGAGTATAGGTGGTACCTTGCTCAATAGCAGCAACTGTGAGAGGGATCTAGGAATCCTAGTGGACAACCATTTAAATATGAGCCAGCAGTGTGCAGCAGCTGCCAAAAAAGCCAACACAGTTCTAGGCTGCATCAACAGAGGGATAGAATCTAGATCACGTGAAGTGTTAATGCCACTGTATAGTGCCTTGGTAAGGCCACACTTGGAATACTGCATACAGTTTTGGTCGCCACGATGTAGAAAAGATGTGGAGACTCTGGAAAGAGTGCAGAGAAGAGCAACCAAGATGATTAGAGGACTGGAGACAAAGACATATGAAGAACGGCTGCAGGAGCTGGGTATGTCTAGTTTGATGAAGAGAAGGACCAGGGGAGACATGATAGCAGTGTTCCGATATCTCAGAGGGTGCCACAAAGAAGAGGGAGTCAAACTTTTCTCCAAGGCACCTGGGGGCAGGACAAGAAGCAATGGGTGGAAACTAACCAAGGAGAGAAGCAACTTAGAATTAAGGAGAAATTTCCTGACAGTAAGAACAATTAACCTCTGGAACAGATGTTGCCTCCAGAAGTTGTGAATGCCCCAACCCTGGAAGTCTTTAAAAAGATGTTAGACAGCCATTTGTCTGAAATGGTATAAGGTTCCTGCCCATGCAGGGGGTTGGACTAGAAGACCTACAAGGTCCCTTCCAACTCTGCTATTGTATTATTGTATTATTGTACTTTATGCTTGTGGGCTTAAAGATTGCACGTTCCCTCTGGACTAATTGTCCCCAGTTACTGTTGTCTCCCTCGTGCACAACCACAGCCTCCTCCCTCACTCCCTCAGCCTGGCTCTCTCCATAAAGAATCCCACTCTTGGGCCAAGGCGGTTGGGTGATGCCTTAAAGACACCGGAGACCAAACGCCTTCCATTCACTTGTCCTCTGTGCAGGAGATGCTGGAGAAGACCCAAGTGAAGCCGGTACTTCTTCCCTCCCCTCAAAAAAAGTGGACCGAGAGCAATGCAGAGGTGAGCTTCATCACCACACCTGGAGCAAGACACCAGCAGCCCACTCAGCCCCAGGTCAGTAGCTTCTCAGAATGCCTCCCCCAAAATGTTCATGTTAGGCTTGTCCCCTCATCTTCCTTCCAGTAGTAGTCTATCTCCCGAGCTGTAAAGGGACACCCTTACTATGTGTCTGCCTGTCAGGTCTGCCTCTGACATTAACCAAGAAAGAAACCATTCCACTCCATTTCGAAGAATTAAGAGTACTTTTATTGGTTATGAAAAGATAGCAGCTAGGTAAAGCAAGGTCTGAAGCCAAAGCGCATGAAATCATACCTATCAATATATGTCCAGCTCCCTCCCCCCAACATTCCCCACCCCATTGTCCAATCTGCAAATCCCTCAGGTGTCATGTGGGTTGCATCTCCAGGAGCATCATCAGGTTGGTATGCAAGACGGTTGGCCTTGACCATCTCAAGGCACCAGCCATCGGCCTGCGCAGCAGATGGTGAGAACATAAGTCCCTTCTCCAATATCTCTCCTGCACCGCTTAATCCCATTCCCAAATACCAAGCCCCCCCCATTACAACGGCAGCTGAAGCAAGCAGCAAAGCAGAGGGTGACACTGCCTAAGGAGACAAGGCAGAACATTAATTATTCCTTTAAGTTCACTTTTTCTAAGTCCAGCACTCTATTTATTTTTATTTAGTTAGTTAGTTTGTCACTCATGTACAAGATAACAGGAAGAAGAATAAACATGAATCAGAACACAGGAAATGGGTACAAATAAATGGGGACAGTAGGACAGGGACGTTAGGCACGCTGGTGCGCTTATGCATCCCCCTGTTGGCCTCTTGGGAATGGGGTGAGGTCAACAGGTGGCTTCCAGGTAAAAGACAAGCATTTCTTCAACCAGCTGCTTCCAGGACACAAGTGTCTGTAGTGAGTTTGGGCAACCCTCTTTCAAAGACATGCAAGTTAGATGCCTTCACCCTGATTTGTGGCTGAGCATGGGCTGTGCGAAGAAATATTTTCTTTGGTGTCTTCTAAATCTCTCCCCAAGGCTGGGATCTGAGCTCCTTTATTTTACTTGTCCTCTCATGTTCTTCTTTCATTCCTGAGACACCATGTTTAAATGTGGAGGCCATAATGTCATTCTGAGCATGGAGCTATCATAGCTTTCTAGGAAAAACATCAGCATTCATAACTTTACTCTTCCTCCTACAATATTCTTTTCTTTGTTTGTGTCAACTCACCTTCCAGGGTCGTTTGTTGTTAAGAAGGAGGATGGCGATTTTGAGGAAGCTGTTCTCAAGTCTTGAACTAAAATGTTCTAACATAGAACCTGTTTCCCAGACCCACCTCTCTACCAAGTTCTCTGGTATATAGCTCTGCCTTAGCCTTCTGCTGAGATCTTCCTTGACTTTCTTGGGATTTTCCAAGGTTGCTCCATGCTAATCTAGACATACATTTTGAAATTGTCCAAGGTCGCTTGAATCTTACCCTGTTATGATTCAAGTCAGTTCCCAACTGCAGATGGAAACCATGGTTTAAATTCTTCATTTTTCTCCATATCAGAAAGAGGTTCTCCTTAGTTGGCCGGATGAAGATGGTCCTTTCAGGAAGAGCAGGATGAGAAAACCTCCACTGAAGACATTGAATGAACATGTTGAGAAGAAGTCCCTGAGATGAACAAAAAAAGAGAGAAATTAATCAATGGAGGTACAACATGGCACCGTGAAATGTAAGCAATTCAGTAAACTAGAGTAATATGGACATGGAGCATTATGTGTTCTAGAGTAGAGAACCTCTTCAAGTGACACTAAAAGACAATTGAAGCAGGTTCCTGAGTCCTCCTGCTTAGAAAGCCATGTTTGTAGTCTCTTCAGTTGCATAGTTATGACTGGTCATCATTATGTGAGATCCGAAAGGTGCTTCATTTACTCCCCATCAACCAAGGGTTGGGTGTGGAATTATCACGCATTCTCTACACCCAAGAAGAGTCTTTGAGTTGGGAGAATGACTTCCCTCCAGAGGTTGTGAGTGCTCCAATACTGGAGGTTCTTAAGAAGAGATTGCCTTTTGTCCACAACGGTCCAGAGTCGCCTGCTTGAGGAGGGGGTTGGACCCCAAGGCCCCTTCCAATTCTGTTATTCTGTTTGATGGCCCTTATAGAGTTGACAATGGATAATCTAGTAGCAAAGGTGGGTATGGTTTGATCTTTCCTGATGGGTTGTGAGATACTTTCCTAAAAACTGACATTAATGTTGTTGTGTTTCCTTCCTTCCTATTTGATGACAACAGGACTTCAGCTTTTTGTTGTTGTGACTTTTTTTATTATTCAGAAGGATACGTCAGTCCAAAATTGGAAAGTTCCAAAGTCAGAACAACAACAGATTCTTTGAAAGATTTCAATTGATAGGAGGAAAAAATAATAACTTAGTAGCTCTGTCTGCTTTGATTAAGTGCACGATTTCTATTTTGTAGACTGTTTAATCCACTACAGAACCTGAGGAAACAAGTCAAAATATTTGTTTTATAAAATTGGAGGTTAAAAAAGCCTCATTCAGTTATCTTTTTGCTCTCCTTCAGGATCTTCACTACCCAGGATTCCTGAATTCCCATGAATTTCATCAACTACACTCTAGTTAGTGAGTTTGTTTTGCTGGGTTTCTCCAACATCACAGATGGCCAGGTCTTTCTCATCCTGCTGTTCCTCACCATCTATTTGATCACCATTCTGGGTAACTTCATGATCATCACTCTCATCCTGGGGAACTCCCACCTTCAAAGTCCCATGTATTTCTTCCTCAGCCACTTATCCTGCTTAGATGTCTGTTACTCAACGGTCACCATCCCCAAGATCCTAGCAAATCTCCTTCTCCAAAGACACACCATATCCTACAATCATTGCTTTGCTCAGATGTTCTTCCTGATGGCCTTCTCTGGCTCAGAATGCTGGTTGCTGGCCATCATGGCTTACGACCGCTATGCTGCCATCTGTCAACCTTTGCGCTACTCACACCTCATGAGTCCACAATTTTGCGTGCAAGCAGCTGTGATCATCTGGATCTGGGGCTTCCTGGATTCAGCAGTTCACACAGCCTTGGCTTCCAAGTTACATTTCTGTGGACATAATCAGATCCACCACACCTTCTGTGACCTCCCACCACTGCTGAAGATTGCCTGCGGTGATGTACATGTGAGCAAGATGACCCTACACATAGCCACCATATTTGCAGGAATGACCCCTTTCTTTTTGGTGGTCATCTCCTACTTCTACATCCTTGCATCCATCCTGCATATCCATTCCACCTCAGGCAGACAGAAAGCATTTTCCACCTGCTCTTCTCACTTGCTGGTTGTCGTCCTTTATTTTGGGAATGGATTGATAAACTACAACCAGCCCAGTGCTGGCTACTCCCTGGAGACCGACACCCTGATTTCCACACTGTATTGCATTGTCACCCCCATGCTGAACCCCCTGATCTACAGCCTACGCAACAAGGAGGTGAAGGGGGCCCTGAGGAAGATCCTGGAAAGAAGAATATAGGCTTCTTCTCAGATCTTGTAAAGACAACTTTGAAGACCTTCCCGTCACATCAAGAGGCCAACTCTTGTTTTTCCTGAGTTTGATCAGGGCAGAAAAGACACATGAAAGACACTATAGGGACTGTCGCTTTGCCACATTAGCTCTGCTTCGCCAAATGCCAGTCTGCGCTATCCAATTTGGGAGGTGGGTGGGAGCTAAAGGGTGGTAGAGAGGTGGGCTTGGATAAGGTGTATCAAAACTACTCTTTGTAGTATCCAATGAGACCCGCCGGCTGTTCCAAGGCTATACAATGGAATGCAACACCCTCTAGCCCCACAGCCAGGGACTGTTACCACAATAATTTATTTGAATGTCACCGGACAATAAAAGATAACCAAGGGGGAAGGAGGAAAAGGAGAAAAAATAACCCAATGCTTTTGGCATGAAATTTCAGATCCGGCTTTGCTATACTGCAACCACTTGGCTTTACTAAAGTGTACTTTCATTAATAATGGATTTAAGAATCTTTCTTTCCTGACTGACCAAGTTGGGCTGGCTGACAGACACTAAAAGTTTGGTTGATTCTCATAATCTGTAACTTTCAGACTGACCACCTTCCTCAAGGTTTTCACCAAGGAGAAATGACACAAGGGAATGAGGATGTTTCTCAGGCATGCAACTTTGAAATACTTTCTGACACTCGAAGAGAGCGGTTCTTGCTCTGTCGGGTGAAGCTCTGGAGAAGAGTGGCACATGGTTTCTGGGTGGACATGAGGCAGGATGACTGGCTTTCTTAAAGGGTTTCTCCAGAAAGAGGTAGCCTCCTTACAATATGTTGTTGGGAACATTGAGAAAAATATTATAGAAAGGGATGGCTGGATGGATTTAATGTCATTTTATCAGGTGAGCCTGGGTTTAACTGAATATTGTCATGGAAGAAACCTGGCAATGTTGTGCAACCTGTTTTTTCTGATGCATGATATCTAGAACTCTGAAATAAATATTTATTTGCTATATGTATTTTCCTTCATATTGCTAGGTTATTTTGCAAATTTATCTGGAACACTTTGAGGGGATTTTCCTATTCCAATTGCCCTTCCAATGTTTTGTTTGTAATTTTGTCATTTAAACTGTAAATTCATGAATTTTTGTCCATGGGATTTATTCTTTTCTGAATATAATAAATTAAGAATTGCAAACTTGGCCTGTTTTCTTTCCAAGCATCGGTTATCTAGTTTAGCCATCGCCCCCACTTGACCAAACAACTGAATTATGTTCCTGTGACTGTGGAGGAGCTGCAATGGCTGGGAATGAGTGATCTGGATACAGGGGATATAGTCATCACACCCTTGTCATGGTCAGACCACTCACTTCTCCGGTTCGACTTTCCAACCGCCACCCCCCACCGCGGGGAGGCGGAACCTGAGTCATCTATCTGGTTCCGCCCCAGGCGCCTGATGGACCCTGATGGGTTCCAGGCGGCGCTTGGGCCACTTCCTGTACCCCTGACCCACGCCCCGATGGAGGACCTCGTGGCCGCATGGAATACTGCGACCACGGGAGCCTTGGATCGGGTCGCGCCCTTGCGGCCTCTCTTGCGGCGGCGAGCTACCCTGGCTCCTTGGTTTACCGAGGAGCTAAGGGTGATGAAACACCACAAGAGATGCCTAGAGAGAAGATGGAGGTCTACTCGATTTGAATCTGACCGGACACAGGTAAGAGCCCATTTACGGACTTACATTGTGGCGCTGAGAGTGGCCAAACGTCATCATTGTGCCACTCTCATAGCATCCGCAGAAAACCGCCCTGCCGCCCTGTTTAGGGTGACCCACTCCCTCCTTCAACAGAGGGTGCGGGAAGCCCCGCTACAGGGTAGAGCAGAGGAATTTGTGATTTTTCTGCAGGAGAAAATCGCTCAGATACAGAACGAGTTAGCCCCCATTGATGGCCCAGTGGGATGCCACGAGGCAGATCTTGTTTGGGAGGAGTTTGACTCCGTTACTTCCGAGGATATGGACAGGTTACGTGGGCAACTGCGAGCCACCACATGTTTATTGGACCCGTGTCCCTCCTGGCTTGTACTGGCATCCTGGGAGGTGACACGAGGCTGGCTCCAAGAGGTTGTCAACGCTTCCTTAAGTGAGGGTTCCTTGCCTGCTTCCCTAAAAGAGGCTATGGTGAGGCCCCTCCTTAAGAAGCCCTCTTTGGATCCAGCTTTATTAACCAACTATCGTCCAGTCTCCAACCTTCCCTTCTTGGCGAAGGTTGTTGAGAGTGTGGTGGCACAACAGTTTCCCCGTCACCTGGAGGAAGTTGATTATCTAGACCCGCGCCAGTCCGACTTTCGGCCCGGGCATAGCACTGAGACGGCATTGGTTGCGTTGGTTGATGATCTCTGGAGGGCCAGAGATGGGGGTTGTTCCTCCATCCTGGTCCTATTAGACCTCTCGGCGGCTTTCGATACCATCGATCATGGTATCCTATTGCATCGGCTGGGGGGGTTGGGAGTGGGAGGCACCGTTTTACGGTGGTTCTCCTCCTACCTCTCTGGCCGATCGCAATTTGTGTTGGCAGGAGAGCAGAGGTCGACCTCGAGACCCCTCACATGTGGGGTGCCTCAGGGGTCGGTCCTCTCGCCTCTCCTGTTTAACACATACATGAAGCCGCTGGGTGAGATCATCCGTGGCTTTGGGGTAGAGTACCATCTATACGCTGACGACACCCAGCTGTATATTTCTACCCCAAACCACCCCAACGATGCCGTAGCGGTGATGTGCCAGTGCCTGGAAGCCGTGCGGGTCTGGATGGGAAGTAACGGACTCAGGCTCAACCCGACCAAGACCGAGTGGCTGTGGTTTCCGGCTGCCCGATTTAACCAGCTCACTCCATCGCTGGCCATAGGGGACGAACATCTTGCCCCTGTGGATGGGGTGCGCAATTTGGGTGTCCTCCTGGATGCCCGGCTGTCCATGGAAGATCAAGTGACAGCCGTGGCCAGGAGGGCGTTTTACCAGGTTCCCCTGGTTCGCCAATTGCGCCCCCTATTGGATCGGAACGCCCTTCGCACAATCACTCATGTGCTCGTGACATCCCGACTGGACTATTGCAACTCTCTCTACATGGGGCTCCCCTTGAGGTGCACCCGGAGACTTCAGCTAGTCCAGAATGCAGCCGCGCGAGCAATTATGGGAACCGCTAGGTTTACCCATGTAACACCGCTCTTGCGCGAGCTGCACTGGCTACCTGTCGTCTTCCGGGTGCGCTTCAAGGTGTTGATTATCATCTTTATAGCGCTCCATGGCTCGGGACCTAGCTATCTGCGGGATCGGATCCTGCCTCATGCATCCTCACGGCCGATTCGCTCCCACAGAGAGGGACTTCTCCGGGTGCCGTCCACTAGACTTTGTCAGCGGGCGACGCCCAGGGGAAGGGCTCTCTCTGTGGCGGGCCCGGCCCTCTGGAATGACCTTCCCCCCGACATTAGGACGACCACGGACCTCCGCTCCTTCCGTCTCAAATTAAAAACTCATTTCTTCTGTCTGGCCGGCCTAGGATAGTCTCTCTGTCTTTGGGGTTTTATTGGTGTTTTATAATATTGCTTAGTTTTAATGGGAATTTTAGCGCAGGTTTAGATTTAATTTATTTTTAATGAAATGTTTATATGTATTTATTGTTTTACTGTGCCTGTGCACCGCCCCGAGTTCCTGTGGGGAGAGGGTGCGGTTTAGAAATATTAAAATTATTATTATTATTACTTCAGGAACTGGTTGTGAATCCCAACACCAGCCTAGTTTCAAAGAGTCACTAAACTAATCATTGTGGCTAGAAGACTACCTCCCAGAAGAGGGAGGGAGACAGTAAGCAGTAATAGCCCTTAGACTTATATACCGCTTCACAGAGATTTCAGAGTTCTCTCTAAGCAGTTTACAGTGTCAGCCTCTTGCCCCCCAACACTCTGGGTCCTCATTTGATCCAACTCAAAAGGATGGAACGCTGAGTCAACTTTGAGCCAGTGAGAATCGAACGGCTGACAGTTGGCAGAATTAGCTTGCAATAATGCATTCTAACCACTGTGGCACCAGGAGGGAGGGAGGGTAATAGCAATAGCACTTAGACTTATATACCGCTTCACAGAGCTTTCACAGCCCTCTCTAAGCAGCCTCTGGCCCCCCAACAATCTGGGTCCTCGTTTGACCCACCTTGGAAGGATGATAGTTAACTTTGAGTCAACCTTGAGCCAGTCAGGATTGAATTCCTGGCTGTGGGCAGAGTCAGCCTGCAATGCTGCATTCTAACCACTGTGCCACCGCAGCTCTTGGATTTATTTCTATATCACCAGCTAAAAGTAAACAATAATACAATAATACAATAGCAGAGATGGAAGGGACCTTGGAGGTCTTCTAGTCCAACCACCTGCATAGGCAGGAAGCTTATACCATTTCAGACAAATGGCTCTCCAACATCTTCTTAAAGACTTCCAGGGTTGGGGCATTCACAACTTCTGGAGGCAACTTCTGTTCCACTGATTAATGGTTCTCACTGTCAGGAAATTCCTCCTCAGTTCTAAGTTGTTTCTCTCCTTGAGGCAACTGATTTCAGGTTCAGATCTGGAAACGGTTCTTCCACTTTTTCCTCCCTGTTTATCGCCATCCCCTGAATCTTGCAGAAGAAAACTCTCCTGGGCCTGCTAAGAAGTCCCAGAGAAGTCAACATTGCCCCCAAGGATCTCTGCTGGCTGCCCTCCCACCTCTGCTCCCTGCAGGATCCCAGGCAGGAAAGCTGCCAGGCCCTCATGCCAAGGCATAATCTCCCCCACAAGCACCACTTGCCATGGATAATGTAAACAACTAGGAGACTTGTTCTGTTCTAAGGATGAACTTCAAACACCTCCTTTCCTACTCTCTCATAGAGGGTTGACTCTCCGTTCATTGCAATGGAGTCCAACTCTGGGAGAATAGGCGGGGGAGATGATTCTGCTTCAACCACAGCCAGTCTTCTGCCAGTGGGATAACCAGCAAAGGTGAGCTCTGCTTTGTGGTCCATCAAGGAATCTCCTTCCACTTGGGATGGGGTGGCTTTGTAAGGAGATTTGAGGCTTTATGAAGGAGGGATCAGGAATGGAAGATTCAACCCTGGAATCTCATTTTAGGGAATCTGGGAGGTGGCCAAGTTCTTCTGCTTGAGACTCACAATAGGCCACAATTTGTAATCAACACCAATCCAGCATCTTCCTTCTTTCTTAGCTTTATCTGCTGCTCCAAATATGGTTTTTGATTTGACCGAAGAGCTCCTTGGTTGAAAATTACTAGCCAGAAATATACAGGTAGACATTCCAGCTTCTTTTGTCATCAGCTGAGGAGGTTCCAGATTGAAGATAGTCAACCCACATCATCTGCATGCCATCTAGGTGAACTAATGATTGCATATTGATATTAGTCATTGTAGCAAGGTGGAACCTCAATGTTCAGAGGCAATGTATATGAGGACCACCTGAAGAGGAAGGGGTTGCTTTTGAGGGTGGAAGCAGTATCTTCAAAGAGGGGCCTTCACCCCAAGATGTCCCTCTACTTAGAAAGCATGGTCTTCTGAACAACTTCTAAGCACCACGTTGCCTTTCTGATTTCGAAGTCTCCTGCGCCATTTCCCACATATTAATCATTTTCTTGACTCCAGCAAGAAAAGGGGAAAGTGCTGTATTGCTAAATCTGTTCCTAGCGAGATCACTTTCTTTGATAATCTCTGCAAATATCATATCTTGGCATGGTTCAGAATTGAAATAGACCTTCACTTAGAGGAGATAGATCAGTGTTCTACCAAGACCTTGAAGTCTGTCGAGAACAAGAGCGGGCAGCCTTGTTCCCCATTGAAGCTAAGAGTAATTCAAGTATTTTGGAGGAGACAATTCAGAGAATATTCAAAGGTATAATTTGGGCTTTTTTGAACCCTGAATTCGTAAGAGAATTGAAGGTCCTTATTGAAGGGCAAAGACAGAATAAGTTGAAGGGACCTTGGAGGTCTTCTACTTCAACCCTCTGCTCAAGCAGGAGACCTCATACCATTCCAGAAAGTGGCTGTCCAGTCAATTCAATTCAATTTCAATTTAATATTTGTAAACCGCTCCCTCTCCCCATAGGGACTCGGGGCGGTGCACAGGAAGAATAAAAAACAATAAATATATACAAACATTTCTTTAAAAAACAAATTAAACCTAAACCTGTGCTAAAATTCCCCATTAAAACTAAGCTATACGAAAAAACTTCCCAATAAAACCCCAGAGACAGAGAGACTATCCTAGGCCGGCCAGACAGAAAAGATGAGTTTTTAATTTAAGACGGAAGGAGCGGAGGTCCGTGGTCGTCCTAATGTCGGGGGGAAGGTCGTTCCAGAGGGCCGGGCCCGCCACAGAGAGAGCCCTTCCCCTGGGTCATTTCTTAAAAGTGCCTGGACTTTTAAGAGTGCAGAGGGGAGCCCAGGGGGGTCACCCCTGCATGCGTGGGGGAGGCAGGGGAAGAGTGGGAGGGTCATGAATGAATGCATAGAGGGCCAGGGCATATTGGGGTGCTTTGGGCACGTGGTGATAAAAAGATTATCTGACCTATACCACACCTGAGCATTTGGTTTTTCTTTTCTCATCACTGAATTTCATTTTGTTAGATGAGGATCTTCATGGATTCATACAACCAAACACAGAGGACAGAATTCAACTTCCTGCCATTCTCCAGCCTTCGAAGCCACCAGGTTCACCTTTTCTTGGTCTTCCTGGCTGCTTATTTGGTCACCCTGCTGGGCAACTTCATGATCATAATCTTAATTCTCCTGGATTCCCATCTCCACACCCCCATGTACTTCTTCCTCAGCCAGCTCTCCTGCTTGGATATCTGCCTTTCTTCTGTGGTGGCTCCAAAGATCCTGGTGAACTTCCTACGCCAGCAATACACCATCTCCTACAACCAGTGCCTGGCCCAAGCCTTCTTCCTGATTGGCTTTGCGGGATGTGAGCCGGCACTGCTGGCCGTCATGGCTTATGACCGCTATGCCGCCATCTGCCAACCTTTGCACTATGACTACCTGATGAGGGGGAAGGTCTGCATCCAGATGTCTGTGGCCATCTGGCTCTGGGGCTTCCTGGACTCAGCCATCCATGTTGCTCTGGCCTCCAGGTTAGAGTTTTGTAGAAATAACAATGTTCCTCACATCTTTTGTGATGTTCCCCCATTACTGAAAATCGCCTGCAGTGATACTTGGGTCAATGAATTGACCAATCACATCACCAGCATCTTTGTAGGCCTCGGTCCCTTCCTCTTCATCATCCTGTCCTATTTTTTAATTTTGATGTCTATTTTGAAGATTCGTTCTAACACAGGCAGGCACAAAGCCTTCTCCACTTGTGCCTCACACATTGCTGTGGTAACCCTCTGCGTTGGAAATGGATACTTGAACTACAACCAGCCCAGTGCTGGCTACTCCATAGAAACTGACACTCTAATCTCCACATCATTTTGCATCGTCACCCCATTGCTGAACCCCTTAATCTACAGCCTCCGCAACAAGGAGGTGAAGGGGGCCCTGAGGAAGCTTCTCAGCTGCTGGAAGAGAACATGGCATTGACTTTTAAGGGGGCAGAGCAGAGGTGGGTTGCTCCCAATTTGACCCGGTTCAGCTGAACTGGTAGTGTTGGTGGTGGAAGGCTCTGCCCACCCGCCCGGATGCTTCGGCGTGTGAACGCACGAGAACGAGTGAACTGGTAGTCAACTGGTTAGCAACCCACCACTGGGGCAGAGAGGATGCTAAACCTCATGTCTCTGACTTTAGGAAGGATAAAAGAGAACTTGGACAGAGATACTTTCTCAAGGCAGTGTGGTTTCCATGAGAAAAAACTATGGCAGTTGTAAAACATGAGCTATTGGACTTTGCATCCTAATGAAAACTCCTTTGACTCCAGCATTTTGTGTTCTACACCAGCAGCCCCCGAACTGGTTCCCTTCTAGCCCTTCTCCCAAATGTTGTCATTTAATGGAAGCTAGGCAGTGTGCCTTTTTCATGCCCCATGGAACACTCTTCTGGCGATCTTTCGGCAGGTTTTTACCCTCTTAGCCTTCCCTAAAGCCTTGGAGACCTTTTGCCCCATAGTGCTGAGACAAAGTTGGATAATTGAACATCCGTTGGTTGACTTGGCACCAGGAATTTGTGGTTTTCAATGTTTTAATGTGTTCTGTTTTCTAGATTTAGTAGGGTTTTAGACAATACCTTTAAGTTTAACCGATTAGAAGATGGGGGGGGGGCTATATGCATGTTTCAAATAAATAAATAGTAAATAAATAAAGCACATAAATGATATACGAGTGTGTCTTTCGGAAGTTGAAACCCCTGCATTCCCTCCACAATCTCCGCTCACTCCGAAGTCAGCCAGAAGTGGTATTTGCCGGTTTTCTGAACTACTCAAAATTTCTGCTACCGATTCTCCAGAACCTGTCAGAACCGGCTGGATTTCATCCCTGGGATAACTGGTGGGGACCACCTGGCTCTGGGGCTTCCTTGGTTATGCTCCACGTGCTGCTTTGAATTCTGGCTTGGACTTCTTCTAAGATTCCTTGGGTAACAAAATCTCTGCCAAAGCGATACATCTGTGGGAAGTAAAAGCTTGGGGGTGGAATTAAGCTCCTCATCAGCTTAAAGTGCCTCCCTTAAAGAGGCCATGGTGAGGCCCCTCCTGAAGAAGCCCTCTCTGGACCCAGCTTTATTAGTCAACTATCGTCCCATCTCCAACCTTCCCTTTCTGGCGAAGGTTGTAGAGAGTGTGGTGGCACAACAGTTTCCCCGTCACCTGGAGGAAATTGATTATCTAGACCCGCGCCAGTCCGTCTTCCGGCCCGGGCATAGCACCGAGACGGCATTGGTCGCGTTGGTAGATGATCTCTGGAGGGCCAGAGATGGGGGTTGTTCCTCCATCCTTGTCCTATTAGACCTCTCAGCGGCTTTCGATACCATCGACCATGGTATCCTATTGCATCGGCTGGGGGGGTTGGGGATGGGAGGCACCGTTTTACGGTGGTTCTCCTCCTACCTCTACGGTCGATCGCAATTTGTGTTGGCAGGAGAGCAGAGATCGACCTCGAGACCCCTCACGTGTGGGGTGCCTCAGGGGTCGGTCCTCTCGCCTCTCCTGTTCAACACATACATGAAGCCGCTGGGTGAGATCATCCGTGGTTTTGGGGTAGAGTACCACCTCTACGCTGATGACACGCAGTTGTATATTTCTACCCCAAACCACCCCAACGATGCCGTAGTGGTGATGTGCCAGTGCCTGGAAACCGTGCGGGCCTGGATGGGAAGTAACAGACTCAGGCTCAACCCGGCCAAGACCGAGTGGCTGTGGTTTCCGGCCGCCAGATTCAACCAGTTGACTCCATCACTGGCCATAGGGGGCGAACACCTTACCCCTATGGATGGGGCGCGCAACTTGGGTGTCCTCCTGGATACCTGGCTGTCCATGGAAGATCAAGTGACAGCCGTGGCCAGGAGGGCGTTTTACCAGGTTCGCCTGGTACGCCAGTTGCGCCCCCTATTGGATCGGGATGCCCTGTGCACAGTCACTCATGCCCTCGTGACATCCCGACTGGACTATTGTAACTCTCTCTACATGGGGCTCCCCCTGAGGTGCACCCGAAGACTTCAGCTGGTCCAGAATGCAGCCGCGCAAGCAATAATGGGGACCTCCAGGTCCACCCATGTAACACCACTCTTGCGCGAGCTGCACTGGCTACCTGTCGTCTTTCGGGTGCTCTTCAAGGTGCTAGTTGTCATCTTTATAGCGCTCCATGGCATGGGACCTAGCTATCTGCGGGATCGGATCCTGCCCCACACATCCTCACGCCCTATCCACTCCCACAGAGAGGGACTTCTCCGGGTGCCGTCCACTAGACTTTGTCAGCGGGCGACGCCCAGGGGAAGGGCCTTCTCTGTGGCAGGCCCAGCCGTCTGGAACGACCTTCCCCCCGACATCAGAACAACTACGGACCTCCGCTCCTTCCGTCAAAAACTTAAAATATACTTTTTCTGCTTGGCCGGCCTAGGTTAGTCTCTACCTCTGGGGTGTTAGGGAATTTTTAGTGTTTTAATTGGGGATTTTCGCGCAGGGACATTTCTAATTTAATTTGTTTTTATGCTTTGTATGTATTTTATAGTATTTTAAATTTTTCCCTGTGCACCGCTCCGAGTCCCCTTGGGGAGAGGACGCGGTATACAAAATAATTTTTTTATTATTATTATTATTATTATTATTATTATTATTATTATTATTATTATTATTATTATTATTATTATTATTCCCATTTCAAAAAAACATTCATTGATATACATTCTTATACATACTATTTAACATTGAATAATAATAATAATAATAATAATAATAATAATAATAATAATAATAATAATAATAATAATAATAATAATAATAATAATAATAAAAATAAATTTATTTTGTATACCGCGTCCTCTCCCCAAGGGGACTCGGAGCGGTGCACAGGGAAAAATTTAAAATACTATAAAATACATACAAAGCATAAAAACAAATTAAATTAGAAATGTCCCTGCGCTAAAATCCCCAATTAAAACACTAAAAATTCCCTAGATCACCAGCTAAAAGCAAAAGAGGCAACTGATTTCAGGTTCAGATCTGGAAACGGTTCTTCCACTTTTTCCTCCCTGTTTCTCGCCATCCCCTGAATCTTGCAGAAGAAAACTCTCCTGGGCCTGCTAAGAAGTCCCAGAGAAGTCAACGTTGCCCCCAAGGATCTCTGCTGCCTGCCCTCCCAGCTCTGCTCCCTGCAGGATCCCAGGCAGGGAAGCTGCCAGGCTGTTCTGTTCTAAGGATGAGCATCCAAAGGTCTTCCTTCCTGCTCTCTTGGCAGATCACTGACTGTCAGCTCATTGCCTCCAAGCCCAACTCTGGGGGAACCTGGGGAGAAGATGACTCTGCTTCATCCACAGCCGCTC
Organism: Rhabdophis nuchalis; assembly: GCA_039707465.1. Classification (NCBI taxonomy): domain Eukaryota; kingdom Metazoa; phylum Chordata; class Lepidosauria; order Squamata; family Natricidae; genus Rhabdophis; species Rhabdophis nuchalis. The sequence goes on from CM077648.1 coordinate 122,705,078, forward strand.
TTTGCAGGTGGGATAAACAGCAAAGGTGAGCTCTGCTTCGTGGCCCATCAAGGATTCTCCTTCCGTTCATGATGGGGTGGCTCTGTAAGGAGATTTGGAGCTTTAGAGGGGAGATATCAGGAATGGGAGATTCAACCTTGGAATCTCCATCTCAGAGGTGGCCAAGTCCTTCTGCTTTTCTTTCTTTCTTTTTTTTTGCATAATTTTTATTTACTTTGTTGCATACTTCAAAGCCTCTTTATAAAGAGACGGTCCCTTAGTTAATCAACAGATAGTGGTTGCTATCTTGAAGCAGGTCCCGAAGAAGATTAGGGAGATAAGAAGGAAGTATTCCTTCTTGTCCAAAAGATTATTTAAAAAGGGGGTCTGGTTCAAGTGGGTGATGCCGGAGGGAATGTTGGTGTTTTGGGAGGGGGGAAGAGTAAGAATTAAAACAATTGTAGAGGCGCAAGCCTTTCTTGAAAAACATTCCTCAATCCTGGAGGATGAAAATGGGGGAGCAGAGGCTGCCGCGGGCCCGCCCACTGGGGGCCAGGGAAAAGAAGACATGATTGCCAAAAGACTTAGATCTCAAAAGTGACTTTATTTTAATATACTATAATATTGTTCGGGTGTTTATATATGTTTGCTAGCACAGTTTTTTCTTACAATGTTACATTTGCATTTATTTCTACTTTGTAGTACAAATGCATGTTAAATGAATTATCTATTGTTTGTTATGAAGTCTCGGATGAGGCCAATGACTCCGACGTGAAAGTTCTCAAAATGTCTTTTCACAACTTACCCTTTACCTTATTTGTAAAAAATTTATAAAACCCAATAAAACTTTTTCAAAAGAAAGCCTCTTTATAGACAGATTGTTGACTGGGATTTTCCTCCTCTTTACATTTTCTCTTATGCATAATTAATTTTACATCATATCATTTCTAATTTCGGCCCCACATTTTCTTTCCAAGTTACAATCTTATATTTTAATTTTTCTTAACAAATAAACGATCATTTTGTACCCTTCCACCAACAATATATCAACTTGGTCTTTTCATTTTCCAGTTCTTATTTCTAGTTTTATATGTAGCATATATCACCACATTTCATTTTAATATAACAAGCATTTCACTTCATTGGTTATCCACACGTCACCAAGTCCTTCTTCTGCTTGAGAGTCACAGTAAACTATCATTTGTAATCAATCCCAATCCAGCATCTGCCCTCTTTCTTAGCTTTACCTGCTGCTGCAAACATGGACTTTGATTTAACCAAAAAGCTCCTTGGTTGAAAGTTAGGAGCCGGAAACTTACAGGTAGACATTCCAGCTTCTTTTGTTATGGGCAGAGAAGGAAACTACTTCCAGATTCAAGATAGTCAACCCACATCATCTGCATGGAATCTAAGTCAACTAATGATTGCATATTGTTCTTGCAGATAAAGGAAAATATTTGTAGCTCAGGGTTGAAATGAAAGGTTCTCAATTATCTCTGAGCTTCGTTGTTTCTTGCATATATGACGCAAATGATATTAGCTAGTTTGGGTTCAAACAAGCCATGAAAGACCAGAAGATGTGGAGAGACCTGGCCCATAGAATGCCCAAAAGTCAGACACGACTGATTGAATAACATCACCATCAGTTTGGGTAATGAAACAACTTCAAGGTATTAGTTATCGTAACAAGGTAGGAAATCCATGTGCATCAGCCTAATATTTGATGAGGAGCATGAAAAGGAAGGCTTTGCTTTTGAGTTTCCAAGAGATGTCTTCAAGGACATCTCCATCTACTTGGAAAGCTCTCCTGAAGCACCTCTACCAACCAAAGGCACCAGATTGTTTTCCTGATGCCAGAATCTCTTGGTCTCTTTTCCATGTGTCAATCACAACTGAATCAAGAAAACCACTATTGGACAAGGTTTATTATCTCTAATGTTATATTTTTTAACTTTAGAAGTCTTGTTTAATATAATTTGGTATATTTCAACCTGAATTTCTTAAATGGCATAGCTATAAGGCAAAAGGTATATAGCACTAGAGCATTTGCAATCGATCTGGCTGTTATTCTATTACGTTTTTGGTTTGGAACATCTGTTGGAAGAAGTTTATAATACATTTTATAGATGGTATCTAGATCCTAAGCAATTATCATCATGTATGTATTGAAGTAGAAATTAGTTATTTCACATATCTGCTGCATTTAAGTAGAAACTTGCTATCTGTTATGTTCTAGCATTTTATATTGTTGTGGAGATATATGCCTGCAATCCATTGCATCCTTCCTGTGATAGGATCTGAAATCTTTCTATACCACCTCTGCTTCCTTTATGAAAAGAGAACGTAACTTTCTGAGGTGCACCCGGAGGCTTCAGTTAGTCCAGAATGCAGCCGCGCGAGCAATTATGGGAACCACTAGGTTTACCCACATTACACCGCTCTTGCGCGAGCTGCACTGGCTGCCTGTCGTCTTCCGGGTGCACTTCAAGGTGTTAGTTATCATCTTTAAAGCGCTCCATGGCTCGGGACCTAGCTATCTGCGGGATCGCATCCTGCCCCATACATCCCTGCGGCCGATTCGCTCCCACAGAGAGGGACTTCTCTGGGTGCCGTCCACTAGGCTATGCCAGCGGGCGACGCCCAGGGGAAGGGCCTTCTCTGTGGCGGGCCCGACCCTCTGGAACGACCTTCCCCCCGATATTAGAACGACTATGGACCTCCGCTCCTTCCGCCTGAAATTGCTCATCTTTTCCGCCTGGCCGGCCTAGGGTAGTCTCTCTCTCTATGGGTTTTTAAATGTATATTTATATTTAGTGGGGATTTTAGTTAATGGGATTTTAGCACAGGAATTAATTTAATCTGTTTTAAATTGTTATGTATTTTATATATTTATTGCTTTTATTCTCCCTGTGCACCGCCCCGAGTCCCTGTGGGGAGAGGGAGCGGTTAATAAATTCAACTATTATTATTATTATTATTATTAACTTTGCTCTTTTCAAATACTAGAGCAATCTCTACACCTTTTGTGCTGCTAAATGTGCAATTAAGCATATGGAGAGGGGAAAAAATAACAAACCTTTTGAACCAGGAAGGATGCAAATTTGAGTTAGGATATATGGTCTAAGTTCTACAATGTGTTAGGTTATATGACTTAAGGTTTGACTTGAGGTTTACAATGTTGATTAAAATGTTTTAATAATTAGAATGCGAAGAACAAAAACCTCTTTGAAGAACAAAGTTTTTTTGGTGTATAAGAAAGGAGATTATGTATGTAACCCAATGGTTAATTAAAATGCTGGAAGCGAGAATCTAGGAGGCATGGGTGTTCATGATGGGTTTGCAATAAGGCGTTAAAAATATTATATTATATTATATAGTTTTTAGATACGAATGAGTAGATTGGTAACTAAGAGTTGGATTGATGGATAAAATGCATTACAGATGGTATTTAGATCTTAAGAATTATCATGTATGTATTCTAATGTGTAACCGAAATGTTGAAGGTGTGGGTGTTTATGATGGGTTTGTTATAAGGTTTCTTTAAAAAAAAAGTATTATGTAGTTACTAGGTATTTTAGGCAAGAATGAGTAGATTGATAAGGAGATATGTAAGGGGTATAATGTGAACAGAGAAGATAATATCTGGGTTGTTTGGAATTATCAGAGTGGTGTATAGTGGAAGTCAGGGGGGTGGGTTGGATTGGGAGGTGGGGGAGGGTTAGGGTGGTCAGGGGAGGGAAATATATTTGCATAATTAGTTTAGAAGATGGGGATAATTGGATAATGCTATTTTGTGAGTAATTCATATTATGAGGGTTGGGATGAGGGGGGTATAGTACTTGTATTTGATTTATATTACATGTATGGGGAGGGGGGGAAAGGGGAAAATGTGTTTTTGTAAAACTTTTTCAATAAAAAAAAAAAAAGAAAACCACTTGATGGGCTCTGAGTGAGAACCCCAGGCCCAACAACAAAATCTTGTCTTCAAGATCTTCTGGAACTGTAACAAGTTGGGAGTCAATCTGACCTCTGTGGAAATGAAGTTCTAAAGGGTCATGATTTCACTCATCTTCTTTTCTGTTAATTCTAATTTCTTCCTTTGCTCAATTTTCTCTTCTCAGCTAACTCTTCTCCTCTCATGGATTCCCACAACCAAACACAGAGGACAGAATTCATCTTCCTGGCATTCTCCAGACTTAGGAGGCACAATGTGCAACTTTTCTTGGTGTTCCTGGCTGCCTATTTGGCCACGCTGATGGGCAACCTCATGTTCATAACCCTGGTTCTCCTGGATTCCCATCTTCATACCCCCATGTACTTCTTCCTCAGCCAGCTCTCCTGCTTGGATATCTGCCTTTCTTCTGTGGTGGTACCAAAGGTTCTGGTGAACCTCATCCGCCAACAGCACACCATCTCCTACAACCAGTGCCTGGCCCAAGCCTTCTTCCTCATTGGCTTTGCGGGGTGTGAGCCAACTCTGCTGGCCATCATGGCCTATGACCGATATGCCGCCATCTGTCAACCTTTGCACTATGCCCACCTGATGAGGAGCAGATTGTGTCTCCAACTGTCTGTGGCCATCTGGCTCTGGGGCTTCCTGGACTCAGCCATCCACATTGCTCTGACATCCAGATTAGAGTTTTGTGGTAACCACCAGATTCCTCACATCTTTTGTGATGTTCCCCCATTGCTGAAAATCACCTGCAGTAATACCTGGGTCAACGAGTTGACCAATCACATCACCAGCATCTTTGTGGGCCTTGGTCCCTTCATCTTCATCATCCTGTCCTACTTCTACATTTTGGCATCCATTCTCAAAATTCACTCCAAGAGCGGAAGACACAAAGCCTTCTCTACTTGTGCTTCACACATTGCTGTTGTTTTGGTCTCTCTTGGAAATGCCTTTGTGAACTACAACCAGCCCAGTGCTGGCTACTCTTTAGAAGTGGACACCTTGATCTCCACATCATTTTGCATCGTCACCCCCATGCTGAACCCCTTGATCTACAGCCTCCGCAACAAGGAAGTGAAGGGGGCCCTGAGGAAGCTTCTCAGCTGCTGGAAGATTGCATAGCCTTGGTTTGAGGGAGGTATTGCTGAACGTCATATGTTTTTGTCTTTAATAATTACAAATATTGTGCATGAACTGTGGGGTAGAAGGGCTTCCTCAAAAGGCACCTGCGATGCATTTCCATAAGTAAAAACTTTGGCATTTGTTGTAAGAACATGAGAAATTGGCCTTTGCAACTTAATGAAAACTCAGGGCCTCCAGCATTTTGTGCCTTGGAGGCCTCCCAATCCAACCCCCTGCCTAGGCAGGAAGCCCTACACCATTTCAGACAAAGGGTTATCCAGCATCTTCTTAAAAACATCCAGTGTTGGAGCATTCACAACTTCTGGAGGCAACTTCTGTTCCACGGATTAATTGTTCTAACTCTCAGGAAATTTCTCCTTAATTCTACGTTGCTTCTCTCCTTGATTAGTATCCACCCATTGCTTCTTGCTTGTCTTCAAATGCCTTGGAGAATAGATTGAGGAAACTTCCCAGGAAATGAATTTCACAGAACTCGACATATTCTTGGGTACATGAACAAGCGGACGTGAAGTCTGGTTACCACACAGGTCCACCTAGACATCATTAAATCTCATCATAACAGCAGTAGCGCTTAGATTTGTATACCGCTTCACAGTGCTTTGCAGCCCCCTCCAAGCAGTCTTTACAGAGTCCGCATCTTGCCATCAGTAATCTGGGTCCTCGTTTTACTGACCTCGGAAGGATGGAAAACGGAGTAAAACTTTGAGCCGGTCAGGATCAAACTCCTGGCAGTGGGAAGAATCAGCCTGCTATACTGCATTCTAATCACTGAGCCATCCAGTGGTGGGTTGCAGGCGGTACGCCCAAGTTAGAGCGTATTGGAGCCTGCCGGGTACCATTCTGGTATGGTGCTCTGGAGGGTCCACCCTCCCGCTCGAGCTCCTTACCTGTCCTTTAAAGCCTTTGGCGCTTACGCGCATGGTGCATACGGCACCTGCATGACACTCCGCCGAGCAGCTGGAACATCGTGGAGGCTTGCAAAGGCATCGCTGGCAGTTATGATGCATGCGCACTGTGCACGTCGATGGGGATGCTGCCGGGCCCGTTCCAACCATACCGGTTGGAACAGGATCTGGAACCCACCACTGGCACCCTCACAGCTTCCTTCCTTCCTTCCTTCCTTCCTTCCTTCCTTCCTTCCTTCCTTCCTTCCTTCCTTCCTTCCTTCCTTCCTTCCTTCCTCCCTCCCTCCCTCCCTCCCTCCCTCCCTCCCTAACGTTCCTTCGTTCCTTCCTTCCTGCTATTCCTATTTAGCAATAGCCTTAGACTTATACACTGCTTGGCAGCCCTCTCTGAGCAGTTTTTACAGAGTCAGCCTCTTGCCCCCAACAATCTCTGACCTCAGAAGGATGAACAGCTGTCAACCTTGAGCCGGTCAGGATTGAACTCCTGGCAGTGGGCAGAGTTAGCCTACAATGCTGCACTCTAACCACTGCGCCACCAAGGCTCTAATAAACTCTCATAGCTGAGTTCCAAAACAACAAGGAAGAAAACAACAAAATTTAAAACAAGTTTAGTTGATAAAATAGCAGGGTTAGGAAAACTGAGATGTGCAAAGCAATGTTGACTGGTGGGCTCCAGCAAGAGGCCCTTCTCTGCCGTTCCCCCCACCCTGTGGAATATCCTCCCCCCACCCAGAAGTGAGGCTGGCCCCCATTGTCCTGGAATTGCAGAAAGGTTTAAAACATGGCTCTGCACCCTGGCACAGATGAACATAGAGCCATGGGGATTGTCAGCAGCCTGAAATGACGCCCCACTGATGCCCCACTGCCACGTCATGGATTTTAAAGTTTGTTGTTTTAAAGTTGAGAGAAGCAACTTAGAATTAAGGAGAAATTTCCTGACAGTAAGAACAATTAACCTCTGGAACAACTTGCCTCCAGAAGTTGTGAATGCCGCAACCCTGGAAGTCTTTAAAAAGATGTTAGATAGCCATTTGTCTGAAATGGTATAAGATTCCTGCCCACGCAGGGGGTTGGACTAGAAGACCTACAAGGTCCCTTCCAACTCTTGCTATTGTATTGCCTTTTTAAAATGTTACACACTGTTTTTACGCTTTTAATTTCTTACAGGAGGGGGGAGGGAAGGTCTTGGAATGTAAGGGAAATGAGGAATGAAAGCCTGAGACAGACCTGACACCACAAGGCCATTCAGGTGGGAAAGTCCGAGATCGTTCCCAAAACACAGTGGATGCAAATGATTGGAGGACAACGGACAACGGGAGGTCCAGTGGACAAAGGGAAAGTTTCCGTGGGAAAATGTTAGAGCTGGTTTTTCTACTTCTGTAACCACATGGAATCTTCAGTAAAGTTAGAGCCTTGGTGGAAACAAAATGTCTTAAGTGTTTCTTTTTGTGACTAACCTTGTGGGATGGTGAACAGTCCATCTGTGAGGAAGATGGGCAGTTCTCAAATATAATCAATCAATCAATCAATCAATCAATCAATCAATCAGCACCACTGTCAGATTCGGGTTAATGTCAGTGTTCCAAATAGCATCCAAAAGTAAATGAGAATCCAAGGCAAAATATTGCTCAGAGTTCCAATTTATTAAGAGAGCCATGTTGGCACATCTGAGAAAACCCAAATCTGAAAGCTTCCCATTCTCCACACCTAGTTGAAAGCTCAAGATCTGCCCCCAACATCCACAAGCCCATCCCATGGTCCCATCTCCCACTGCTATGCTGGTAGCTTCCACCCATCTAGTTCCGGCCAGGTGCAGAGACAAAGGATGACCTTGGCTTTCTAGAAAGAATTTTGTTATGGCTGCATACCATCCAACTCCGTATAATTCCGCCTCCCCTTTCCCCACCATAGAAAATGCATAGTAGAATAATAAAAAGTGTGGCAGGCCAAAGATGCAAAAGAGAAGATGGCTGCAGGCCTGACAACCACCGTAACTTCAAAGACTGACTGAATAAATCATTATCATACTTGAGAGAGCGTGTTGTGGATCTCTCCTTTGGGAGACAGAAAGTTGTGCAGTGGAATGTGTAGCTAGAGGAAACCCGTTGCTAGTAGACACACAAATAGAGTCTCAGACACTGTTAGTAAAAAAACAAGTAGCTTTACTGGTGTGTACAAACTAAACTATCGCTTCACAAGCAGTGATAGTAGATATTGAATCAAACAAAGTCCTTAACAAACAAACAATTGCTTACAGTCGCAATTCATGATTCTTCCTTCTTCCTTCTTCAATCAATCAGTCAGTCAATATCAGTCAGCAAGCGAGCAGAGAGCGATTGAGCAGAGAGAGAGAATGAGCTCTCCTGACTCCCTCTTATTGTGGAGATATTTACAGCTGCTGGTTACATTCAAACATTGAAAGCAACAAAGACCATTTGTCATCATGGTATATATATATATATTGCCTACCCAACACTAGTACTCCTAACAGAGAGGAAGACTTTAAAATGCCTTGCTTAAAAAATAATAATCTTCTGGAGTCATTTCTAGAGCACCAACTAAAAGCAAAGGAGACAATTGGTTTCAGATTCAGATCTGGAAATGATTCTTCTGCTTTTTCATCTCCGTTTCTCCCCATCTCCTGAATCTGACACAACTAAACTGTGCTGCATCATCTAACAAGTCCCAGAGGAATGTGTTTTGCCCCAGAGGGCCTCTCCTCTCTGCCCTCCCAGCTCTACTCCCTGCGGAATCCGAGGCAGGAATATTCGGAGGTCCATATGGCAAGTCATAATTTCCCCAAAAAGCATCACCTGCCATGCATAATGCATGGAACTACGAGACTAGCTCTGTTCTAAGGATGAACTCCCAAATACGTCCTTTCCTGCTCTCACTTCATTGCATCGGAACCCAACTCTGGGAGAACGTGGGGAGAGGATGAGCCTGTTTGAGCTCCATGTGGTCTTCTGCAGGTGGGATAACCAGCAAAGGTGAGCTGCATTGTGGTCCATGAAGGATTCGCCTTCCATTTATGGTGGGGTGGCAATAAAAGGAGGTTTTGGGGGTTAGGAAGCAGGAATCTCCAATTATGAAATCGTAGAAGTGGCCGAGTCCTCCTCCTGCCCAAGACTCACAATAGACTGCAGTGTTTAATTGCTACCAATCCCATCCTTCTTTGGTTGAACTGCTGCTCCAAAGATAGACATTGAGAGGACAAAACAGCTCCTTGGGTAAAAGCTAGGAGCTGGAAGCTTACACACACATGCACACACAGAAGCTCCTTTTGTTGTAGGAGAGGCAAGGAAAGTTGAGGGGATCCAGAGTCAACATAATTAAACCAACATCTTCATGGAATACAAGTCAACTATAGATCGTATGTTGATATTAGTCATGGTAGCAAGGTAGAATCCCCACTTCAGACACGATGTATGTCAACATAATTTTTGATGAGGAACATAAAGAGGAAGGTTGTTGCTTTAGGTTTGCAAGAGGTGTCTTCAAAGGGGCCCCTTTACTCTAACATTTCCATCCTCTTGGAAAGCCCTCCTGAAGCACCTTTGGAAACCAAAGGCACCACGTTGTCTTCCTCATCCCACAATCTGTGGGTCAAATTTCAACGTATCAATCGCTTTCTGGGTTCCAGCAGGACTGTTGAAATGTGTTACAATATTCAATCTGTTTCTAGTAAGACCACTTCCTTGGATAATCACAACACGTATCATATGTTGATGGGATTCCGGATTTGAAAAGACCTTCATTTAGAGGAGGTGGGTGAACATCCTACCAAGACCTTTAAGGCTTTAAGATGGGCAGGCAAGTTCTGTGTTGAAGTCAGGGACACGACAAATCATCCAGAGGCATCATTTGGGCTGGGTTGAACCTTGAATGAATGAGAGAATTGACACAAGACAGTGAGAAAATATGGAAGGACAAAGGCCACTGAAGTAGACGAAGTATGACAGCCATTCAATGTGCCTTCTTCAGATGCTCCTTGTTCATGCTGTCCTCAGCTTCAGCAACATGGTTTAAGGAACAAGGAATGGTGCAGTGTAGGGAAAGGACAGTCAGATAGTCATCCACTTGGTGGATCTTCACGGCTTTCTCAAAAGCATTTTTCTTTGGTTATTGGTGCCCTTTGGAGGTGGATAATTTACCAGTAAATGAGTAGATCCCATTGGAAAATCAAAACTATCCCATTAACAGGATCTTCTTTCCCCCACTAAGTCATTTTGTCTAGAATAAGGTTCTGATATCAAACTTGGAAGAGATGTTCCTCATAGTTTGCATACCGAATTCTTCCAAAATGAAGGGAGAGAATTAAGCTCTGCACCTCTGGGTCTGGACACCCAATTTTTCTTGTATCTAAATCTAATCCAAATATTTTGAGGAATCAGGTCTTCCCTGAGTGGAGGAGATCCCTAAAATTTCATCCTCCACAGTCCCATGGAGAAATCAAATAATGACTTTGCAATTTGACTTCTGAAGGAGAATATATGTAGCTCAGGATTGACATGAGGGGTCCTTGGTGCTTGCTGAGCGTGGCTGTTTTCTTGCAGACATTTCATGGCCCAAATGAAATGACACCATCATTGCTAGTGATGTGATATGTCTGATGATGTTACCTAACTTGGATCATGAAACATCCTGCAAGAAAACAACCAAGCTCAGAGATGTCCCAAGGGTGGTTTTTTTTTTCTCCAACTGGAATTTGTTTTTCCTTGAAGATGTTTCAATGAAGTGAAAGATTCCTCAAGCTCAGAGGGCACCAAAGACCCCCTACTCTTACTTCTTCCAAGGACCGTTGACTCTCTTTGTGTCTTCACATTCTTTTCTCCCTCTTCCAAGCTGCACAACTTTTTTCTTCATGAATGCACAAAACCAAACACGAGTGACAGAATTCCTCTTCCTGGGTTTCTCCAACCTGCTGAGCTACAAAGCCCACCTTTTCCTGGTGCTGCTTGGTGCCTATTTAGCCACTCTGATGAGCAACTTCATGATCCTAATCTTAATTCTCCTGGATTCCCGTCTTCACACCCCCATGTACTTCTTCCTCAGCCAGCTCTCCTGCTTGGATATCTGCCTTTCTTCTGTGGTGGTTCCAAAGATCCTGGTGAACTTCCTACGCCAGCAATACACCATCTCCTACAACCAGTGCCTGGCACAAGCCTTCTTCCTCATTGGCTTTGCGGGATGTGAGTTGGCCCTGCTTGCTGTCATGGCCTATGACCGCTATGCCGCCATCTGCCAACCTTTACACTATGCCCACCTGATGAGGGGCAAGGTTTGTATCCAGATGTCCGTAGCCGTTTGGCTCTGGGGCTTCCTACACTCGATCATCCATGTTGCCTTGGCCTCTAGGTTGGACTTTTGTGGAAACAGCAATGTTCCTCACATCTTTTGTGATGTTCCCCCGTTACTCAAAATCGCCTGCAGTGATACCTGGGGCAATGAATTGGCCAATCACATCACCAGCATCTTTGTAGGCCTCGGCCCCTTCCTCTTCATCATTCTGTCCTATGTCTATATTCTGGCCTCCATTCTGCGAATTCGCTCCAACGCCGGCAGGCGCAAAGCCTTCTCTACTTGTGCATCACACATAAGTGTGGTAACTCTGTTTGTTGGTAATGGAAGTATGAATTACAACCAGCCCAGTGCAGGATACTCCCTGGAGGTTGATGCTCTGATCTCCACCATGTTTTGTATCGTCACCCCATTGTTGAACCCCTTGATCTACACCCTCCATAACAGAGAGGTGAAGGGGGCCCTGAGGAAGGTTCTCAGCTGCTGGAAGAAAGCATAGCCCTCATATTTGGGAGGAAGGTTTTTTTTAAAACATAACTTTATTACCGTTTTATAGAACATAAAGATAAAACCTAACAAACAGAAATGGCCAGAAAGAGGGATGGATAGAAAGAATAAAGAGAAAGATGGAGGATAGGGGTACAGAAAACAACAGGATAAAAACAGCAGTATAAAAAGAAAGTGGCTTCCAACTTCTTTTACAAAGTTTATTTATTCAGCCCTTAGTTTAGGACCACAGAGATAGTTCTCGACTTATGACCACAACTGAGCTCAAAATTTCTGTTGCTTAGAAAGAAGACCGTTGTTAAGTGAATTTGGCCCCATTGTATGAGCTTTCTTGCCACAGTTGTTAAGTGAATCACTGAAGTTGTTAAGTTAGTAGCATGGTTGTTAAGTGAATCCACTGAACTTTGTTTCTCAGAAAGCCATAAAAGCGGATCAGTGCAATGGTCATAAATATGAGTCAGTTACCAAGTGTCCAAATTTTGATTACATGACCATGGGGATGGTGCAAGGCTGAAAAACACTCCTGTTACTTTTTCCAGTGCTGTGGTATCCTCAAACAGCCCTTAAATGAATTGTTGTAAATATAGGACTTCATGTAATATAGTATTCCAAATGGTCAATAAGTTTTACTAATCATCAAATCCATATGTCATTATTTTTATTTTTTACTAGCCATTCCCGGCCACACGTTGCTGTGGCCCAGTTTCATTAAGTGGCCAACCAATCTGTGTGTAGATCTGCACTTGCACACACAAACATGTACACACAACCACCGTATACCCCCCAACCTCTCTACCTACTCCCTTTCTCCCTCTCTATCTACCTACCTACCTACCTACCTACCTACCTACCTACCTACCTACCTACCTACCTACCTACCGTATTTCTCCCTCAGAGTATTTTATGTCGTAAAGGATGGCATAATACCTGTGGCCCACTGCTCTCTCTGTATCCATCTTCCTACCTTTTTTACTATTTTTTTACATTTCTGTTGTGTGTACCTGGCACATGTGTGACATCTATATTATTGGTGCCGTACTTGAAAGGAACGTTGTGTGAAAATTTGGAAGCGATCGGTGCAGGACTTTCGGAGATAAGCGGTTTTGAACAAACTCTTGTTACATTTTGATAAAAAGCCCACCAGTGACTTCCATTTATTAGTAAATTTTGCCAATGTCTTTTCTCTAACGAGACTCATTAATTTTGTTATCTCTTCCAGTCTCATCTCTTTCACTAGCCACTCGTCCATTGCCAATATAGTAAAATCTTTCCAATGTTGAGTATATAGGAATTTTACTGTCGTAACCTAATATAAGATTAATGTACCATATTTTTTTCCTAGAATTTTGTCTGTCAATCCTAATAAAAACTCTCTGGTCTTAATTTGTATTTGAATTAATGTATATATGCTTCAAGGAATGTGTTTTGTTGAAAAATGAAAGCTGCGCACATGAACTGTGGTAGAAGGATTTTCTAAGGTGCCTGCAAAACCATCTCCATGATAAAAAAAAAAGGGTGATTAATTGTAAGGACATGAGTAGCTAGCCCTTTCATCTTTTTATAGAGTAATTTTATTTAAAGTTAAAACAACAATACAAAATTAATGAAAAATAAAAGCAAGGCAAAAAAAAAGAAAAATTAAGAAGTGTAGAAAAGAGAAGGAAAAATAGAGACGGTGGTGTGGTGTTCTCTTCATGAGGAGCTGGACTGCATGTGGGCAATCTCAAATCCTCTCTTAATCCAGGGAGGAAATATTGAAGAGCCGATCTATTCACCAGCTCTTCCTTCTGCCAAAGTTATCAACTTCACTTTTCGTGTACCAATCTTCAGTCCACCATTTGTTCCCCAAAATTTGAAGTAGTTTTTGTGGGTGGGGGTGGGGGTGGGGGGAACACGACAAATTCTCCTTCCCCAAGAATTTATTTTCCTCATATGAGAGTTTCATCTGAATCAGTGGTGGGTTCCAACTACTACTGGTTTTGTCGTGTACATGCACACTCTCTCTCACACACACAACAACAGTTCTGTGCATGCACAGAAGCATCCGGGAGGGTGGGTGGAACCTCCTATTACTGCCATTACTGGTTCAGCTGAACCAGGAGCAATCCACCTCTGATCTGAATGACTCACTGACTCCAACACTCGGGCTCTTGATCCTTCTTTTCTTTCCCATTTTGGCTCCCTCTGAGGGGAATTCCCTGGAGGAGTTTTCATTCAGTCTTCTCCTGAGGTGATCTATATGAGTAGCAATCCTGGTGGCCATATTGCCACCCATCTCAACTTTTCTGTTTGATTAGCAGCTGGACCATTTATTTTCTTAATCTTTCCCTCTTGTGTATTCCTTTTTTTTTTTTTATTTGTTTTTTAATTTTTACAATATATCACCCGGTGCTGTACAAAACAAAAGGAAGAGTTGGTTTCAAATATCGTCTATTGTCTTTAAAATCTCCAAAATCCACGTTCTCTCGGTACAGGCGTCGAGACATCCAAAGTTCCAAGTGCATAGTCCACAAATGGCTTCCAAGTCTTCCAAAAAATATCATTTTTATAAACCCCCTCTCTAAATTTAATATCACACGTCATTTTATCGTTTAAGGCTAATTTCCACATTTCACAATACCATTCTTCTATTTTAATATTTACCTCTATTTTCCAATATCTTGCTATTACAATTCTACCTATTATAATCATAATTCTAATCAGTTCTTTCTCATATTTTGTTAACTCTGGTTCATCAATTATCAATAACAGTATAGTTTCCGGTCTCAATATTATTATTCTTTTCATCATTTTACACATCGTTGTTTCCAATTGCTGCCAAAACTTTTTAATTTTCACACATTTATACCACATATGTTCGTAAGTTCCCAATTCCATATTACATCTCCAACATTTATCACTCATTTTTTTATCTATCTGTGATAATCTTAAAGGGGTCCAATACCATTTCCAAACAACCTTAAAATTATGTTCTTTAATCCTTATAGATAAAGTCTTCATAATCCGACTCTTCCAATTCTCATTCCAATCCAAATCCAATATTTTAATCTTTAAATCTTCTTCCCAATTCCTTTTCATTACCATTTGTGGATTTCCATCAAAATTTATAATCTTGTATATCTTACTGACAAGTCCTTTTAACCCAACTTCATCCTTAATAATTTGAGATACTAAAATTTCAAATTTAGTTTTACTTCTATCTATGTTACATATTCCCCTTACCTTCATATTCCATTTTTCTACCTGTATTTTTTCAAACCAATTTAACTCCAGTTTTTGAATTATTTTTTTCTTCCTACTTTCAGTTCCTGAAGCTTTTAACCAATCTACTATATTTCCTATATTTTCATCCTCAATTACTTTGTTCCGACTTGAATTAGTTTTAATCGGCCAACTTTCAATTGTCTTTCCCAAAAACGTTATATCCGGAATCAATTTTTTAACAAATTTATTCCAAGTTTTGCTCAACCCCTTTAACCAATAACTATTGATTACCTTTTTTGTTTTTGCTCTATCTAGGAACCATGCAGACCCAAATCTCTTAATATCTTTTAACTCCAAATCTCTCCAATGACCATCCCCACCTTTAAGTATTTTTATCACAGTTCTAATATTATACGCCCGATAATAATTAAGTAGATTGGGAATTCCCAATCCACCCTCTTTTTGATTTTGATACCACAGTTTCTTCATTAATCTTGGTCTTTTCCCACCATTACAAAATTTATCCAATTTCTTCTGATATTCTTCTATATCTTTCTCTGTCAAATTTAATGGTAGCATCTCAAATAAAAAATTAAACTTTGGTAACAACATCATTTTACACATTGCAATTCTACCAAACCAAGACAACTTTATCTCTTTATATTTATCTATCTTTTTCTCTACTTCCTTCAACATCACCTCATAATTAATTTTTTTTAATTCTCTAACTTTAAATGAGAGTGTTATCCCCAAATATTTCAGTGTGTTCTTAACTCTTATCCCAAATTGTTCTTGCATACTCTCCCACTCCTTACCATCTTTATTTATTAATAATTCAGATTTTGACCAATTTACCTTTAAACCTGTCATTTCTTCAAATTCTATCAAATGTTTATTTATCCTCTTTAAATCTTTCTCTATATCCTTCAAAATAATCAAAGTGTCATCCGCATATAAATTTATCTTATATCCCTTGTAACCTTCCAACTCTTCATCTACTTCTATCAATTTAATCAAGACCTCCATAACTAACAAAAATAATGTTGGAGACAAGGGACACCCTTGTCTCGTACCTGCTTCCAATTTAATCTCTTCCGTCATTGTTCCGTTCACCTTTACCTTTGCACTGCTTTTTTGATATAATTTTGAAATAACATGTATAAATTTATTACCAAAGCCTAATGCCTCGATAATTACTTTTATAGTATCCCATTGTACAGAATCAAAAGCTTTAAAAATATCTAACGATATTATACCTAATTCATCTCCATTATTCTCTGCTACATCTATAATATTCAATACTCTTCTAATTATATCACTCATATATCTACCTTTAACAAACCCTACTTGATTATAACTTATATATTTGTCTATAAAACTGTTTAATCTATTACTTATAATTGCTGTAAATATTTTAGCATCTTGGTTGATTAAAGAAATAGGTCGATAGGACTCGATCCTCTCAAGATCTTTATCCGGTTTAGGAATTAAAGATATTACTGTCTTATTCCATGACATCGGGACTTCTCCTCCATGTAGAATACCATTATATAATTTTTGCAGTTTTGGTATTATTAGTTCTTTAAAATCTTTATAGAATTCAGCAGGTAATCCATCTTCTCCTCTTGTGTATTCCTCACCGGACTTCTTTGTCTTCCTCTGAGGGAAATCTCAGAGAGTTTTTATTCAGTTTCTTCCTGAGGAGGCCTGTGAGGGAAGAGGTCCAGGCAGCCATCTTGCCTTTCCTGCTTTTTTCCTAACAGCTCAACCCTTCCATTTGATTGGCAGCCGGACCATTTTTTAAAATCTTTTCTCCATGCCCTCTTTTGACTCTTGCCTTCATCTGAGGAAAACTTTTCCCTCATGATGATTCTGAGGGAAGGAAACTTGGGTATTTATTGTTTATTTGTTTATTAAATATATGGGCCACCCATCTCATCAATAATGTCATGTGCCCAGGCCTGGAAGTGTTAGAGCCCCACTTTTTAGCTGCACTAATATTAATTACGATAATTTTTCCAGCTGCTGCATATATTTATTTTTATATAGTTTTTAATTGTTTTAATAGTTTTACAATTGTTCAGTGACCAGAGTCACTGAGTTGAAATGGGCAGCTATAGAAATGAATTGATTAATTTCTAGTTAATTCATTAATATTATATAGATTTCAAGTGTTTTGTTTTAGCACATTGATTAATCAATTAGGTTTTGATTAATTAATTTCTAAATAAAATAAATGAACAGATAAACAAATAAACTTCATTTACAGATTCAATATCTGCAGCCACCATTGTATTAGGGATGTATTTCAAGGCAATATTTTTAGCCTTTTAGTCAGGTTATACAAATATAATTGTGTGACAAAAGCTAAAAAAAATATTTATGGAAATTCTATTTATATAACCCATTATTTCCCGCCGAGACATGGTAAGCTCAGGGCATTTCAGACACATATCAAAGAATGTTCTTCTTAGAGGTCTTTCCTTTCCAGTTGGGTTCGGCTTCGCCTGTCCCTAAGCAATTCACAGATGAGAGAGTTTGGTCCCAGTGGGTCCCTGCTGCTTTTACTCCCTGCAGGATCCCGAGCGGGAATATTCCCAATGCACCAAGACACTTTCCCCCCATGAGCTTCGCCTTCCATGGTCAACACAGGTGCTGTGAGTGTTACTCCTGTTGTGAGAATCAGCTTCTAAACACCTTCCTTTTGGCTCTGAGGGCAGTTTTGGCTCAGCTACCACTCCATTCTCATTGTATCTGAATCCATCGGTGGGAAAACCTGGGGAGAGGTTGACTTTGCTTCAAGCACAGCTGGCTTTCCGCAGGCGGGATAACCAGCCAAGGTGAGCTGATTTGTGGTCCATCCAGCATCTTCTTTTGAGGAGAGATTGACATTGAGAGAGAGAAGGAAGGGCTTGAGGAGGAATGCAAGATTCAACCCATTTAGGAGATCTCAGAAATCACCAAGAACTTATCCTCTCTGAGGGAACAACAATTTTAACCATCCACCACCTGGACCTTTCTATTCTTCGTTCTTCTCTAAAGATGAGCTTTGACTAGCAAATTTGATCAAATTGGCCCTTCAGAGCAGCACTCCAACTCAAAGCTGGGTGCAGGAAACATATGAAGATATATTTCTTTATTCTTTTTGTTACCTGACAGGCAAGGGAGATGATGAGATTCAGGACAGATCAACTCAAATACACCCAGGAATATAATTAAATTATGGATAGATATTAAGCATTGTTAGTTTCCGTGGTCTACTGTTGGCTCTTGACCATGGTAGCAAGAAGCTCCAGAGATAATATTACAGTATATGAGTATAAAATCCAATGCTGCTTTTAGGCTTCTCAGAGGAAATTTGGATGATGAGCGCCTCTCCCTCACTCAATCTTCCAAGTAAATCCAGATCTATTAAAATATTTCTAAAAAGAACCTATTTGAAAATCTAAGATGTCCCATGAGAATGTCCTTCTCTAAGCTGGTGACCTCCTGAAAGGTTGAGGGAAGATTTGCTCCTCCAGCTGAGAGTCATAAGGCTAAACATTTGGAAGAGGCAGGTGTAATGGTGCGTGGGCATGAACGTGGGTGATAGGAGGAAGAGATGCAGCCTAGGGAATAATCAGATAAGCGAGAGTAAATCCTGCAACTCTATGGTGGGCAGAAAAAGAAACTCAGAAACAATTTATCAGGCTGTAAAAAGAGGCAGTAGGAGATTTGTACTTTCAGACTTGCAAGTTTCTATTAATTTAATAATAAAATTGAATTAGTTCACTTGGTCTTGTTTCCTGTCTGGTCTAGCGAGAAAGACTGACAGCCAGACAGAGGAACTGCTACTTCCTCAGTAGGGTTTCTGGGACCATTAGTGTGGCTTCTTCTCCAGATAAGCCTCTGGTCCTCTTTCAAAATACCACAAGTAATCAGTTTTGTCTTTATGTGGAAAAGATCACTAAAATTTCATCTCAACAATTCCACCCTGAGTCCTCAAATAATGACTGTGTGATTCTTCCATCCATTCATTTCTCAGGGTCCTTTGCCACTCCCTGCTTTCTTCAGAAGCATTTTTCTCTCTTCCCGGGTGTCTATATTTCTCCCGTCATGGATTCCCACAACCAAACACAGGAGATGGAATTTGTCTTGCAGGCGTTCTCCGTATTCCATAGACACCATATCCATTTTTTCGTGGTGTTCCTGGCTGCCTATCTGGTCACCCTGCTGGGCAACCTCATGATCATAACCCTGGTTCTCCTGGACTCCCATCTCCATACCCCCATGTACTTCTTCCTCAGCCAGCTCTCCTGCTTGGATATCTGTCTTTCTTCTGTGGTGGTACCAAAGATCTTGGCGAACCTTCTACGCCAACAGTACAGCACCTCCTTCTACCAATGCCTGGCACAAGCCTTCTTCCTGATTGGGTTTGGGGGATGTGAGCCGGCACTGCTGGCCGTCATGGCCTATGACCGTTATGCCGCCATCTGCCAACCTCTGCATTACGCCCACCTGATGAGGAGCAGGTTGTGCATCCAGCTGTCTGTGGCCATTTGGTTCTGGGGCTTCCTGGACTCAGCTATCTATGCTTCTCTGGCTTCCAGGTTGGAGTTTTGTGGAAACCACCAGATTCTTCATATCTGGTGCGATATTCCTCCGCTACTGAAAATTGCCTGCAGTGATATCCAGGTTAACAAATTGGCCAATCACATCACCAGCTTCTTAGTTGGCCTCGGTCCCTTCCTCTTCATCATCCTGTCCTATTTCTGTATTTTGACCTCCATTCTCCGGATTCCTTCCAACACGGGCAGGCGAAAAGCCTTCTCCACTTGTGCCTCACACATTGCTGTGGTAACTCTCTACATTGGAAACGGGTTTCTGAACTACAACCAGCCAAGTTCTGGCTACTCGCTAGAAAGCGACACCCTGATTTCCATAATGTTTTGCATTGTCACCCCCATGCTGAACCCCTTAATCTACAGCCTCCGCAACAAGGAAGTGAAGGAAGCCGGGAGGAAGGTTTTCAACGGCTGGAGAGAAGCATTCTCTTCATTTTGAGGTGCTGTTCTCTCTGAACCCCACATTTGTATGTTACCCACTGAAAATAAAAGGGGTGCAGAAGAACCTGAGAGAAAAACATTTTACAGATGTTTGCAAAATGTTCTTTTGAGAAAAGAACATGGGAGTTTTGTAAGAAGATGAGCACCTAGGCATTAAGACAATGGAAGCCATGAATTTCATTACTCCAGGTTGTATCATGATCAATGCAGTACCTTGTGGAACTTGCAAAAATATATATAATTCTCTAATCCTGAAATCCCCCCAAAATCAGGGAGAAATGGCTTTGGACTGTGTAGGTAAAGGATCATGGCTTGTAAACATTTTGATAGTCCCATTGTTGTTGCCCCAGAAGCAACCTCTATCAGGCATAGAATTGAAAGAAGGAAGAGATAAACAATTCTGTTGATCAAAGAACAAGAGACAATGTATGGAAGGAGAAGAAGAAGGAGATAAATGTGTCAGAGATCTCATGAATGGTTGAGGTGTGATGGAGTTCAGTCTAAGCTCATCTTCTCTCCTGCTTTTAACTTGCATTCTCTTGATTCCTACTAGCCTGTGTTTCTTGGGTTGAATTTTTTGTTCAGTTTCACAAACATTGACAGATCATTTAAACTGGCATTACTGCACAGCCTAAGGATACAGGAAGCCAAGAAGAAGTTAAACAGCTGCTTACAATTCATAAGTATGAAAATATAATAGAAGAATTGTCAATGCCTTCTCCCCTTCCATTTATTTTCCCAGCTGTATCTACAACCTAAATAATAGTAATGTCCTTTGCATATTAATTGTAGAGATGATTATTAGCATCTAATTAGCCTTTTCTTCTGTTGTTTTGATTGGTCCCTTAACTCTTTTCCTAAGAACTGATTTCTCATTCTTTGCATTTTCCGTGCTGTGTAACATGTCCTGTAAAAGCTCTTCCTGCCTGGATTTTGTTAGCCTTTATTGTAAGTCTAAACAGATCTTGAACTTTGGATGCCCCATACTCTTCTCATCAGAACAAAGTCACCTGTCTTGTGCCAAATTCATTCCTCTGGCCATCAACTTTAAACTGTGATACTTTTATGTTTTCTGAGATTATTCTGAATAACAATATTCAGTTCTGTTTCAGTGTTGACAATGTTATGAAGGTTTTGATGCATTTCTTTCCAATAATTTGAATTTTTTTTCATGCCCCTCATTTGTGATAAACTCCCTTTTTTTGCTGCAGCAAGTGTGGCCTTTCCAGATTCTCACATGCATGCACCCCAGGTTTTCTTCCAGTCTCTTCTTCCCTGTCCTAGGGATCAGGTCTCTGCACGTGGCAGGCTGGACAGGCTGGGCCATTTCTCCATGCCACATCAACCAAGTGATGCTGTCAGGCATGTCTCTTTCGAAGTCCAAGAAAGAAAATCTCCAACTCTGTTTGAAAAGAGAAAAAGGTACTTTTACTGGACATGAAATGACAACAGCGAAAGTGAAGCAAGATCTGAAGCAAAAAAACGCCAATGTGTACATATCAAATGTTTACCCTAAACCCTCCCCCCAGTTACCCCAACCCAATGTCCAATCTCCAGCTCTCAGTGGTGCCATGTGGGGTGCATCTTCCAGTGGCCTCATTCCGCATGTGCAGGAGATGGCGAGAACAAAACTCCATGATATCTCCTCCAGTACCTATTTTCCCCCCAAATACAGTGCTACCTCGGTTCACGAACTTAATTCGTGAACTGACTCTGGTCGCGAACCGAATTGGCCGTGAACCGAGGCACAGTTTCCCATAGGGTTTAATGTAAATCCGGTTAATCTGTTCTGATCTTTTTTTTGGTTTTTGAAGCACAAAAAATATGAAACAAGTACTGTACTGTAAAGTATTGTACAGTACAGTACTGTATGTGCTAAAAGCATAACAAAAATAAAAAAAAGTCACTGAAAGTACTCACAGTGTACTTTTTTCTGTGTCTCCTTCTCTCCATGATCTTCCTACAGGAAGTCACAACCATGTGACAGCCAGGAAATAGCATTAAAATGGCCGCGGCTCCTGTTCGTGAACAGAAGCGTTCGTGAACCGAGGTACCACTGTACCATGAGCCCCCACCCTTCTCGTTACAATGGCAGCCGATAGCAAGCATGCAAAGTAGAGGCTGGCAGAGTCCCTCTCCAGCACCGTAGAACATAGAACCATAGAGTTGCAAGCGGCTTTGGATGTCTTCTAGTCCAGGGGCTTGGGTATGTCCCATACATGGATGCTATCTCCACCCTTATTGAGAAAGGGCGTTGGTACTTACCTGATACGCCTCTTCTAATAAGGGGGGAGATAGCATCCGGCCCATCCCTGGCTTGTTCGGCCTGCTTGGGTTTGGTAGTGTTTTGTTCTTACGTTGTTGTTAACCTTTGTTGATAACTTTTTTGATTACTAAAGGAGTTGGTATTTGCACCGGTGAGTCAGTGTCTTTCCTTCGTCGTAAACTGGGTATGGCAGCTCCTAGGGGGCGTTATATACCCTAGCTAATTATTTAGTAATCTGACTCAGTCCAATCAGAGCATAGATAGGTTTAACCCATACATGGATGCTATCTCCCCCCTTATTAGAAAGAGCGTTGGTACTTACCTGATACGCTTCTTCTAATAAGGTGGGGATAGCATCCATGAATGGGTTAACTCCGCCTTTCTCTGATTGGACTGAGTCTGTTAAATATTAATTAGCACCACTATATAACCCTCTGCCCATGGACCTAGCCCATTCTTTCGGCGAAGAAGATACACACAGACTCAATATCCTTATCCCAACCAAACCATAGGAAATTTATTGCACAACCAGAACAATTGACCAAACCAGAAACAAACTCACAAACACATCCACGGAGACCAGGCGAAAAACACAAAGGGAGTGGCCGGATGCTATCCCCACCTTATTAGAAGAAGCGTATCAGGTAAGTACCAACGCTCTTTCTCCATAAGGTGGGGATAGCATCCATGAATGGGACATACCCAAGCCAACTGTCCCTAGGGTGGGCCAGCAAAAAAACCTGGACTCCGTCATGTGGACAAATGTGCCGCCTGCAGGACCCTCCGGCCAAATGCAGCGTCGGCCGATGCGTAACTGTCCAACTTATAATGTCTTATGAAGGGCGACGGGGAAGCCCATGTGGCCGCCCTACAAATCTCTTCAACCGAAGCCTGGAAGGCCCACGCCGTCGAAGTCGCCGCACTCCTCGTCGAATGGGCCGTCACACCAGCCGGCACCGGTTCATTAGAAGCCTCGTAGGCCCCCTTGATACAGGCCTTTATCCACCTGCCAATCATGGAGACAGATGCCTTCGCTCCCTGAGACGGACCCTGAAACGAGACAAAAAGGAACTCCGACCGACGGAACTCGGCCGTCCTATCCAGGTACACCTGCAATGCCCTCTTTACATCCAGAGTACGCCCCGCTTGCCCCAATGGGAGCCGAGGATCCGGACAAAAATCCGGTAACACCACCTCCTGTGCCCGATGGAACCAAGAAGCCACTTTAGGCATGAAAGTGGGGTCGGGTCGCAGAACCACCCTGTCCTCGTGGAAGGTGCACAGCCCTTGTCTCATGGAGAGAGCTTGAATCTCCGAAACCCTCCTGGCCGACGTAACCGCAACCAAAAAGACCACCTTCCAGGTGAGTAGGGACAGAGGAACCGTCAGCAAGGGCTCAAAAGGTGCTTTGGTAAGGGCCTCCAACACCTTGGGCAGATCCCAAGAAGGGAACCTGTGTACAGCTTGCGGCCTGATGTTCCTGGCCCCCTTCATAAACCTCTTCACCGCTGCGTGTTGGGAAAGTGAGAACCCTTCGCCCCACGATATAACTGACCCCAGTGCCGCAATCTGCCTGCGGACAGTATTTGGAGACAAACCCTTGTCCAGCCCCGCCTGAAGAAACTCCAGAATCCGAGGGACAGAGGCTTCCGTAGGCGACACCCCCTTCGATGAACACCACGAACAAAAGGCTCGCCAAGTCGCATTATATATACGGACCGTAGAAGGGCGCCTCGACGCCTGTATGGTGGCAACGACCCCGGGCGAAAAGTGAGCTAGTGTGAGCTGTTCCCTCTCAACCGCCACACGGTCAAGTGAAGCCATTGAGGGTCCGGATGTTGTAGGGCCCCCTGTCTCAAGGAAACCCTGTCCGGGGGAATCCGCCATGGGCTGTCCGTCGACAGATCCAGGAGGTCGGCAAACCACGGACGCCTCGGCCAATGGGGCGCCACTAGGATGATGTCCGCCCCACACGTTACTACCCGACTGATCACCCTGGGGAGCAGCGTTGTCGGTGGGAATGCATACAGTAGCCCTTGTGGCCATGGATGTCTCAAGGCGTCTACAGCCTCCGCCCCCCTGGAGGGGAACCTGGACATGAACCGAGGTAGCTGTGTGTTGCTTGGTGACGCAAAGAGGTCGATGATCGGGACCCCAAACCGACGAGTGGCCTCCTGAAAGAGAGAAGGGTGTAATTGCCACTCGTTAGGATCAGCCAGCGACCTGCTGAGCCAGTCCGCCCGGTCATTATCCACCCCTGAAATGTGTTCAGCCACCAAGGAGAGGAGACAGGATTCCGCCCACTGCCCCAATTCCCTGGCTTCCTGCATGAGGTGGATCGACCTCGTGCCGCCCTGCCTATTAACGTGGGCCTTGGCTGTAACGTTATCTGTGAGGACCAGGACGTGACGACCCCTCACATAGGGCTCGAAGTGAAACAAGGCCAGCTTGATGGCTCTAAGCTCCAGGAGATTAATACTAAATGTGGACTCCTCCTGTGACCACAGACCTTGTACCATATGCTCCTCCAGGTGGGCCCCCCACCCCGAGAGACTAGCATCGGTGGTGACCGTCACCCTCTGGTCGACCTGGAAATGACAGCCCTTGTTCAGGGCCCGTGACCCCCACCAGGACAGGGACCTTCGCACCACCCCTGACAAACGGATGCGTCTTGATGACGTGCTAATGCACAGCTTTTGGAACGGTAACAGGGCCCACTGGAGCTCCCTGGCATGGAGCCTAGCCCAGGGCACGATGGAGATAGCCGAAACCATCTTACCCAACAATTTTGACAATGTGGCCAGGGTTGTAGAGGTGTCCCCCCGCACCTGAGAGACCAAACCCCATATACTTCGTACGCGCTCCTCCGACAGGAAGACCTGCTCCGCCTCCGTGTCAATCCATGCCCCCAGATGCAGGATCCGAGTAGCAGGAGACAGGTGACTCTTAGGAAAATTCACCGAAAACCCGTGCGCCTCAAGCGTTGACAGAGTGACCTCTAGGTCCCGTCTAGCGCCCCCTAGGGATGTGGATTGAACTAGAATATCGTCCAGATAACAATGCACCCTGACCGGTATGCCCCTCAGGTGTGCTGCTAAGGCGGCCAAGACCTTAGTGAAAACACGAGGAGCCGAGGAAAGGCCAAAGGGCAACGCCCTGTATTGGTAATGCTGGTTAGCGTAACAAAACCGGAGATACTGCTGATCGGCAGCGCGTATCGGTATGTGCAGGTAAGCTTCAGTTAAATCAACGGAAGACAAAAAGTCCCCGTGGCGCAAACATTGCAAAATAGTGAACAAGGAATGCATTTTGAACTTGCGAAAACGTAAATACTTGTTTAACAACTTTAGATTTAAAATGGCCCTCCAGCCCCCCGAGGACTTAGGGATTACAAAGAGCGTGGAGTAGAACCCCCTATGACGCTGCTCCTCGGGCACCTCCAGGATAGCCTCTATCTCTATCAAGTGCTGGATGGCCTCCTGCATGAGCAGGTGCTTGTGCGTCACCCGGGATACCGGGGAGCGGATAAAAAACACGGGAGGGGAAGCCCGGAACTCCAGGGCCAAACCATGACGAACCGTGTCTCTGACCCAGGCATCGGACGTAGTTAAGTCCCACTGGTCAGCGAAGAAGCGCAGGCGAGCTCCAATGGGGAACCGCTGAGTGGGGTCACTGCCTGCGGCCGTAACGGTTCCCCCCTCCTCGAAAGGGGCGTCTGCCCTGACCCCCCCGGGGCTGTCTAAAGGGGGCCTGCTGTTGTCGCTGGCCATAACCGGATTGGGCCCGGTATCCCCCCGACCCGTAATCATAGCCCCTGAAGGAGCCCCCAAAGTCAGTCTGACGGTAGGACTGCTTTCTACCATATGGGCCTGGTCTGGGGAAGCCACGTTTCAAGGTAGAGGGAAGGACCTTACGCTTATCCTTCCCCTCTACTAGAAGAGGGGTAAGGGCGTCTCCGAAGAGGGCATCCCCCGAATAAGACCCAGTAGTGAGGTGCCATTTGTGGCGCATATCCGCCTGCCACTGGCGGAGCCACAGCAAACGTCGGGAAGCCACTGCCGACGCCATGGCCTTCGAGGCGAACTTCGTGGCGCTGAGGGTAGCGTCCGAAGAAAACTGCACCGCGGCAATAACTTTGTTCAAGTCCTGGTGCGCACGAATATCCCCCGGGGGGATGCGGGCTTGCAGTTGCTGCAACCAGGTGAGACTGGAGCGCGTGAAAAAAGACGCTGCCGTAGCCGCTCGTATCGCCCACGCCGCCGACTGGTGACCTCTCCGGAGCGTCTGGTCCGCCCGCTTGTCCTCAGGTTTGAGGGCCTCTTCCTGGGACCCCGGAAGAGTGTTAAAAGACTGTAGGCCGGCGATGGGGGGATCGACAGTCGGCCACTTAAGGAGGGCATCCAGTCCGTCATCCACTTTGTAAAACCTCCTGTCCGAGGAGGAGGGGGCTGGGCCTGCTGATGGCGCTGCCCATTGCTTACGGACCGCATTCAGGAACAACTGCGGGACTGGGATGACGTCCTCCGGCCATGACTGCTCGTTGAACCAGTCAGAGTAGGCAGCCGATGTGGAGGGGGTGTCAGCTGCAGGGGTCGCCGCCGGTGGGGGGGCCAGGACAGCTGCCACCTTAGCCTTAGCTAGCAATTGGCCAAAGAGGTCAGGCGGGAAGAGGCCCTTGGATCGTGGCTTCTCAGGTCTCTTCCCCTCATCGTCCGACAGGGTCGTGCCCCTGAGCTCCCCGTCCTCAGAGCCCGAGTCCTGGTCATCGAGGTCCTCCGTGGGGGACATGCCCACCGGAGCCTGCGGCACCCCAGTAGGGAGGGGTGCAAGCCTGCGGTCTGGCATGGCCGGGGCGCCCTTATCATGGAGGCCGGCCGCGATCCCCTGTCTGATGGCCTCAGAAATAATCTCCGGCACCAATGGTGGGGGAGCCTGCATCGCGTGTTGTGTGGCATACGCGGACCAGTCACATAGTGGGCCCAGAGGCCTGCTGAGAGGCGGGGGGTTATGGTCCCCATAGGGAGTTGACACTGCCCCCGTGGGCCGTTGGCCAGAGCCCCAGATCCCTGACGTATCGATGGTGAGGAGGGGGCTGAAGGGGCCCTGAGGGACCTCCCTGCGGGAGGAGGTGTCCCTGCTCTGAGCTGACAAGGGGCCCTGGGTGCATGCGGTGTCCAAATGCTTTGTTTTAGCAGTCACCTTGCCACCCTTCTTGGACTTGTCCTTAACCTTTTGCTTGGGGGCCTTGCGTTCCCCCTCTGGGTTCTCCCCCGCCAGCGGCTGCCCGGGGGAAGCCTCCCCGTGCCCATCTGGAGCTTGATGGTCCTGCTCCCTGGGCGTCGGGCCATGCGCGTTACCGGAGGCCATAGCGCAGCGTCAGCTGTTGTTTTGCGGCCGGCTGTTATCTAGGCCCCAAACGAGTGTCCAAAATGGCGGCCGGAACTTATAATGTCTTTAAAATGGCCGCCGCCTGACTTCCGGCTCCCAAAATGGCCGCCGCCTAACTTCCGGACACCCAAAATGGCCGTCGGCGGACTTCCGGTCCTCCAAAATGGCCGCCGTGTGAGGGACGCAACCAAGATGGCGGCGCGTCGTCGTCACAGGCCGCGTCGCCACGACCTCACCAAGATGGCGGTTCGCGCCTTTTTCAACCGCCGAACCGCGGCCCAGCCCAGACGCCGCAGTCGCCTGCCGGTTTAGGAGCCGCTCTCGCGTCACTCACACCGGTAATGGAGGCCCTTCTCCGGTGCCTGGGAGCTGTTAACCAGCTCACCTCGCTGGGATCGACAAGCTGTCCGGCCCTACACGTCAGGGCGCCTGGACTCCCGCGAAGGTTGCCTCCGCACTCCGGGCCGGGCCTAAAGAGGCCACCAAAGCCCCTGAGACCACCGGCCTAGGCTGCAAGCCCAACACGGCCGACAATTTGGTGAGTCTCACAAGCCCCAGAATCAGACAGTCCTGTGGGGCAGTCTTTAGCAGTTTAACCAACACAGATCCTTCGAGATAATCTTTGCTGAATGGGATAAGGAATGTCTTCAGAGGAGACTGAGTCGAAAGAATGGGCTAGGTCCATGGGCAGAGGGTTATATAGTGGTGCTAATTAATATTTAACAGACTCAGTCCAATCAGAGAAAGGCGGAGTTAACCCATTCATGGATGCTATCCCCACCTTATGGAGAAGAGGCGTATCAGGTAAGTACCAACACCCTTTCTTGATAAAGACAGATTCAGAAGTAACCAGTGTAACCAGAGGTAATCAGTAACTCAACAACCAGTAATCAAAAGTGCCCTAAGACAAAAGCATTTGAGCAGCAGAGATGCTGAAGACATGAAGTTCAATCAGATGAAGCTAATTTCTTCAGGAAATTCATATCATAGGGCAAAAGATTGGAGGCTTCCTTCTGCCTGCTGAATCATGAAGATATTTCTTCCTGAAATAAAACTACTGAACAAGGAAGACAAGTCATAGATATAATGACTGATATTCTTGGTCAATTGATCAGCAACTACCTGAAGAGGAGATATTATTGTGATTTGGGACAGGCTGTCCTAACCAAATGCTCGTGATGTGCGTTCGGACTGCAGCCCCCATAATTTCAATTCTCTTCCCCTTTCAGCTAGGAATGCTGGGAGTCCCATTCCCAATCCTTGAGACAACAATGCTTGTAAGACACATCTCGCCAGAGAATAGAAAATAGTGCAAAATCATATATGCAGAGGCCTAGCACATAGAATCACCAACAGTCAAATGCGATTGAATGTGTAACATCTTCAACACTTTATCAATTAAACAACAGGATCATGAAAACTCTATTGTGTTTTTTGAGATTTTCTGAGGTCTTATTTGATGGCAGGCTATTGTTTTTTTATATTGAAAAAGTTTTATTGGTTTTACATTTTTTCTATAGGGTAGGCTATTGTTGATGGTTCCTTGTTTGTATTGGTAGTTTGTTGATTGGGGTATTGCTGGTGGGGTGGTATTTTGTCTTTTGGTTTCCCTTTTTGGTCTTTTGGTTCTCAGTTTTCAATGGTGTGTATATGTTGGTTATCTCTATGTTCTTGTTGATGGCTGATTTGAGTGAGTGCCAAACTTCCAGCAATTCTCCGATGAGTATTGATCAAGATCGGGGCTCAGAGAATGCTAGCCTGATGGAGCAGTCTCAGCTGGGTCAATGAGACCAGCTACAGGGTGAGGCTGAAGGAGGTGAGCCACAGCTGCAGCAGGATGTCCAGGAGGCTCCAGGTGAGGACTGGGAGCAGCTTTTCCCACTGGCAATGAGGAGCAGGTGGAATCCACACCCACCTCCTGATCCAGAATGCCGGTCAGGTAGACCACTCATGAAGAGGAAACCTCAGCTCTCAAGAAGGGCTGCACCGGCATTGCCTACTTAATCCCACCCTGGGGAGTCTTGCCCAGTTCTGTGCTTGTGCTGTGTATCCTGACCTGTTTGGCTCCTGGTCTGTTTCTTGGACTTTTTGAGTGCCCATTGGGCTCTGTTACCCAGTACTCTAGCTGTACTGAGCTTGGAATCTGGAGATGTACAACAGGGATGCTTTCTGAGGACCTCTTTGGTTTTGAATAAACACCTGCAAAACGCTTGCCATTTGTGGGGTGCAGGGCAGCACATTTAAGAAGGTTTGGGGGGGGGCATGACAATTGTCTTCCAGAACTTGAAGGACTCAGATTGACTATGTGCTCTGAAGCCAAAGATGGAGAAGGTCAGTAAAAACAAGACCAGGAGCTGACTGTAGCTCAGATCACAAGCTTCTCATCACAATATTAAGGTTAAATTGAAGAACGTAGGAAAAAGCACTGGGTCACTCAGTTATGAACTATACAATACAATACAATAGCAGAGTTGGAAGGGACCTTGGAGGTCTTCCAGTCCAACCCCATGCATAGGCAGGAAGCCTATACCATTTCAGACAAATGGCTAGCCAACATCTCCTTAAAGACTTCCAGGGTTGGGGCATTCACAACTTCTGGAGGCAAGCTGTTCCACTGGTTAATTGTTCTGCCAGGAAATTTCTCCTTAGTTCTAAGTTGCTTCTCTCCTTGATTAGTTTCCACCCATTGCTTCTTGTCCTGCCCTCAGGTGCCTCAGAGAATAGTTTGACTCCCTCTTCTTTGGGGCAGCCCCTGAGATATCGGAAGGCTGCTATCATGTCTCCCCTGGTCCTTCTTCTCATTAAACTAGACCTACCCAGTTCCTGTAACCGTTCTTCATGTTTTAGCCTCCAGTCCCCTAATCATCTTGGTTGCTCTTCTCTGCACTCTTTCCAGAGTCTCCATGTCTTTTCTACTAAATCTTCATTAAGAGGGGTGGCAAAATTACACAGAAGAATTACACGAGAACAAGCTTAATGTCCATGATAACCACGATGGGGTGGTCACTGACCTCAAGCCAGACATCCTAGAATGTGAAGTTAAATGGGCCTTAGAAAATCTGAGCAACAACAAAGCCAGTGGAGGTGACAGTATTCCAGCTGAGCTATTGAAAATCTTACAAGACGATGCAGTAAAAGTGCTACACTCAATTTGCCGGCAAATTTGGAAAACTCAATAGTGGCCACAGGATTGGAAAAGGTCAGTTTACATTGCAGTTCCAAAGAAGGGCAATGCCAAAGAATGTTCAAACTACTACACTATTGCACATGCTAGTAAAGTCCTGCTCAAAATCCTATAAGCTAGGCTCCAGCAGTATGTGGATCGAGAACTACCAGATGTACAGGCAGAATTTTGAAGATGCAGAGGAACTAGAGATCAAATTGCCAACATTTGCTGGATGATGGAGAAAGCTAGGGAGTCCCAGAAAAACATTTATTTCTGCTTCATTGACTATGCTAAAGCCTTTGATTATGTGGATCACAAAAAATTGTGGCAAGTCCTTAAAGATATGGGAGTATTTGTCTGTTGTGAAACCTATATGCAGGTTAAGAAGCAACAGTGAGAACAGGAGCTGGAACCACTGACTGGTTCAAAATTGGGAAAGGAGTGGGGCAAGGCTTTATACTTGCCATGCCTATTTAACTTACAAGCAGAGCACATCATGAGAAAGATGGTGCTAGATGGATCAAAAGTTGGAATTAAGATTGCCGGGAGAAATATCAACAACCTCAGATATGCAGATGACACCATACATTAATGGCAGAAAGTGAAGAGGAACTAAAGAGTCTCTTGATGCGGGTTAAGAAGAAGAGTGCAAAAGTTGGCTTGAAACTCAACATTAAGAAAACTAAGATTGTGGCATCCGACCCTCTCAATTCCTGGCAAATAGATGGGGAAGAAATGGAGGTAGTGACAGATTTTACTTTCCTGGGCTCCAAGATCACCATAGATGGGGACTGCAGCCAAGAAATTAAAAGGCGCTTAATCCTGGGGAGGAAAGCCATGGCAAATCTAGACTGCACATTAAAAAGAAGAGACATCACCTTGCCAGCAAATGTGTGTATAGTCAAGGCTATGGTTTTCCCAGTTGCAATGGATGGCTGTGAAGGTTGGACCATAAGGGTGAGCACCAAAGAATGGAGGCCTTTGAACTATGGTGCTGGAGAAGACTCCTGCAAGTCCCCCTTGCAAGGCGATCAAACTGGTCAGTCCTAGAGGAGATCAACCCTGACTGCTTTTTAGAAGGCCAGATCCTGAAGATGAAACTCAAATACTTTGGCCACCTAATGAGAAGGAAGGACTCACTGGAGAAGAGCCACATGCTGAGAATGATGGAGGGCAAAAGAAGAAGGGGACAGCAGAGAATGAATTGGCTGGATGGAATCACCGAAGCAGTCGGTGTACCTTAAATGGACTCCAGAGGATGGTAGAGGGCAGGAAGGCCTGGAGGAATGTTGTCCAAGGGGTCGTGATGGGTCGGACACGACTTTGCAACTAACAACAGTTGAAGGGCTGTAACAGATTAGAGCAGATTGACTTATTCTCCAAGGCAACAGAGAGCAGAACAAAAAGTAACGTGTGGATGCTTGATAAAGACAGATTCAGAAGTAACCAATGTAACCAGAGGTAATCAGTAACTCAACAACCAGTGATCAAAAGTGCCCTTCCAAAGTGAGACGAAAGCATTTGAGATGCTGAAGACATGAAGTTCATTCAGGTGAAACTAATTTCTTCGGGAAATTCATATCATAGGGCAAAAGATTGGAGGCTTCCTTCTGCCTGCTGAATCATGGAGATATTTCTTCCTGAAATAAAACTACTGAACAAGAAAGGCAAGTCATAGATACAATGACTGATATTCTTGTAATACGTGTAATACAGCCCCAGTTCAAATCCCAGTAAGGGTATGGCTAGCTGATGAGAGCTTA
The DNA here is from genome assembly GCA_039707465.1 of Rhabdophis nuchalis. Taxonomy (NCBI): domain Eukaryota; kingdom Metazoa; phylum Chordata; class Lepidosauria; order Squamata; family Natricidae; genus Rhabdophis; species Rhabdophis nuchalis. The sequence goes on from CM077648.1 coordinate 122,737,697, forward strand.
AAAGCTCGAAATAGATCTATACTAGTCTCCCTGACTTATTTATTGATCAGCTCAAAAACATACACATACACACCATGCGATAGAAGAATATCAAATATTAACTAAGAGAAGAATAAATGCACGCATCGCAGAACATAAAAATGCAGTAAAAAAATATCTTAAAACCTCATCTCTCTATCAACATTTCAAAGCTACAGGACATGATATTGACTTTGAAGGAACTAAAATGATCTCCAAGGCTGAACAGCTCAACAGGAGAATAATCAGAGAAACCATCGAAATAGAGAAAGAACCTAACAATATGAACAAACGTGATGACACCTCCCGCCTACCAGACATCTGGAAACCAGCCCTGACCAACAGACGAGCCCCACCCTCCACCCAAGCGGTAGAAATTCAAAATAAGGAGAAACATACAAATAAGACCAATCAGCATCAATCTACCAGTCATGATACAGCTGCACAGCCAATCAACCCACTCACAACAACAGAGTCAGCACTCCACACACACACACCCACACACACACACAAGATTTAAGTAAGGGTGTCATCTTTGCAGCCACAGACCGAAGCCTGAAGATGGCAAGTGAGATCTTGCCGAAACGTTGCAAAAGCAATCTCATTCTTACACGGGAAAACACCTGAGTACAACAAGACCACCATATCTATATATCTATATACCTATATATTCTATGTGTGTGTGTATGTGTGTGCGTGTGTACTGTATGTAAACACACACTCTCAGCCTCTCATACACATATAGAAGAGAAATATTGAGACATGGCCCATCCAATTAAAAACCAATGGAAGAAAAGTTACTTAAGTTACTCGGGTTGCCACAACCTGTTGATCTCCAAGTCCTCTTGAGCAGGTGAGGGTCTCCATCCGTGGTATCCTCGTGTCCTCCTTCCAGTGATGGAGGATCCCTTGAAAAGCTCCCTGAAAATCTTTCTCTTTTCCTTCCCAAGGGTTTCGCTGGTGGAATGACAGGGATTGTTCAGATCCACGTCCTTTTCTCTGCCAGTGCCCATACTAGTGCAAATGGCTCCTTCGGCTGCTCCAGAGTCAGAGAAGCACCTGGAGAAGTCTGGAGAAGCAAGGAAGCCCCCCTGGCTGCTGTAATGTCCTCTCTGCACCCCTTCGCTTCATGGATGCTTCCTGTAGCTTGGATCTGACTTTGCAATAAATTCTCTCTAGCATGACTGGCCTTGTTTATTTTGGAGACCCAGGAGACGGTTGAGGGTTAAAGCTGAAGACCCCAGAGTCTTCTGCATGGCAAGGCTTGGCCTCAAGGGGTGGTTGGGTGGTGTGTCTCATCAGAAGGGCCATCCATTGATGCTATGATGATGCTCCCTTGCATGTCCTCCTCATTGGAATCAGAGGGTGGAGAATCTGCTGGGCTTCAGCCCCACTTTCCTGCCCCCCCCCAAGCTGATTGCAAGCCCTACGTTGGGCATGAATGCAGCAGCCTGCTAGAAAGGCTATGTGGGAGGGGTGAAAGTGGGGAGTTCCAGAGGACTGTGGTGGTGCTAGGCTAGTCCTCCAAGGCTGCCAACCTGTTCTGGATGGCACCAAAGAGCCTCTGTGTGGGAGGTCATTTCTCTGGTGAAAAGATGGGAAACCTTTTTTTTTGCCTTCCTTCCAATCAGAAAATAGATAAAAGTTTCATGGGACCATCAGCAACTCCTTGTCTTGAAGGCCTAAATGCATCCACAGCATCAACACCATCCCTACTCCAAAGATCCTCGGCTCTTACTCAGTGGCCCATTGAGGGCCATCTGACCTGAGGGCCACATCATCTACCTCCACTGACCATCCATGAGGCTTCCTTGGTCCACTGCAGGAGATGTTTCTCACTGCCTTCTCCCACACATGTAAGTCCTTTCCTCACTGGGGTCACTCAAGTGACCATCTGCCTCCAGCATCTTCCTCCATCTCTGCGGCCAAAAGAAAGTCCCCTGCCTGGTGTAGCTGGGCATCTGGGACAGGGGTGGGTTTCAAAAAAGGTTACTACCCCTTTTGTGGGCGTGGCTAGATGGGGGCATGTGACTGAGTGGGTGTGGTTGGGAAAAGCTTTGAGGATGGGGACAATGGGGGCGTGGGCCATATCCACTCCGGCAGCTGGGCTTCCCATCCCCACCCTGCCCCTCTCCACGCAGCAGGGGCTCTCCACTCTCCTGCTCGGGAGATGGAGCCTGGGGAGGAAGGACACAGCGGTCTCACTGAGGCTCAAGGGAGCCCCTGAGCCAAGCAGGGAAGCGCCTGCCAGCCGCCTTGCCCGGACGTTTAGTAGGAAACCCCCAACAGAACAGCCTCAGCGGAGCTAAGGGAGCGTCTGCAAACTACCCAACTGTCAGCGGGAGTGACCAATGCCCAAACCATTGAAACTTCCTTCCTTCCTTCCCTCCTTCCTTCCTTCCTGCAGAAGAAGAGCAGAGAGGGGAGGAGGAGAAGAGGGGAGAGGATGCTGGGAGGGATTATTCAGGAAGAGGGACCCTACATCCAACCTGGGGGTCCCACACTTTGGTTGGCTCTGTTTCTCTTGCCCAGCTGAACCCCAAATCTCCCTCCTTGGTCAGTCAACAACCTTGGTGGGACACAGTGGGTTCTCCACTGGGGTGTAATGGGAAGGGTGTCTCCCTTACGAAGTCTCTCCTACTGGTCTCTGTCTTCCCCCAGAGATCCCCAGTAGATCTCTTCCTCTTTGCAGGAGGGACCCTCCTGCAGATTCCCAGCTGTAACCAGGACTTCACCTGCAGCCCCCTGCAAGGGGCCCCTTCAGGTGGAGACAGAGAGAGGAGAGATGTGGTGCTGGGGCCCTTAAGTCTCAGGTGCCCACCTGTCCCTTTGCCTCCACAGGTAGCAAGTCTGCTCAGTGTCAACCCCAGGCTGTTCTCCAGCAAAGGGAATGGAGGCATTTATAGGCCAGGCAGGGGGAGGATTTCTGTTGGGGGGAGGATGAAAATGCTTTTCATGAGAAGGGAGTGTTGGTCTCACCATGAGAACTAAGTGGGTTTTCAATAACTTCCAGGAAAAGGCTAAGCACAGTGTGACCTGAATCCCTAGAGGTCAATCAGATTAGCCTGAAGCCAGACTGGAAAGGGTCCAGGACACAGGATCGGTCTTGGGGATGGAGCCCCCCTTCCCTGGGAGTGGCCAGCCCCCCTGTCTTCCTTCATACCTTCTCATGGGTCTCCATTGGAGGCTCTCTTACGATACGATGACGTTAGATATTGCAGAATTTAATTTTTGCCCCCACAGACAGAATGATGGTATCTTCCCCCCACTCATAGAGTGCATCTCCACATCTGCCATGGTCAGAGGGTCAGGGAGAGAGACCTGCAATTAGAAGAGGGGCCTGGAGGTCATCCAGCGTGGCTCTTGACTGGGGCAGGAAGACCAAGGGAAGCCCCACAGAAAGACTGCTCTGAAGAGCAAATGCATTCTAGATATAAGGAGGATCAAAAAAAAGGAGGGGTCTATGATAAAATGACGGAATTAGATAACATTTTAACAGGCGTTGATGTAAAAGTAATTAAAAAACTTTATGCTTACTTATTAGAGTTTAAATTTCAGGAAGAGCAAGTGAAAGAAACTATGATAACCTGGGGGAGAAATTTTGGGCATGGGATTTATCTAAATAAGTGGCAAAAATTGTGGATGCAAAATTACAAAATGACAATGTCAACTGCTTATAAAGAGAACTTGTATAAGATGTTTTACAGGTGGCACTTATCACCAATGAGAATTGCAAGAATGAACAAGAATAAATCCGAAGAATGTTGGAAATGTCACCAGACGTCTGGCTCTTATTACCATATGTGGTGGACTTGTTCGGAGGCTAAAAGTTATTGGACTATGATCATCGACTTTAAACCCGAACTTTTCCTACTTGGAATTACATCAGAAGTACGCGATAAAAACATGAAATATTTGATTGTGAGTGTTTTGACAGCAGCTAAAATTGTATTTGCAAAAAACTGGAGAAATGAGAAATGACCTTCACAAGAGGAAGTCATTCGTAAGATCATGGAATGTGCAGAAATGAGTAGATTAACATTTGAAATTAGAGAGCAGGAGAATGAACAATTTTATGAAATAGGGAATATGTTTTACCAATGGTTGGAAAAAAGAAAAACTTAAGGACTATATATTGAATAACTATGGAAAAAGACTGATTTGATAAATAATAATGCTACTAAATGGAAAATAAGGTGATAAGTATGTAATGGAAGGATAATTGATAAATATGTTTGTGATTTTAAGTACTGATGCACAAAATGTTTGCCCGAACGACATGTTGTACAAAGCACAAGGTGAATAATGTTTTCTATTTGTTTTTATGTTAAAAATAAAAAGTTTTTACCAAAAAGAAGAAGAAAGGAAGACTGCTCTGTAGCAACCCCCTTGAAGATTCCAGCCGGGGGGAGACCCCCACCTCCTCTGGGGATTGACATGAAGGCAGATGACAGATGGCCACCCAATCAGCTGCAAGGGGAGCTCTTCTGGGGCACTCAAAGGACATCTCCTCAGACCCACATTCTAGAGCTCGGTGGGCTGGCAAGACCCTCCTATTAGGACTGGCTTGGTAGAAGTTGGTTTGGGGAAGATGACCCCTGAGCCAAGGACAAAAAAGACCCCTCCTTTCCTAGGAAACTCTGCAGCTGGATCTGGAAGGGTCTGAGCTGCATTCAGAGGTTCAGTGTTCATTTTGATTTATTCCTTCATTTAGAGAATTATCACATTTATTGGCTGCCCATCTTCCCACAGGAAATAACAATATTATTTTTTTTAAAGAAAACTTCTTCCAGAAGATTCCCCCACCTTGCTTTGTGTTAACCATGTGTTTTTTATTTGGGCAGCTTAGTTGGTGATGGGAATTTTGCCAATTTCCTTGATTTACTGGGCACTTCGCAATCCCTGACTGAATGAGAGCTTACTGATCCTGATCTGCAAATAAAGAGGAAGGAAATGGGCAAAGAATAGTGCGGATTAAGAACACAAAAGCTATCCGCACACAGAGCCACAGTTTAAACACACAAAACCCAACAACCTCCCTCAGTGTCAATCTAGGATGGATACAGTTATATCTGTGTGGAATGAATACAATCGTTGTATAAAACACACATTCCACAGAGCAGAGTCTAATGTTATAGAAGCCAGAATCAAAGGACTGGAATGGACCTCAGAGGACGTTAATGGTCAGAAAATTCCTCCTTGTTTCCAGGTTGGATCTCCCTCTTTGATGATCTTCCACCCATTATTTCTTGTCCTGCTTTGGAGAATAAGTCAAGCTTCTCTTCTCTGTGACAGGACCTTCAAGTATTGGAAGACTGCTATGGAGTCACCAATGGTCCTTCTCTCCAAAAGACTGGTTCCCTCAACCGTCCATCCTACTCTTCAGTCTCCAGGCCCTTGGTCATCTTTGTTGCTCTTCTCTGCACCCTTTCAAGGCTCTCAACATCTCTTCTCTATCATGGAGACCAGAACTGGATGCAGAATTTCAACCATGGCCTCAATGGTACGATATAAAGTGGTCTTAACACTCCACATGGTCTTGAGTCCCTTCGGGGAGAGAGAGCGGGTTATAAATTAAAAATTATTATTATTATTATTATTGATTCTATCCTTCTGTAGATGCAACCTGGGAGTGAATTGGCTGTTTTGGCGGCTGTAGCACACGACTGTCTCATATTTGAACTCCGAGATCCTTCTCACAGTTGCTACTATTGAGCCAGGTACCACCTATTCTGTACCTGGGCATTTGGGTTTTCCTGCTAGAGTTTAAAACTCAGGTTTTCTCACCACTGAGTTGCATTGTGTTGCTTTGGGCCCATTGTTCAAGTCTGTCAAGGTCCTTCTGGATTATGAGCCTACCTTCTAAAGCATTGGCTATTCTTCTTAGCTTGCTCTCATCTACAAATTTGATGTGTTCCCCTTCCGTCCCTTCATGAAAGTCATTGATGAAGATATTGAAGAGTACTGGCCCTAAGACAGAGCACTGGGCTGCCCTAAGACATACTTCTCACCACATAGCAAAAAATTCAAATTATTGGAAAGAAATGCATCAAAACCTTCATAACATTGTCAACACTGAAACACAACTGAATATTGTTATTCAGAATAATCTCAGAAAACATAAAAGTATCACAGTTTAAAGTTGATGGCCAGAGGAATGACTTTGGCACAAGACAGGTGACTTTGTTCTGATGAGAAGAGTATGGGGCCTCCAAAGTTCAAGAATTGTTTAGACTTACAATAAAGGCTAACAAAATTCAGGCAGGAAGAGCTTTTACAGGACATGTTACACAACATGTAAAATGCAAAGAATGAGAAATTATTTCTTAGGAAAAGAGTTAAGGGACCAATCAAAAGAACAGAAGAAAAGGCTAATTAGATGCTAATAATCATCTCTACAATTAATATGCAAAGGACATTACTATTATTTAGGTTGTAGTTACAGCTGGGAAAATAAATGGAAGGGGAGAAGGCATTGACAATTCTATTATATTCATATTTATGAATTGTAAGCAGCTGTTTAACTTCTTCTTGTATCCTTAGGCTGTGCAGTAATTCCAGTTTAAATGATTTGTCAAAGTTTGTGAAACTGAACAAAAAATTCAACCCAAGAAACACAGGCTAGTAGGACACAATAGAATGCAAGTTAAAAGGAGAGAAGATGAGCTTAGACTGAACTCCATCACACCTCAACCATTCATGAGATCTCTTGACATATTTCTCTCCTTCTTCTTCTCCTTCCATACATTGTCTCTTGTTCTTTGATCAACAGAATTGTTTATCTCTTCCTTCTTTCAATTCTATGCCTGATAGAGGTTGCTTCTGGGGCAATAACAATGGGACTATCAAAACATTTATGGAGGCCAAAATACAGAAACAGGACAGGATGATGAAGAGGAAGGGACCGAGGCCAACCAAGAAGCTGGTGATCTGATTGGCCAATTTCTTGAGCTGGAGATCACTGCTGGCAATTTTCAGTAGCGGAGGAATATCGCACCAGATATGAAGAATCTGGTGGTTTCCACAGAAATCCAACCTGGAGGCCAGAGAAGCATAGATAGCTGAGTGCAGGAAGCCCCAGAACCAAATGGCCACAGACAGCTGGATGCACAACCTGCTCCTCATCAGGTGGGCGTAATGCAGAGGTTGGCAGATGGCGGCGTAGCGGTCATAGGCCATGACAGCTAGCAGTGCCGGTTCACATCCCCCGAACCCAATCAGGAAGAAGGCTTGTGCCAGGCACTGCATTTTCAGACAAATGGTTGTCGGTCTCTTTTTGAAAGTAATGTGTGCTTTTCACAACGATTGTATTGATTTCATTCTGATGCAACTGAATAAATATTTGATTGAAGATGAGGGAGTTTTCCATATTTAAACAGAGTGAAGGCTTGCAGACAGTTTCGGTATGTTTAATCTGTCTTTGCTTTTAATTTTATTTGCACACGAAATACTGTATGTCAATAAACTTCTAATTCTCAGAAACAAAAAAAGAATTGCCCAATCAAAGGAGGAAACCAGCAACATTCCCACCACCAACCCAAATAAAAAATAAGGTCATCTGAAAGCAAGGTGGGGAGGGGGTGTCTTCTGGAATATCATGGTATTCCCACCACCCACCCAGAGGGGGTCAGTTCCAACCCTCCTGACCTCCCATAAGGACCCAAGGCCTGACTCGGCCACTGGGCTCAAGGCTCCAAGCGAGGGGCTTCCCTTTGGGGAGGGTTGGTAGATTATATCAGGCCCCACCTCCCCCCTTCTCGTCCTCCTCCGTCCCTCCCCATCGTTGAGCTGTCATAGTTTGGATTTTTATGCTTTTTACAAATAAGGCAAAATGAACACTGAGAGCGAATGCAGCTGAGGATCATCTTCAAGTTTCCCTAGGAAAGGGGAGGGGGCTTTCTGGTCCTGAGTTTAGGGGTCTCCTCCCCAAAGCAACTTCTGCTACCTCGGTCCTAAGAGGCTGCTCTTGCCCCCACCCCCAAAGTGGGTTTGCGAAATTTCCATTTCACGCCAGGTTTTTAACGTTTATGTTGTAATAGATAATAGATGTTTTATAATTGACACGGTCATTATTGTTGCCAGCCAGAGTTGAATGTGATATGGGAAGATGTGCCAGTGATTTGAATAAATACATGAAAAAAAGGAACCTGATGCTTACGTAGGGATTCAAGGGGGCACTTAGCTTTTCCCTGGAAAGAGTGGGGGGGGGGGAAGCTTAATTCTGCTTGTTAGACCAACACGCCTTTCTCAAGAGAAGCATTTCCTCTTTCCCTCCACCCCCTAATGGATCCACCCCCTGCCTTGCCTATAAAGGCCTCCGTGGCATTTGTAGGAGGGGAGCCTGGAGTTGCCACTGAGTAGACTTGCTACCTGTGGAGGCCAATGGCCAGGTGAGTGGGGCTCTCCCACCTGTGGGCACCTGAGACTTAAGGGCCCCTGCAACAGATCCCTCCTGCCTCTCACTCCCTCCATCTGAAGGGACCTCTGGCAGGGGGGCTGCAGGGGATGTCCTCTTTGCAGCAGGGGTCTGTGGGAGGGTCCCTCAGGCAAGAAGAGATCTATTGGGGATCTACATGGGAAAGAGACCCACAGGAGATCCTTTCTAAGGAAGGTCACACTTCCCATTACACCCCAATGCAGAATCCAGGGTGACCCACCAAGGCTGCTGCATGGCCTGGAAGGCAGAAATTGGCACCAGCTGGGCAGGTATAAAACTGCCAAACCAAATTTTGGACTCTCAACTTGGTCACTAGTGGAGGTGGAGCCCCCTTTCCTGAGAGGTCACTCCCAAAGACTTCCTCCTGCTCCTTCTTCTCCTTCTTCTCCTCCTCTTCCTCTTCCTCATCTCCTCCTCCTTCTCCTCCTGCTTCTCCTCCTCCTCTTCCTCCTCCCTCCTCTTCCTCCTCCCTCCTCCTCCTCTCACCCTTTTACTCTTCTCTTTGCAGGGAAGGAAGGAAGACCATGGGGCGATTCATCGTTGTGACCTTCAGCATGCTGGTTGTGGTCCTCTCCCTAAGAGGTGAGTTTGAGGAGGGTCTCTGGGGTCAGAGAGATCAAAGCTCTTGCATCTGAATCCCCTTCCTCGTTTGACCTCCCCAGAATCCTCACTCTGAAGTTGCTTTTCTTCCCGCTTGGCTTATTCAGCCATTTAGATCCCACCTTCTCTCTCTGCCCCAAAACGCAGGGCCGGTTGCAACCATGCAAAACAAAGCAACATTAATACAATCAAAATTCAGAATCATTCATGAACAGTTGAAGGTTTGGTGAAAGATCTGTCCTTTTCTCCATCAAAAAGCTGCTTCGACAGGACATAAATTGATTACATGAATAAATAGAGTTGAAAGAAATAAAAGTCGTGTGGGGTGAGGATTCCTCTCCATGGGACCCACACAAGAGCTGAGACCCTTTTCCAGGGACCTGAGAGCTGAGGATCCAATGGGGGGAGGGGATTCTTCAGAAGGTTTTCTCCTGGGCGGTGGGCAGTCTCACAAAAATTGGCCACTCAGCCAATCAGGACTTCAGGAGGTACAGATCACCCAGGAGGCCAGTGCAGATCCTTCAGAAGAGACCCACTAGATCCCTGTCCTTTGCACCAGTCAACAGCTAGGCTCTGGAAGGGAACGAGAGACCAAGAAAAGCCGAGAGGTTCACAGGAGACTTGCAGCTTGAAGGGAATGAAGCAAGGCCAACCCTAACCAAGCTTTGGACTACCTGCAAATGCAGCCACTCTGTCCGAGGCCAAGTCAGTTTCAAAGATGTTGGTAGCTCAGGAGGTTGGGCATGTTCTGCAGACCCATCTGCCTCCTCCTCCTTCTCTCCTCCTGGCCATCTTCTCATTGGCTTCCTCTCTTCCCCTACAGGAGCCGAAGGCTATCGTTGTCCTGTTGATATGCTCCCCAGGAATGGGCTTTGCTATAAGGTCTTCAGTGAATGGAAGACGTGGGACGATGCAGAGGTCAGAAGGGATTTTCTCTTGGCCCAGGGGGAGGAAAAGTCTAGGGGGAGCCTGGAAGACCTTCCAAGTCACCTCTGGCTGGGCTGAAGTGGAGGGCCACTAGGATGGGCGCATGAAAAGGAAGCAAAGGCCATGATCTTAGGACAGTCTGAGATGCACGTATTCTACGGACTGTGTAATGGTTTGGCCAGCATCTGTTGGGCAGAGAAAGGGGCTGGAGGCTGAAACATACAAAGAACAGTTGCAAGAATTGGGTCTGACAGGTGTGGGGAAAAGAAGGACCAGGGGAGACAGGAGAGCATTTTCCAATATCGAAGGGGCTGCCCCAAAGAAGAGGGATAGCAACAGCAATAGCCCTGAGACTCACCCTAGGTACTGCTTTAGGGTGCTTTCACAGCCCTCTCTAAGCGGTTTACAGGGTCAACCTATGACCCCCAACAATCTGGGTCCTCGTTTATCCACCTCAGAAGGACGGAAGGCTGAGCCCACCTTGAGCCTAGTGAGAGTTGAACTGCCAAATTGCAGACAGTCAGCAGTCAGCAGAAGGAGCCTGCAGTACTGCACTCTAACCACTGCACCACCGTGGCTCGTGTGTGTGTGTGTGTGTGTGTGTGTGTGTGTGTGATAGAGAGAGAGAGAGAGAGAAACTATTCTCCATAGCACCCAAAGCACACAAAAAGCAATCGAGGGCAACAAATCGAGAGAAACAACCCAAAAATAAGGAAGCATTTCCTGACCCTGAGAACAAGTGATCAGTGGAATGGAAGGGCTCCCCTCCAGAAGTCCTAGGTTCTCCATCACTGGAGGCTTTCAAGAAGAAACTGGACAGCCATTGGTCTGAAATCGCATAGGGTTTCCTGCTTGGACAGGCTAGAAGACCTCCAAGACCCCTTTCAGCTCTCGTAATCTTTATTCCGTGTTGAGCATGAGGGTTGAGTGACCGTCTTTCACACAAGAGATTTCAAGATGTTTTGCTGGCATCTTCAGACTGCCTTGCCTCTGAAGGGATGGGCATCTCAGATTGCAATGGACAAGGGGGAAATTTAATCCAGGAAGAGCTGCAGACCCCAGTGAGGAAATCTGCAGGGTTCAAGATTGTGGGTGGAACCACGCAATCGGATCCCTGCTTTTGTCTCACTTGCACAGCACAAACACACAAACACACCTGTTTCTTCCCTGCTGAGCCAACACCCTTTCTTGTGGTTTCTCTCCCCCCCCCCAGATGTTCTGCAGGAAATTGAAGCCAGGCTGCCACCTCGCCTCCCTCCATAGCAAGGATGACTCAACTGACTTGGCCGAGTACATCTCTGACTATCTCATAGGTCGGGGCCATGTCTGGATCGGACTGCGGGATACGAATAAGGTAGGTCCTTCCCCTGAGGCTCTCTGAGGTCTCCTCCCAAGGGAGAGAGAAGGCTCTGCCTCTGCCGAAAACTCTCCCCTTGGACAAGGCCTTTGAAGAGTGACATTGACTCCTTCTCTTGCCCAACCCTCCCTGCCCAGCTGAAGAACTGGCTGTTGTGTTTAGAGCCCCCCAAGGGACGGATCCTGCTCTGGCCCCCACCTCAGGATCAAGGGCTTCTCTGGCAGTCAGCTGCTCCTTCCGCCTGCCTTCCTCTTTCTGGCCCACGGAATGGCCTCTGACCCTGGTTGGAAGTCTTGGGGGGGACATTAAATCAGGGACCGCACGGCTTCCTCCCCACTTTTCAGTTCCTGCAGGGTTTTCCTTGTTTCTGTTACCATCAGTCTTTCCTCCTGTCCTCTGCTGCCCTTCCAAGTCCTGAAAGATGAAAGTTTCTCTTTCCTGAAAGTTTAACTCCGTTTAGCTGTTCCAGATCAAGTGAGATGGAGAGATAGAGAAGTTCTGTTTGATCCTTAAAACCTGAAAACTTTCCTCTCTGTCCTGGGCCCTGAAGAGTCCCTTCCTCAATTGGCCAACATGGCTTCTGTCACATCTTAGAACTACAAGTGGGAGTGGACAGACAGATCTAAAACCGGCTACCTCAACTGGACAATAGATCAACCTGATCACTTCAAGAACAAAGACTTCTGCGTTGAGATTGAGGACTATACAGGTGAGCCGAGATGGTGGTGAGATGGTTGAGGTGCAATTCCATCAATGAGGACTCAGAGGGTCCATCTTGGAATATTCACCCCTTGGCCTCTCATGACCTTTGTTTGTTTGTTTGTTTGTTTGTTTGTTTGTGTGTGTGTTTGTTTGTTTGTTTGTTTAAAACAGTCCCATAGCCTCCCACATTATAACCAATAATACAATACAATACAATACAATACAATACAATACAATACAATACAATACAATACAATACAATACAATACAATAGCAGAGTTGGAAGGGACCTTGTAGGTCTTCTAGTCCAACCCCCTGCATGGGCAGGAACCTTATACCATTTCAGACAAATGGCTGTCTAACATCTTTTTAAAGACTTCCAGGGTTGGGGCATTCACAACTGCTGGAGGCAAGCTGTTCCAGAGGTTAATTGTTCTTACTGTCAGGAAATTTCTCCTTAATTCTAAGTTGCTTCTCTCCTTGGTTAGTTTCCACCCATTGCTTCTTGTCCTGCCCCCAGGTGCCTTGGAAAAAAGTTTGACTCCCACTTCTTTGTGGCACCCTCTGAGATATCGGAACGCTGCTATCATTTCTCCCCTGGTCCTTCTCTTCATCAAACTGGACATATCCAGCTGCTGCAGCCGTTCTTCATATGTCTTAGTCTCCAGTCCTCTAATCATCTTGGTTGCTCTTCTCTGCACTCTTTCCAGAGTCTCCACATCTTTTCTACATCGTGGCGACCAAAACTGTATGCAGTATTCCAAGTGTGGCCTTACCAAGGCACTATACAGTGGCATTAACACTTCACGTGATCTAGATTCTATCCCTCTGTTGATGCAGCCTAGAACTGTGTTGGCTTTTTTGGCAGCTGCTGCACACTGCTGGCTCATATGTAAATGGTTGTCCACTAGGATTCCTAGATCCCTCTCACAGTTGCTACTATTGAGCAAGGTACCACCTATACTGTACCTGTGCATTTTGTTTTTCTTGCCTAAATGTAGGACCTTACTTTTTTCACAATTGAATTTCATTTTATTAATAATAATAATAATAATAATAATAATAATTTATTATTTCTATACCGCCCCCTCTCCCCACGGGGACTCGGGGCGGTGCACAGGTAGCATAAAAACAATAAATAACAACAACAATAAATAAATAACAAAATTTAAAAACCAATTAAATAAACCCTGTGCTAAAATCCCGATTAAACTAAAACCTATTCTATAAAATCCCAAGGCAAGGAGGCTATCCCAGGCCGGCCAGACGGAAAAAGTAAGTTTTCAATTTAAGACGGAAGGAGCGGAGGTCCGTAGTTGTCCTAATGTCGGGGGGAAGGTCGTTCCAGAGGGCCGGGCCCGCCACAGAGAGCGCCCTTCCCCTGGGTGTCGCCCGCTGACACAGTCTAGTGGACGGCACCCGGAGAAGCCCCTCTCTGTGGGAGCGAATCGGCCGTGAGGACGTATGAGGCAGGATCCGATCCTGCAGATAGCTAGGTCCCGAGCCATGGAGCGCTTTGAAGATGATGACTAGCACCTTGAAGCGCACCCGGAAGACGACAGGCAGCCAGTGCAGCTCGCGCAGGAGCGGTGTTACATGGGTAGACCTTGCGGTCCCCATAATTGCCCGCGCGGCTGCATTCTGGACTAGCTGAAGCCTCCGGGTGCACCTCAGGGGCAGCCCCATGTAGAGAGAGTTGCAATAGTCCAGTCGGGATGTCACGAGAGCATGAGTGACTGTGCGAAGGGCGTCCCGATCCAATAGGGGGCGCAATTGGCGAACCAGGCGAACCTGGTAAAACGCCCTCCTGGCCACGGCTGTCACCTGATCTTCCATGGACAGCCGGGCATCCAGGAGGACACCCAAATTGCGCGCCCCATCCACAGGGGCAAGATGTTCGCCCCCTATGGCCAGCGATGGAATAAGCTGGTTGAATCGGGCAGCCGGAAACCACAACCCCTCGGTCTTGGTCGGGTTGAGCCTGAGTCCGTTACTTCCCATCCAGATCCGTACAGCTTCCAGGCACTGGCACATCACCGCTACGGCATCGTTGGGGTGGTTTGGGGTAGAAATGTACAGCTGGGTGTCATCAGCGTACAGATGGTATTCTACCCCAAAACCACGGATGATCTCACCCAGCGGCTTCATGTATGTGTTGAACAGGAGGGGCGAGAGGACCGACCCCTGAGGCACCCCACATGTGAGGGGTCTCGCGGTCGACCTCTGCCCCCCTGTCAACACAAATTGCGATCGGCCAGAGAGGTAGGAGGAGAACCACCGTAAAACGGTGCCTCCCACCCCCAACCCCCCCAGCCGATGCAATAGGATACCATGGTCGATGGTATCGAAAGCCGCCGAGAGGTCTAATAGGACCAGGATGGAGGAACAACCCCCATCTCTGGCCCTCCAGAGATCATCAACCAACGCGACCAATGCCGTCTCGGTGCTATGCCCGGGCCGGAAGCCGGACTGGCGCGGATCTAGATAGTCTACTTCCTCCAGGTGACGGGGAAACTGTTGTGCCACCACACTCTCGACAACCTTCGCCAAAAAGGGAAGGTTGGAGACGGGACGGTAGTTGTTCAAAGAAGCTGGATCCAAGGAGGGCTTCTTAAGGAGGGGCCTCACCATCGCTTCTTTAAGGGAAGCAGGCAAGACAGTGCCCAATGTTCAAGTTTGTCTAGATCCTTCTGTATCTTAAGCCTATCTTCTGGAGTGTTGGCTATTCCTGCCAGCTTGGTGTCGTCTGCGAATTTGATGAGTTCCCCATTTATCCCCTCATCCAAATCGTTGATGAAGATGTTAAAGAGTACTGGGCCTAAAACAGAGCCTTGGGGGACTCCACTGCATACTTCCTTCCATGTAGATGCAGTTCCATTGAGGACTACACGTTGAGTGTGGTTGGTCAGCCAGTTGCGAATCCATTTGGTGGTGGTGCTGTCTAACCCACAATTTTCTACTTTATCTAATAGTAGGTTATGATCTACTTTATCAAATGCCTTACTGAAGTCCAGGTAAATTATATCAACAGCATTCCTCTGGTCCACTGATTTTATCACTTTGTCAAAGAATTCAATTAGATTCGTCTGGCATGATCTGTTTTTGACAAACCCATGTTGGCTTTTGGCTATTACTTTGTTTGCTTCTAGGTGTTCACTTATTTGTTGTTTAATTATCTTTTCCAGAATCTTTCCTGGTATTGAGGTCAGGCTGATGGGTCTATAGTTTCCTGGATCTGTTTTTTTCCCTTTTTTGAAGATGGGAACCACATCTGCTCTTTTCCAGTCTTCTGGCAGTTCCCCGGTGCTCCAGGATCTCTGAAAGATATAGTTCAGTGGTTCTGAGATCTCGTCTGCCAGTTCCTTCAGGACCCTGGGGTGTAATCCATCCGGTCCTGGTGATTTGAACTCGTCCAGGGCAGACAGGTGCTCACTTACCATTTTCTTCCCTATTTCAACTTGTGTTCCTAATCTGATATTTGTGGTGCTGTTTTTGATTGGTTGGACTGTTTTATCCCTTTGTGTAAAGACAGATGCAAAAAAAGAGTTAAATAGTTCTGCTTTCTCCCTGTTGCTTATCATCTTCTTGCCATTTTCTCCCAGCAGTGGACCAATTGTTTCCTTAACCTTTTTCTTATTTTTAACATGTTGGAAGAAGCTTTTTTTGTTATTTTTTACTTTTTTGGCAAGCCTTTCTTCATTGCGAGCCTTAGCTTTCCTCACTTCATCTTTACAGGCTCGGGCTATTTGCTGATATTTTGCCTTGGTTATGTCCCCCTTTTTCCACTTTTTATATTTATCCTTTTTGTCTTTCAATTTGTCAGAGAGTTCTTTATGCAGCCATGCTGGTTTCTTTTGGGAACTGTTATTTTTCTTCTTCATTGTTATTGCGCTGGACTGGGCTTTTATAATCTCATTTTTCAAAATTTCCCAAGCTTCCTGAGTTGTTTTCCCCTTGAGGATTCTCATCCATGGAATCCTTCCCAAGCTCTCTCTGAGTTTATTGAAATTAACTCTCTTGAAGTCTAAGACTCTAGTTTGACTTTGTTCAACTACTTTTGTTTGCATAATGTTGAATTCCAGTATTTCATGATCGCTTGCCCCCAAAGTTCCTGTAGCTTCTACACCTTCTATCATTTCCTCTCTGTTAGTGAGAATTAAGTCCAATATTGCTGATCCCCTTGTTCCCTTCTCTACCTTTTGGGAAACAAAGTTGTCTGCTAGGTTTCTTAGGAACCTGTTGGATCTTCCACTTGGTGCAGAGTTTGTTTCCCAATTGATGTCAGGGTAGTTAAAATCTCCCATTACTATTGCAGTGTGCTTCCTACATACCTTAGTTAGCTGGTTAGCAAAAAGTACATCCACTTCCTCTGCTTGGTTGGGTGGCCTGTAGTATAGACCTATGACAATATCATTCCCCCCCCATCCTTTAATATTGACCCAAATACATTCAAGATAGTTCTCATCATTGTTGTGCTCTATTTCTGTAGAGATGTAATTATTTCTTATATATAGTGCAACTCCACCTCCTCTTTTATTTTGTCTATTTCTTTTAAATAATTTAAATCCTTCTAGCTGTATGTTCCATTTGTGGGTTTCATCCCACCAAGTTTCTGTAATGGCAACAATATTGTATCTGTCCTCATTTACTTGAATTTCTAATTCACCCTGTTTATTCCTCATACTCTGTGCATTGGTGTATAGACATTTGAGTCCATTTTGATTGACCCTGTGTTTTCTGTCTACGAAACCTGTGTTATGCCTGACTATGGTTCTCTTTGCCCCTATTTCTTTGCCACTTGTATGGTTCATGTACATGGTATGGCACTCACTGTTAATTGTTTGGTTTTGCTTGACAGCAGTGTTGGCAATATTACCCGCACCAATATCTATGTTACATGCACTGATAACCCTATGAATTTTAGTTTGCTGGGGACAGAAATATTCTTTATCTATTGATTCTCTGTCCCCACTATTCAGTTTAAATGTTTAGCCAGGAAATCTGTGAATTTAGTGCCAAGTAACTCAGTCCCTTTCTTGGATGGGTGCAAACCATCTCTTTTGTACAGTTTATCATTGGACCAGCTGCAGGC
The DNA here is from genome assembly GCA_039707465.1 of Rhabdophis nuchalis. Lineage (NCBI taxonomy): Eukaryota > Metazoa > Chordata > Lepidosauria > Squamata > Natricidae > Rhabdophis > Rhabdophis nuchalis. The sequence goes on from CM077648.1 coordinate 122,754,830, forward strand.
ATCATGACTAATAAGACCAAAGCCTTCCTTTTTACACCACTCCTTTAGCCACACATTAAACTCTGCTATGCGCTGGCCCTTTCCTTTTTGTTCCTTGTATACTGGTATGATCTCTGAGAAGATAAGCCTACAACCTGTACTACTAAGTTCGTACCCCAAACTCTGGAAATCATTCTGCACAGAAGCTACATCTTTTTGGGACAGATCATTTGTGCCAAGATGTATAATAGCATCAACTTCACAGTCCTTACTTGCATTCTTGACTATCTTAAGAATACGCCTCTTGTCTCTGCTGGCTGTAGCACCCGGTAAACATCTGACATCTTTCAAAACCTCCATATCCTTACCTAAGTTTACATCTCTTACGATTGAGTCACCAATCAGGAGGTGACTTCTCTTTTTGGGTACCTTGCTCTTGTTTTGTGACTGATGCATGATCCCTGGTTCACACTTTTGCATTTCTGAAGTAGGTTCTTCACTTTGGACCACAATACCCTGCTTATTTGAGTCGTCATTATTACCCTGGCTTGTCACTTTAGTGTCCCCATTAAGATCAGCAAGGGCGCTATATCTGTTATGCTGGGACACAGCAAAAGTTTTGTGTTTGTGGGTCACAGCTCTCACCCTGCCAGATCCCACAGTTGTCCAGGCTGCTCTTCTTCTGTGGGATCTTTGCGGTAGAGGAGGCTGGTAGTGTGGCATCTCCACAGGGTGGAATGGCCGAATTGGACACTTAATTTCTGCCTGGAGATCACAAATTACAGATTCAAGATATGTGATGTGTCTATGTAGTCTATTAATTTGTCTGCAAGGGGGACAGTATCCAAATTTGAAAAGAGTACTGCGGAAGACAGGTGCAAAACAGTTATTACATTGAACTAAGCCAGTCATTTTGAAATAAAATACAATCACAGTCTTAAGCGCACAAATCTAGAATGTATTATTTCTATTTTTGCTTTATAGATACGTTAGACCTCTGTGTTTCTTGGCCTCCCCTCTCTCTTGGCCAGAAGCTCCTCCCTCTAGCCTCAAGAAGTTCAAAATGGGGAAATCTTTTACCTTGCTCTTCCCCCCCTCCACACAGCCAGAGCTCCTCCCTTTAGCCTCAAGTAGTTCAAAATGGGGAAATGTTTTTACCTTGTTCTTCCCCCCTCCACACAGCCAGAGCTCCTCCCTTTAGCCTCAAGTAGTTCAAAATGGGGAAATGTTTTTACCTTGTTCTTCCCCCCTCCTCACAGCCAGAGCTCCTCCCTTTAGCCTCAAGTAGTTCAAAGTGGGGAAATTTATTTACCTTGTTCTTCCCCCCTCCTCACAGCCAGAGCTCCTCCCTTTAGCCTCAAGTAGTTCAAAATGGGGAAATGTTTTAACCTTGTTCTTCCCCCCCTCCACACAGCCAGAGCTCCTCCCTTTTTAGCCTCAAGTAGTTCAAAATGGGGAAATGTTTTTACCTTGTTCTTCCCCCCTCCTCACAGCCAGAGCTCCTCCCTTTAGCCTCAAGTAGTTCAAAGTGGGGAAATTTATTTACCTTGTTCTTCCCCCCTCCTCACAGCCAGAGCTCCTCCCTTTAGCCTCAAGTAGTTCAAAATGGGGAAATGTTTTTACCTGGTTCTTCCCCCCTCCACACAGCCAGAGCTCCTCCCTTTAGCCTCAAGTAGTTCAAAATGGGGAAATGTTTTTACCTTGTTCTTCCCCCCTCCACACAGCCAGAGCTCCTCCCTTTAGCCTCAAGTAGTTCAAAATGGGGAAATGTTTTTACCTTGTTCTTCCCCCCTCCTCACAGCCAGAGCTCCTCCCTTACCAACACTCTAACAATCGTTGAACAGCATCACAATCCCATTAAAGTTATACTAACATGAAGAAAATTAAAATCAACCCAAACCTGGCAGCAAGCTAGATCTCTGATTTGAGACCAGCCCATCTGGGGGGAAACGCCAGGACTTCCAGGATTCTTCCCAGTCAGAGTCCAACTCCAAGGGAAGTCAAGGGATTTGATCTCCCAGAGGCCCAGAATGTTCCTCCTGGTGACTTTGCAAGGGCTCCCCTGCTTCCTGCTTACCTAGGAGGCACCTGGTTACCTGAAAGAGGGAGGCTGGTTTGCCACCTGGAGATGCAGGAAGGGTGGAGAAATCATTGGTGTTGCTGCTCTTGTCATCACAACATGGAACCACATATGGGCTCCTGAGTGTGTCCGGCTGGCCTCCCTCTTTGTCTTTCTCCAGTTCTGCTCCAGCCGCCTCTTCTGTCGCTTCATTCCTCTGAGCTGCTTGGTGAACCATGTCTTATCCCTTGCATCAGCCCTACAATCTGCAATTGTAAACCATGGTTTATTCCTTGCATTGGTCCTATAATCTGCAATTGTAAACCATGGTTTATCCCTTGTCACAGCCCTACAATCTGCACAGTCAAGGGAGCCCAAGACATCCCTGGGACCCACCATTAACAATGGAAGCCATCATTCCTTCCTAAGACTGTGAAGTGTCCTAACACAATTTTATTTATTTATTTTATTTTATTAAATTTATACCCCGCCCTTCTCCTTGTTAGGACCCAGGGCAGTGCACAGGCATTATTAAAACCACAAAATACAATAAATATCAATTAAAATATATTAAATTAGTTAACCCGTGCTAAAACCCATGTTAAAAACCTTCCCAAATTATAATTTATTTTTAAAAAGTCAGAAATGGGGGGCTATCCTAGGCTGGCTTGCTGAAATAAATACGTCTTAAGACGTTGGCGGAAGAGGCGGAGGTCCGAGATAGTGCGAAGGTCGGAGGGTAGGTCGTTCCAGAGGGCCGGGCCCGCCACAGAGAAGGCCCTTCCCCTGGGTGTCACCAATCGGCATTGCCCCGCCGACGGCACCCGGAGAAGGCCCTCTCTGTGGGAGCGGATCGGACGATGGGATGTATGGGGCAGGAGGCGGTCTCGTATATAGCTAGGCCCCAAGCCATGGAGCGATTTAAAGATGGTTGTCAACACCTTGAAGCGCACTCGAAAGGCCACAGGCAGCGAGTGCAGCTCGCGCAGGACAGGTGTTACGTGGGTTTGCCTTGAGGCACCCATAATCACCCGCGTGGCCGCATTCTGTACTAACTGTAGCTTTCGAGTGCACCTCAAGGGGAGCCCCATATAGAGAGCGTTGCAGTAATCCAGCCGGGATGTCACAAGCGCTTGAGTGACTGTGCGAAGGGCTCCCCGGTCCAGTAAGGGGCGCAACTGGCGTATCAGGCGTACCTGATAGAATGCCCCCCTGGCCACGGCCGCCACGTGGTCCTCCATGGACAGCCGGGAATCCAGGAGGACACCCAAGTTGCGTGCCCTCTCCACGGGGGCCAGTTGTTCGCCCCCAATGGCCAGTGTTGGACTTAACTGGCTGAACCGGGGTGCCAGAAACCACAGCCACTCGGTCTTGGACGGGTTGAGTTTGAGTTTGTTACTACCCATCCAGATCCGTACGGCCTCTAGACACCGGGACAGCACCTCGACGGCATCGTTGGGGTGGTTTGGGGTGGATATGTACAACTGAGTGTCATCAGCATACAGATAGTATTCCACCCCAAAACCACGGATGATCTCATCCAGCGGTTTCATATAGGTGTTGAACAGAAGGGGAGAGAGGACCGACCCCTGAGGGACCCCACATGTGAGGAGCCTCGGGGACGACCTCTGCCCTCCTGCCAACACCCATTGCGACCGACCAGAGAGGTAGGACGAGAACCACCGTAGAACGGTGCCTCCCAGCCCCAACCCCCCCAATCGGTGCAATAAGATACCATGGTCGATGGTATCAAAAGCCGCTGAGAGGTCTAATAGGACAAGGATAGAGGAACAACCTCTATCCCGTGCCCTCCAGAGATCATCAACCAACGCGACCAATGCTGTCTCGGTGCTGTAACTGGGCCGGAAGCCCGACTGGCGCGGGTCTAGATAATCAACTTCCTCCAGATGTCGGGGAAACTGTTGAGTCACCACACTCTCAACAACCTTCACTAAAAAGCGAAGGTTGGAGACGGGACGATAGTTCTCTAATAAAGTTGGGTCCAGGGATGGCTTCTTGAGGAGGGGCCTCACCACCGCCTCTTTCAAAACAGTGGGCAAGTACCCCTCACTCAGAGATGAATTCACAATGCCCTGGAGCCAGCCTCGTGTCACCTCCCAGGATGCCAGTACAAGCCAGGAGGGGCACGGGTCCAATAAACATGTGGTGGCTCTAAGGTTCCTCTGCAACCTGTCCATATCCTCGGTAGCAACAAAGTCGAACTCCTCCCAAGGTGTTATCTCAAGACCAGCACCGGACGCCCCGACTGGGCCAGTAGTGGAGGGCAACTCGTTCCGAATCTGAGTGATTTTGTCCTGCAGAAATACTCCAAATTCCTCTGCTCGACCCTGCAGAGGGGCTTCCCGCGGCCTCAAATGAAGGAGGGAGCGGGTCACCCTAAACAGGGCGGCAGGGCGGTTTTCCGCGGACGCGATAAGGGTGGCACAATACTCACGTTTGGCCACTCTTAGCGCCACTAAGTAAGTCCTAATATGGTCTCTCACTAGTGTTCGGTCAGCTTCGGATCGAGAAGATCTCCACCTACTCTCTAGGCGTCTCTTGCGGCGTTTCATCTCCCGAAGCTCCTCGGTAAACCAAGGAGCCTGGCTGACTCGACGCCGCATGAGAAGCCACAAGGGCGCGACTCGGTCCAAGGCCCCCGTGGCCGCACTATACCACGCGGCCACTAGGTCCTCAGTCGAGCCGCGGGGCAGGGACACAGGTATTGGCCCAAGCTCCCTCTGGAACCTTTCCGGGTCCATCAGGCGCCTGGGGCGGAACCAACTTGGTGTCTCCGGTTCCGCCTCCCCGCGGTGAGGTGTGACGGTTGGAAAGTCTATCCGAAGGAGAGAGTGATCTGTCCATGACAAGGGTATGATGACTAAATCCCCTGTTCCGAGATCACTAATCCATTGTCCAGAGACAAAAATCAGATCCAGCGTGTGTCCTCCTTCGTGAGTGGGGCCCTGAACTACTTGGGTAAGGTCCATGGCTGTCATGGAAGCCATGAACTCCCGAGTTGCCTCGGATGTTTCGCCCGCCGATGGCAGGTTAAAGTCCCCCATGACTATAAGTCTAGGGGTCTCCACCGCCATCGCGGCGATCACCTCGAGTAGCTCAGGCAGGGCTGCTCTTACATAGCGGGGAGCCAGGTATACAAGCAGCAAGCCCAACTGCCTCCCTAGGCCCCACTTCACGAAGAGGGACTCACAGCCAGTCGTCTGAGGCACAGTGGTCTCCTTCGGCTCCAGACTTTCCTTAACAATAACCGCCACCCCCCCACCCCTGCCTAGGGCCCTAGGCCGATGAAATGCACGGTAGCCTGGTGGGCACATTTCCACGAGGGGTAAACCCCCCTCGGGGCCCAACCAGGTCTCCGTAATTCCCACCAGGTCCGGGTCCCTCTCTGACACAAGGTCATTTATGAGGGGGGCTTTGTTCACCACGGACCTGGCGTTACAGAACATCAGCCTGGGGCCCCGGCTCTGTAGTCCCTGACCGCCTAGCCCACGAGCGGAGTACAGGGGGTTGGGGCAAGCGACCGACAAGACTTCATGTCCACTGCACGGACCAGAAAGAGGGCTGAGAAAACATCTACAGCCCCCTCACCTCCTGCCTCTAAACTGTCTCTTCCCTCGGGGTGGGGCTATGGGGCATTGCATGGCACAACTACTAGATGGTTTGGAGAGATTCTCAGTCATCCAGGTCAGGGTTCCCCCAGAGGTGCTTCCTCAGGAGACACCTGGACTTTCTGGGTTTTTTCCTTTTGAAGATGAGTTATCTTCTCATCCAAGAAGCTTCTTCTGCTCTGACAGAATGGATGGGGAATGGAAGGACTGATATTCCTGGCAGACAGCTGGTCATTTCCATCCTTTTAGAGCAGTGATGGCGAACCTATGGCACAGGTGCCACAGGTGGCACGCGGAACCATTTCTTAGGGCACGGGAGGCATTGCCCTGTCAGCAATAGCACGCATGTATGCGCTGGCCAGCTGATTTAGGCCTTCTTTTGAGGCTGTTTTCACCCTCCCCAGGCTCCTAGGAAGCCTCTGGAGCCTGGGGAGGGTGAAAAAAGCACGCCAAAAGCAGGGGGTCGCGCACATAGCATTCTGGGTGTGGCACGCCCATGCATGATCCCCCTGTGCTCCTTCCGCTATTGGCACGCGAGCCAAAAAAGGTTAGCCATTACTGTTTTAGAGGGTCCTTGAGGCAACTTTGAGGTTGGGGGTGGGAGGCACCGTTTTACGGTGGTTCTCCTCCTACCTCTCTGGCCGATCGCAATTTGTGTTGACGGGAGAGCAGAGGTCGACCTCGAGACCCCTCACATGTGGGGTGCCTCAGGGGTCGGTCCTCTCGCCTCTCCTGTTCAACACATATATGAAGCCGCTGGGCGAGATCATCCGTGGTTTTGGGGTAGAGTATCATCTCTACGCTGATGATACTCAGCTGTATATATCTACCCCAAACCACCCCAACGATGCCGTAGCGGTGATGTGCCAGTGCCTGGAAGCCGTGCGGATCTGGATGGGAAGTAACGGACTCAGGCTCAACCCGACCAAGACCGAGTGGCTGTGGTTTCCGGCTGCCCGATTCAACCAGTTGATGCCATCTCTGGCCATAGGGGGTGAACATCTTGCCCCTGTGGATGGGGCGCGCAACTTGGGTGTCCTCCTGGATACCCGGCTGTCCATGGAAGATCAAGTGACAGCCGTGGCCAGGAGGGCGTTTTACCAGGTTCGCCTGGTACGCCAGTTGCGCCCCCTATTGGATCGGGACGCCCTTTGCACAGTCACTCATGCTCTCGTGACATCCCGACTGGACTATTGTAACTCTCTCTACATGGGGCTCCCCTTGAGGTGCACCCGGAGGCTTCAGTTGGTCCAGAACGCAGCCGCGCGAGCAATAATGGGAACCTCTAGGTTTACCCACGTAACACCGCTCTTGCGCGAGCTGCACTGGCTGCCTGTCGTCTTTCGGGTGCGCTTCAAGGTGTTAGTCATCATCTTCAAAGCGCTCCATGGCTCGGGACCTAGCTATCTGCGGGATCGGATCCTGCCCGATACATCCTCACGGCCGATTTGCTCCCACAGAGAGGGACTTCTCTGGGTGCCGTCCACTAGACTTTGTCAGCGGGCGACGCCCAGGGGAAGGGCCTTCTCTGTGGCGGGCCCAGCCCTCTGGAACGACCTTCCCCCGATATTAGGACAACTACGGACCTCCGCTCCTTCCGTTTAAAATTAAAGACACATCTTTTTCGCCTGGCCGGCCTTGGGTAGTCTCTTTTTAGGTTAGGGGTTTTAGGGGTAATTTTTAGTTTAGTTTATGGGTTTTAGCGCAGGATCAATTTAATCCATTTTTAATTTTGTATTTTGTATTTTGTCTGTGGTCTTATTTGTATTTTTAATTGCCTGTGCCCCGCCTCGAGTCCCTTTGGGGAGAGAGAGCGGGATATAAAATCAAATTATTATTATTATTATTATTATTATTATTATTATTATTATTATTATTATTATTATTATTATTATTATTATTATTATTATTATTATTATTATTAACTTTGAGGTTTATCTGTGTCCCCAGCGCTTCAATGACTCTCTAAAAGGATGGAAATGACTGTTTGCAAGGAATATCAATCCTTCCATTCCTCTCCATCCTGTTAGAACTGAAGAAACCTCTTGGATGAGAAGTGAAAGGAAAGATGCTACAGTATCATCTTTCTCATCTTCTCATCTTTCTCATCTTCTTATCTTTCTCATCTTCTCATCATTCCTACTACTTTCTCCTACTGGGTTCTGCGACTTATCTCTTCTTGTTACATAGTATGATCAATGATTGTAATTATGATTTATTGTATATGCCCTATCACTTTCTTGTTTATATGTCCACTGAGATTATGCACCAGAGACAAATTCCTTGTGTGTCCAATCACATCATCATCATCATCATCATCATCATCATCATCATCATCATCATCATCATCATCATCATCATCATCATAATTTTAATTTATAAACCGCTCTCTCTCCCTGAAGGGACTCGAGGCGGTGCACAGGGAAATTTAAAAATACATATATAAAACCAAAAACATAATACAATATTAAAAAGAATTAAACTAAAACCCTGCGCTAAAATCCCATACTAAAACTAAAACTAAACCCCTAAAAACCCTAAAAACAGTTCTATTATCCCAGGCCGGCCAAGCAGAAAAAGTGTGTTTTTAGTTTTTGATGGAAGGAGCGGAGGTCCGTAGTTGTTCTAATTTCAGGGGGAAGGTCGTTCCAGAGGGCTGGGCCCGCCACAGAGAAGGCCCTTCCCCTGGGCGTCGCCCGCTGGCATAGCCTGGTGGACGGCACCCGGAGAAGTCCCTCTCTGTGGGAGCGAATCGGCTGCAGGGATGTATGGGGCAGGATGCGATCCCGCAAATAGCTAGGTCCCGTGCCATGGAGCGCTTTGAAGATGATAACCAGCACCTTGAAGCGCACCCGAAAGACGACAGGCAGCCAATGCAGCTCGCGCAGGAGTGGTGTTACATGGGAGAACCTGGAGGTTCCCATAACTGCCCGCGCGGCTGCATTCTGGACAAGCTGCAGTCTTCGGGTGCACCTCAAGGGGAACCCCATGTAGAGAGCGTTACAGTAGTCCAGTCGGGATGTCACGAGTGCATGAGTGACCGTGCAAAGGGCACCCCGGTCCAATAGGGGACACAACTGGCGGACCAGGCGGACCTGGTAAAACGCCCTCCTGGCTACGGCCGTCACTTGATCTTCCATGGACAGCCGTGCATCAAGGAGGACGCCCAAGTTGCATGCCCCATCCACAGGGGTTAGATGTTCGTCCCCTATGGCCAGTGATGGAGTCAACTGGTTGTACCGGGCTGCCGGGAACCACAGCCACTCGGTCTTGGACGGGTTGAGTCTGAGTCTGTTACTTCCCATCCAGGCCCGCATGGCTTCCAGGCACTGGCACATCACTTCTACGGCATCGTTGGGGTGGTTTGGGGTAGATATATACAGCTGCATGTCGTCAGCGTAGAGGTGGTACTCTACCCCAAAACCACAGATGATCTCGCCCAGCAGCTTCATATATGTGTTGAACAGGAGTGGCAAGAGGACCGACCCCACAAGTGAGGGGCCTAGAGGTCGACCTCTGCCCTCCTGTCAACACAAATTGTGATCAACCGGAGAGGTAGGAGGAGAACCACCGTAACACGGTGCCCCTCACCCCCAACCCCTCCAGCAGATGCAATAGGATACCATGGCCAATACAGAATTATGCTCTGCTCTGCTCTATTTTATACACACACACACACACACACACACACACACACACACACACACACCTCACCACAATCAGCGGACTCTAAGCCTCTCAAAGAGTATATAGAAGAGAAATATTGAGGCATGGCCCATCCAATTAAAAACCAATATAAAGAATGGCATAAAAATCCCAGACTAAAGAAAGAAAAGAAACTTGAAGGCCACTTAAGTAACTCAGGTTACCACAACCTGCTGAACTCCAAGTCTCCTTTAGCAGGTGAGGGTCTCCATCTATGGATCCTCATGTCCTCCTGCCAAGTAGGGAGGGTCCCTTGAAATGCTCCCAGGAAGACCCTGAAAATCTTTCTCTTTTCCTACCCAGGGTATCTCCAGTGGAACGACCAGGATTGCACTGCCTTGCGTCCTTATCTCTGCCAGTGCCCATACTAGTGCAAACGTCTCCTTCGGCTGCTCCAGAGTCAGAGAAGCACCTGGAGAAGTCTGGAGAAGCAAGGAAGCCCCCCTGCCTGCTGAGATCTCCCCTCTGCACCCCTTCGCTTCACGGATGCTTCCTGTAGCTTGGATCTGACTTTGCTCCTCCTGATGGGCTGGAAGGTCCAATAAATTCTCTCTAGCATTTATTTATTATTTATTTATTTTTTAATCGTATTTGTATACCGCCCTATCTCCCCAGTGGGACTCAGGGCGGTGAACAGAAAGGATAAAAAAAACCAATACATACAATAACAATATAAAAATGGATTAAATTTAGGGGTCTGTGCTAAAATTATGGTTAAAAGCTATTAAAATCACTAAATTAAAAGTATACCGTTAAAACTATGCCAGGCCGGCCACATAAAATAGGTGTGTTTTTAGTGCCCGGTGGAAGCGGCGTATGTCCGTGATGGTGCGGCGATCGGGAGGCAGGTCGTTCTAGAGGGCGGGGTCTGCCACAGAGAAAGCTCTCCCCCTGGGGGTCGCCAGCCGGCATTGTCCGGCAGACGGCACCCTGAGAAGGCCCACTCTCTGGGAGCGGACAGGTCGAAGGGAGGTATGTGGTAGGAGGCGGTCCCGCAAATAACCAGGACCTATGCCATTGAGCGCTTTGAAGATGGTTACTAACACTTTGAAGCGCACCCGGAGGACCACAGGCAGCCAGTGCAGCTCGCGCAGGAGAGGTGTTATATGGGAGTATCTTGAGATTCCCAAAATCCCCCGCGCAGCCGCATTCTGTACTAGCTGGAGCCTCTGGGTGCACCTCAAGGGGAGCCCCATGTAGAGAGCATTACAGTAGTTCAGGCGGGAAATAATGAGGGCTTGAGTGACAGTGCATAGGGCGTCACGATCTAGAAAGGGGCGCAACTGGCGTATCAGGTAAACCTGATAAAAAGCCCCCCTGGCCACGGCCATCACATGGTCATGCAAGGACAGCCAAGAATCCAGGAGGACGCCCAAGTTGCGGGCCCTTTCCGTAGGGGGTAATGACTCGCCCCCGATAGCCAGAGATGGAACCAACTGGCTATATCGCGACGCCAGAAACCAAAGCCACTCGGTCTTGGACGGGTTGAGTCGAAGCTTGTTCCTCCCCATCCAGACCCGCACAGCCTCCAGACACCGGGACATCACTTCGACGACATTGTGGGTGTGGTTAGGGGTAGAGATGTACAGCGGAGTATCATAAGCGTACTGATGGAACTCTACTCCAAAACCATGGATTATCTCACCCAGCGGCTTCTCACCCAGCACGACTGGCCTTGTTTATTTGGGAGATCCAGGAGATGGTTGAGGTTTAAAGCTGAAGACCCCAGACTCTTCTGCATGGCAAAGCTTGGCCTCAAGGGGTGGTTGGGTGGGATGTCTCATCAGAAGAACCATCCATTGATGCTACGATGATGCTCCCTCACATGTCCACCTCATTTGAATCAGAGGGTGGAGAATCTGCTGGGCTTCAGCCGCACTTTCCTGCCCCCAAAGCTGATTACAAGCTTACCTATTGTTGTCAGTCTATAATCCATCTACTCCATTTTCTTCTCTGTTATGTCCACCTTTTCTTCTACTTTCTACATTCTCTGCTCATTTTTTCCCCTTATCTCTTTAACTTCTTTCAGGTCTTCATCCACTTTGTCCATTCTTTCTTTGAGATCTTCATGCATAGCCCATAACATACTTTTTAAACTCCATATTAGCTTTATCTTGTTGTGTTGTTGTGTTTGATGATTTTTATACTGTAGGCCTGGAGGTTATTGCTGTCGGTGAGCAATATGCTATTATCTTCTTCATCTTGTTCATTTGTTTTTATAATCCAAATATAAAAAAAGAGAAAGGTGAGAAAGAAGAGGGGGGGGGGTGGAATCCAAATTTTGACAATTGCTTCTCCAATTCTGATGGGCTTCAGGTTCTTCTTACCTTTAATCCAATTGTAGTAGTAAAGTAAAAACAAAAAAAGAAGAAGGGGAAAAAAGACAAATTCCAATCAAAAAGGACAACAGCAAAAAATAGGAAAAAGTAGTAAAAAATTGAATTGACCACAATTGTAAAATAAAAATGTCTTTAATCCCTCTTATTTCTTCCAAGCTTCAGGTTCTTGTTACCGTAATCCAATAATTGCAGTGGAAGGTAAAAAGACAAAAACAGACTGGACTATTGCAACTCTCTCTACATGGGGCTTCTCTTGAGGTGCACCCGGAGACTTCAGCTAGTCCAGAATGCAGCCGCGCGAGCAATTATGGGTACCACAAGGTACACCCATGTAACACCGCTCTTGCGCGAGCTGCACTGGCTGCCTGTCGTCTTCCGGGTGCGCTTCAAGGTATTAATTATCATCTTCAAAGCGCTCCATGGCTCGGGACCTAGCTACTTGCGGGATCGGATCCTGCCTCATACATCCTCACGACCGATTCGCTCCCACAGAGAGGGACTTCTCCGGGTGCCGTCCACTAGACTTTGTCAGCGGGCGACACCCAGGGGAAGGGCTCTCTCTGTGGCGGGCCCAGCCCTCTGGAACGACCTCCCCCCCGATATTAGGACCACCACGGACCTCTGCTCCTTCCGTCTTAAATTGAAAACACACTTTTTCTGCCTTGCCGGCCTGGGATAGCTACTCCTCTGTCTTTAGGGTTTATTGGGGATCTCTAGTTAGATAGTTTTAACGGGTATTTTAGCACAGGTCACTTAATTTAATGTATTTTTAATGACATATGTATATAGTTATTGTTCTTATTCCTCCTGTGCACCGCCCCGAGTCCCTGTGGGGAGGGGGTGCGGTTTATAAGTAATAAATTATTATTATTATTATTATTATTATTATTATTATTATTATTATTATTATTATTATTATTATTATTATTATTATTATTATTATTATTATAAACAAGAACAACCACAACCAACCAACAAAAAAAGAAGAAGAAAATCAAACTCCTACAAAGGGAGCAGAGAGAGAGAGAAAGTAATAAAAAAGAAAAAATGACCCCCAATTGTAAACTAAAAATTCATCTTTAATCCCCCCTATTCCCACCAACTAAGAGTAGGAGAGAAAAGGAGGGAAGAAAAATAAAAAAGGAGAGAAAAATAAAAATAAAAAGTACAAATCCAATAAGTACCTGCAAGGTGGAAAGTTGCAAGAAAAAAATCAAGAAAGAAGTTGATTTAGAAAAGGAGCCAAATACAGATCCATCTAAAAAAACCCATAACTTCCATTCTTAATACAAGCAAATGCTCCACCATTCCAAACAGTTCCAAAACAACTCCAGAGCTCCAAAATTATAATCAGGAAAGTAGAAAAACCAAAGCGTCCAAGATAAATTCATAGCTGGTGTTGCGTCTTATGAAGCAATTTTATCATCAGACCGTTTATTATGTGTTCAAGGTTATTCTTTTTCTCTCTGTTGCCACTAGAGGGCACTGTTGTTACGGAAAAGATTAGTTGGGGGGGGGGGGATAAAGTTCTGAGAACAGTCTCAAAAAGTAATTGCTTAAAATATCAATCTAAATTTAAAACGTTTACTGGCAATCAACTCTATCCAGACTGCTCTCTATTTCTCCAGACCATCCTCCCAAATCTATTTGCTGAGTCCTCTATTTATATTGGTGTTTGCTTCTCCTGGTAATCCACTTTCCCTCCCCCCTTTTCCATTCTCTCTTTGTTCTCAGTCAGTCAATTGTGTGTGTGTGGGGGGGGGGGGACACAAACAAACTGTTGAATACAGCATGCCCCAAGGTTTTTTTTATCAAGATCTCACTCAAGCCACTCCTTTCTCTCTGTGACAACTCTCAATGGTTGTCTTTCTTCCCATCTGGGTCGAAAGCTATTGCAGACATTCGGGGGGGGGAGGTTTGTGACACCCCCCTTTACCTCTGTCCTTGCTCTCAGTCCTCACTGTCTCTCCAAGACTGTTCCAGACTCAATCGAAACTCAATTCAGCCCCCCCAGGGCGGTAGGATATCACTGCTCCTCTGGAGTCCCGAAGTTCACATGCATTGAGACCCTGGACCCTGCTTAGAATTATCAAATTTATTCCCACAGGGCAACCTTGGGCAGCTTACAATATTATTATTATTATTTAAATACTTCTTCCAGAAGTTTTCCCCACTTTGCTTGGAGTTAATCTTGTTTTTTATTTGGGCAGTTTGGGTGGGGGACATTTTGCCAGCTTCCTTAAGAATCAAAATCCCTGAGAATCAGAGTTTATTGACACTGATCTGCAGTAGAAATAAAGATTGAGGAAAGGGGCAGAGTGAAGTGCCGATTAAGAACACAAAAACTAACCACATAGGCACAGTTTAAACACACAAAACTCATCAACCTCCCTCAGCTTCCTTCTAGGACAGAAGTCAACACTTCATGTGATCTTGATTCCATCCTTCTGTAGATGCAGCCTGGGTGCAGTGGACCCCTAGATTTATTTAAAAAAAAGGTTTTGCCTTCCCCCAGCCCCCAGGAGGACTCTGCAGGCTTCGGCAGGGCTGAGGGAAAGCAAAAATTCCCCCGTTTTGGCAAAAAATGAACAGTTAACTGTCTGTTTTTCACAAAAATTGAGGCATTTTTCTCTTCCCCCAGCCCTGCTGAAGCCTGTGGAGTGGCTGGGGGAAGGCAAAAATGCCTTCATTTTTGTGAAAAATGGCCCATCTCTGGGACTGCCATGTACACACCATTAAAGAAGCAGGGAAATTACTTTTTTTTCTTCAAAGATTGTTCTATGCATGGGCAGAAAAGAAGATGAAGATCCTGTACAGGATAGAACCAGTACGATCCTATGTCCATCCAAGTGAGTACCTATTCGGTCAAACTGGGCCAAACCAGTAGAAATCCAGCTTTGCAACCTCAATACTTCACATGATCTTGATTCCATCCTTCTGTAGATTCAGCCTGGGATTTTGGCAGCTGCCAACAAAGTGGACTCCTAGATCCTTCTCACAGTTGCTACTGTTGAGCCCAGATACCACCTATTCTGTACCTGGGCATTTTGGTTCTACTGCCAAAGTGTAAAATTTGGGATTTCTCACCACTGAGCTGCATTGTGTTGGTTTGGGTCCATTGTTCAGGTCTATCAAGATCCTTCTGGATTATAATCTAAAGTGCTGGCTCTTCTTCTTAGCCTCAAATGCTTTGGAGCATAAGTCAGCCCCCTCTTCTCTGGGACAGTATTGGAAGGCCTGGATCGTGTCACTCCTAGTTCTTCCCCTCGGAAGACTTCCTCCTTCAATTGACCCCCTTACGATTTAGTCTCCAGGCCATTCATCACCTTCCTTGCTCTTCTCTGCAAGCTTCCCAGAGTCTCAGCTGATTCCTTGACCTGAGTTAACATATTGGAGGTAGAAACCCAGTTAAACTCTCCAAGCAAAACAAAAGAATGGGAGTTTGTGAAGCTATAAAAGTTGAGCTATTTGAAAATGTTTGAAATGTGCTGCCTTAATGAATAAGGAAAGAACATATTTGATGTTTATGATGTTTTATTGATGCAAATTAATGAATGAATCAAGCACAATAGAGCTGGAAGCAAATGAATCCCTTGCAGGGTCACCCAAGAGTGAAGGTCATCTCAGATGCCCAGCTAAACCAAGCAGGGGACTTTGTTTTGGCTGCAGAAATGGAGGAAGATGCTGAAGGTAGACGGTCACTTGAGTGACACCAGTGAGGAAAAGACATCCATGTTTGGGAGAAGGCAGTGAGAAACATCTCCTGCAGTTGACCATTGAAGATACCCATTGAAGATATCCATTAAAGACGGACATTGAAGACATCCATTGAAGACATCCATTGAAGACGTCCATGGAAGACGTCCATTGAAGACATCCATTAAAGAATCCATTGAAGATGTCCATTGAAGACATCCATTGAAAATATCCATTGAAGACATCCATTGGAGACGTCCATTGAAGATATCCATTGAAGACGTCCATTGAAGACATCCATTAAAGACATCCATTGAAGATGTCCATTGAAGACATCCATTGAAAATATCCATTGAAGACATCCATTGGAGACGTCCATTGAAGACGTCCATTGAAGACATCCATTGAAGACGACCATTGCAGATGTCCATTGAAGACAAAAATTGAAGACATCCATTGAAAATATCCATTGAAGATATCCATTGGAGACGTCCATTGAAGATATCCATTGAAGACGTCCATTGGAGACGTCCATTGAAGATATCCATTGAAGACGTCCATTGAAGACGTCCATTGAAGACGTCCATTAAAGACGTCCATTGAAGATGTCCGTTGAAGATATCCATTGAACAAATCCATTTAACACATCCATTGAAGACGTCCATTGAAGACGTCCATTGAAGATATCCATTGAACACATCCATTTAACACATTCATTGAAGAAGTCCATTGAAGACATCCATTGAAGACGTCCATTGAAGACATCCATTGAAAATATCCATTGAAGACATCCATTGGAGACGTCCATTGAAGACATCCATTGAAGACATCCATTGAAGACGTCCATTGAAGACGTCCATTAAAGACGTCCATTGAAGACGTCCATTGAAGATATCCATTGAACACATCCATTTAACACATCCATTGAAGACGTCCATTGAAGACGTCCATTGAAGATATCCATTGAACACATCCATTTAACACATTCATTGAAGAAGTCCATTGAAGACATCCATTGAAGACGTCCATTGAAGACATCCATTGCAGACGTCCATTGAAGACGTCCATTGAAGACGTCCATTGAAGACATCCATTGAAGACATCCATTGAAGACGACCATTGCAGATGTCCATTGAAGACAAAAATTGAAGACGTCCATTGAAAATATCCATTGAAGATATCCATTGGAGACGTCCATTGAAGATGTCCATTGAAGACGTCCATTGAAGACGTCCATTGAAGACGTCCATTAAAGACGTCCATTGAAGACGTCCATTGAAGACGTCCATTGAACACATCCATTTAACACATCAATTGAAGAAGTCCATTGAAGACGACCATTGAAAATATCCATTTAACACGTCCATTGAAGACATCCATTGAAGACGTCAATTGAAGACGTCCATTGAAGATATCCATTGAAGACATCCATTGAAGACGTCCATTGAAGATGTCCATTGAACACATCCATTTAACACATCCATTGAGGAAGTCCATTGAAGATGTCCATTGAACACATCCATTTAACACATCCATTGAGGAAGTTCATTGAAGATGTCCATTGAAGACGTCCATTGAAGATATCCATTGCAGATGTCCATTGAAGATATCCATTGAAGACGTCCATTGAAGACGTCCATTGAAGACGTCCATTGAAGACGTCCATTGAAGATATCCATTGAAGACATCCATTGAAGACGTCCATTGAAGACGTCCATTGAAGACATCCAATAAAGACATCCATTGAAGACGTCCATTGAAGATATCCATTGAACACATCCATTTAACACATCCATTGAAGACGTCCATTGAAGACGTCCATTGAAGATGTCCATTGAAGATATCCATTGAACACATCCATTTAACACATCCATTGAGGAAGTCCATTGAACACGTCCATTGAAGGCGTCCATTGAAGACATCCATTAAAGACATCCATTGAAGACGTCCATTGAAGACATCCATTGAAAATATCCATTGAAGACATCCATTGGAGAAGTCCATTGAAGACATCCATTGAAGATATCCATTGAAGACGTCCATTGAAGACGTCCATTGAAGACGTCCATTGAAGACGTCCATTGAAGGCGTCCATTGAAGACGTCCATTGAAGACGTCCATTGAAGACGTCCATTGAAAACGTTTGAACTATTGAATATAGAAGGTCATGACCTTGTTCTGGGTTGGCATGCATATCTGTTCTACGAAGATAAGGTGGACAAAGTGTTTAATAACCATGTTCTCCGAAGTGCTTTGATGAGAATATGGAAGAAGCATCGGCCTAATTGGGATTATAAAATACCGCTTTGGTGGGATCTTGCAGACACCATGTGGATTATAAATACTAAGTCACTCGGGGGGTGTTTATATAAAGATGTGCTTATTTTTCATGGGGTTGAATGGCAATTGAAAACTATGGAACAACTGTTGGACGCAGGAATCACTTTAAATTGGTTACATTACATACAGTTACAGAAGAGATGGAAAGAAGACTGCAGGGTCGGCTTTATGGATAAGGAGGCTGAACTGATCAAGCAGATAAAAGAGACTGGTCCAAAACATATTAAAAGAATATATAATGTATTGTTAGAAAGAGACTCAGAAAGTGAATTGGTGAAGGATTGTATGATTAAATGGGCTCAGAATTTTGATGAACCGGTTATGATGGATATGTGGGAAAAAATATGGGTTCAGAATGTTAAATTTACGCAGGCACAGAATTTAAGGGAGAATTTTTATAAAATGTTTTATAGATGGTATTTAGATCCTAAGAAGTTATCATGTATATACCCAAATGCTCAACCTAAATGCTGGAGATGCGGGTGTTTAGATGCTACTTTTTTTCATGTATGGTGGACTTGCAATAAGGTTAAAGCTTTTTGGATAAAAGTATGGTGGGTTATGCAAAATGTGTTTAAGAAAAGAATACAATTTACCCCGCAAATGTTTTTACTGGGTATAATCAAGGATTATACTAAAGGGGAAACAAAATTGATTTTGTATATGGTTACAGCAGCGAGGTTGTTGATTGCTCAACATTGGAAAAAAGATTTTTTACCGACAATTGATCAATGGATTCAGAAAGTGGCGGGGTTTGCCGAAATGGCAAAAATCTCAGCTTTTTTAAAAGATCAGAAACAGGAGAATTATACACAGGAATGGGCAAAATGGATTGATTATATACAGAATAGATATCAGACCATGAAGTACTATGTAGCCTTTAGGTAAGAATGTTTAGATTGATAGGGTGATATGTGACTGAAACAATGTGAATAGAGCAAATATTATATGGGATGTTTGGAATTATTAGAGTGGTGTATAGCGGTGGTATTTAGATTTGAAGAAATTATCATTATGTATGGGTGTTTATTCCAACAGATTGATACCAGTTATTTAAGAGGGGATATGTGAGGGAGAATGTAAGGCAACTTATATTTTTCAATTGTCTATCTAGATAAATATATGTAGATCTCTGCAATGCTGGGTTTTTTTTTGGAAGAATTCTCTAACCAAGACTTGAGGGGGGGGGGGGAAATGAAACATGGGATTTGGATAAGGTTTATTATCTCTAATGTTATATATTTTTAATCCTAGAAGTCTTGTTGAATATAATTTTGGATTTGAATCTCTTAAATGGCATAGCTATAAGGCAAAAGGGATATAGCACCAGAGCATTTGCAGTTGATCTGGTTGTTATGACACTGCGTTTTTGGTTTGGAATATCTGTTGGAAGAAGTTTATATTATATTTTATAGATGGTATCTACATTTCAAGAAATTACCATCATCTATGTAATGAAGTAGAAATTTTCTTGCAATTTACTGTATCCTTCCTGTGATAGGATCTGAAATTTTCGTATACCACTTCTGTTTCCTTTGTGAAGAGAGAAGTAACTTTGCTTTTTTTTAAATATTAGAGTAATCTTTACATTTTTTGCTAAGTGGGCAATTAAGTAAATGGAGAGGGGAAAAATAGGACACGGTATTTAGATCTTAAGAATTATTTTCTATGTATTTTAATGTTTAACTATAAGGTTAAAGGTGTGGGTGTTTATGTTGAGTTAGTTATAAGGTTTCTAATGGATTGGTTATATACAGAATAAATATCAGATTAGGAAGTACTATGTAGTTTTTAGCTAAGAATGCTTTGATTGATAGGTGAATAGAGTAAATAATATTTGGGATGCTTGGAATTATTAGAGTGGTGTATAGCGGAAGTCAGGGGGATGGGTTTGAATGGGAGGTGGGGGAGGGTTAGGGTGGAGGGTGGGGTAATATATATGTATGATTAATTTAGAGAGGGGAATAATGGGATAGGGTTGTTGTTGTTTTTTAAAGAGAAATTTATATTATGTTTTTTATATCTTTAATTAACTTAGAAGATGGTGTTAATGGGATATTGATATACTAAGAGAAACTTATATTGTGTCTGCTGAGAGCCGAGGGGGTATAATATTTGAATGAGAAACTTATTTTAAGATGGGGTGAGGGGGGTTATAGTATTTGTATGTGATTTATATTATATGTCGGGGGGGGGGGGTAAAAAGGGGGAAAATCTGTGTGAATAAAACTTTTTCAATTAAAAAAAAAAAAGATGTCCATTGAAGATATCCATTGAACACATCCATTTAACACATCCATTGAAGAAGTCCATTGAAGACGTCCATTGAACACATCCATTTAACACATCCATTGAGGAAGTCCATTGAACACGTCCATTGAAGGCGTCCATTGAAGACATCCATTAAAGACATCCATTGAAGACGTCCATTGAAGACATCCATTGAAAATATCCATTGAAGACATCCATTGGAGAAGTCCATTGAAGACATCCATTGAAGATATCCATTGAAGACGTCCATTGAAGACGTCCATTGAAGACGTCCATTGAAGACGTCCATTGAAGGCGTCCATTGAAGACGTCCATTGAAGACGTCCATTGAAGACGTCCATTGAAAACGTTTGAACTATTGAATATAGAAGGTCATGACCTTGTTCTGGGTTGGCATGCATATCTGTTCTACGAAGATAAGGTGGACAAAGTGTTTAATAACCATGTTCTCCGAAGTGCTTTGATGAGAATATGGAAGAAGCATCGGCCTAATTGGGATTATAAAATACCGCTTTGGTTGGATCTTGCAGACACCATGTGGATTATAAATACTAAGTCACTCGGGGGGTGTTTATATAAAGATGTGCTTATTTTTCATGGGGTTGAATGGCAATTGAAAACTATGGAACAACTGTTGGACGCAGGAATCACTTTAAATTGGTTACATTACATACAGTTACAGAAGAGATGGAAAGAAGACTGCAGGGTCGGCTTTATGGATAAGGAGGCTGAACTGATCAAGCAGATAAAAGAGACTGGTCCAAAACATATTAAAAGAATATATAATGTATTGTTAGAAAGAGACTCAGAAAGTGAATTGGTGAAGGATTGTATGATTAAATGGGCTCAGAATTTTGATGAACCGGTTATGATGGATATGTGGGAAAAAATATGGGTTCAGAATGTTAAATTTACGCAGGCACAGAATTTAAGGGATAATTTTTATAAAATGTTTTATAGATGGTATTTAGATCCTAAGAAGTTATCATGTATATACCCAAATGCTCAACCTAAATGCTGGAGATGCGGGTGTTTAGATGCTACTTTTTTTCATGTATGGTGGACTTGCAATAAGGTTAAAGCTTTTTGGATAAAAGTATGGTGGGTTATGCAAAATGTGTTTAAGAAAAGAATACAATTTACCCCGCAAATGTTTTTACTGGGTATAATCAAGGATTATACTAAAGGGGAAACAAAATTGATTTTGTATATGGTTACAGCAGCGAGGTTGTTGATTGCTCAACATTGGAAAAAAGATTTTTTACCGACAATTGATCAATGGATTCAGAAAGTGGCGGGGTTTGCCGAAATGGCAAAAATCTCAGCTTTTTTAAAAGATCAGAAACAGGAGAATTATACACAGGAATGGGCAAAATGGATTGATTATATACAGAATAGATATCAGACCATGAAGTACTATGTAGCCTTTAGGTAAGAATGTTTAGATTGATAGGGTGATATGTGACTGAAACAATGTGAATAGAGCAAATATTATATGGGATGTTTGGAATTATTAGAGTGGTGTATAGCGGTGGTATTTAGATTTGAAGAAATTATCATTATGTATGGGTGTTTATTCCAACAGATTGATACCAGTTATTTAAGAGGGGATATGTGAGGGAGAATGTAAGGCAACTTATATTTTTCAATTGTCTATCTAGATAAATATATGTAGATCTCTGCAATGCTGGGGTTTTTTTTGGAAGAATTCTCTAACCAAGACTTGAGGGGGGGGGGAAATGAAACATGGGATTTGGATAAGGTTTATTATCTCTAATGTTATATATTTTTAATCCTAGAAGTCTTGTTGAATATAATTTTGGATTTGAATCTCTTAAATGGCATAGCTATAAGGCAAAAGGGATATAGCACCAGAGCATTTGCAGTTGATCTGGTTGTTATGACACTGCGTTTTTGGTTTGGAATATCTGTTGGAAGAAGTTTATATTATATTTTATAGATGGTATCTACATTTCAAGAAATTACCATCATCTATGTAATGAAGTAGAAATTTTCTTGCAATTTACTGTATCCTTCCTGTGATAGGATCTGAAATTTTCGTATACCACTTCTGTTTCCTTTGTGAAGAGAGAAGTAACTTTGCTTTTTTTTAAATATTAGAGTAATCTTTACATTTTTTGCTAAGTGGGCAATTAAGTAAATGGAGAGGGGAAAAATAGGACACGGTATTTAGATCTTAAGAATTATTTTCTATGTATTTTAATGTTTAACTATAAGGTTAAAGGTGTGGGTGTTTATGTTGAGTTAGTTATAAGGTTTCTAATGGATTGGTTATATACAGAATAAATATCAGATTAGGAAGTACTATGTAGTTTTTAGCTAAGAATGCTTTGATTGATAGGTGAATAGAGTAAATAATATTTGGGATGCTTGGAATTATTAGAGTGGTGTATAGTGGAAGTCAGGGGGGTGGGTTTGAATGGGAGGTGGGGGAGGGTTAGGGTGGAGGGTGGGGTAATATATATGTATGATTAATTTAGAGAGGGGAATAATGGGATAGGGTTGTTGTTGTTTTTTAAAGAGAAATTTATATTATGTTTTTTATATCTTTAATTAACTTAGAAGATGGTGTTAATGGGATATTGATATACTAAGAGAAACTTATATTGTGTCTGCTGAGAGCCGAGGGGGTATAATATTTGAATGAGAAACTTATTTTAAGATGGGGTGAGGGGGGTTATAGTATTTGTATGTGATTTATATTATATGTCGGGGGGGGGTAAAAAGGGGGAAAATCTGTGTGAATAAAACTTTTTCAATTAAAAAAAAAAGATGTCCATTGAAGATATCCATTGAACACATCCATTTAACACATCCATTGAAGAAGTCCATTGAAGACGTCCATTGTATATATCCATTGAAGAGGTCCATTGAAGACATCCATTGAAGACGTCCATTGAAGACGTCCATTGAAGACATCCATTAAAGACATCCATTGAAGATGTCCATTGAAGACATCCATTGAAAATATCCATTGAAGACATCCATTGGAGACATCCATTGAGGACATCCATTGAAGATATCCATTGAAGACGTCCATTGAAGACGTCCATTGAAGACGTCCATTGAAGATATCCATTGAACACATCCATTGAACACATCCATTGAAGACGTCAATTGAAGACGTCCATTGAAGATATCCATTGAACACATCCATTTAACACATCCATTGAAGAAGTCCATTGAAGACGTCCATTGAAGACGTCCATTGAAGACGTCCATTGAAGACGTCCATTGAAGACGTCCATTGAAGATATCCATTGAACACATCCATTTAACACATCCATTGAAGACGTCCATTGAAGACGTCCATTGAAGATATCCATTGAACACATCCATTGAACACATCCATTGAAGAAGTCCATTGAAGACGTCCATTGAAGACGTCCATTGAAGACGTCCATTGAAGACGTCCATTGAAGACGTCCATTGAAGACGACCATTGAAGATATCCATTGATCACATCCATTTAACACATCCATTGAAGATGTCCATTGAAGGTGTCTATAGAAGGCGTCCATTGAAGGCGTCCATTTAAGACGTCCATTGAAGATGTCCATTGAAGGCGTCCATTGAAGGCGTCCATTGAAGGCGTCCATTGCAGACATTCATTGAAGACGTCCATTGAAGACGTCCATTGAAGGCGTCCATTGAACACGTCCATTGAAGGCGTCCATTGAACACGTCCATTGAAGGCGTCCACTGAAGGCGTCCATTGAACACGTCCATTGCAGACGTCCATTGCAGACGTCCATTGAAGACGTCCATTGCAGACGTTCATTGCAGACGTCCATTGACGACGTCCATTGAAGACGTCCATTGCAGACGTCCATTGAAGACGTCCATTGAAGGCGTCCATTGAAGGCGTCCATTGAAGGCGTCCATTGAAGACGTCCATTGAAGACGTCCATTGAAGGCGTCCATTGAAGACGTCCATTGAAGACGTCCATTGAAGACGTCCATTGAAGACGTCCATTGAAGACGTCCATTGAAGACGTCCATTGCAGACGTTCATTGCAGACGTCCATTGCAGACGTCCATTGAAGACGTCCATTGAAGATATCCATTGAACACATCCATTTAACACATCCATTGAAGAAGTCCATTGAAGACGTCCATTGTATATATCCATTGAAGAGGTCCATTGAAGACATCCATTGAAGACGTCCATTGAAGACGTCCATTGAAGACATCCATTAAAGACATCCATTGAAGATGTCCATTGAAGACATCCATTGAAAATATCCATTGAAGACATCCATTGGAGACATCCATTGAGGACATCCATTGAAGATATCCATTGAAGACGTCCATTGAAGACGTCCATTGAAGACGTCCATTGAAGATATCCATTGAACACATCCATTGAACACATCCATTGAAGACGTCAATTGAAGACGTCCATTGAAGATATCCATTGAACACATCCATTTAACACATCCATTGAAGAAGTCCATTGAAGACGTCCATTGAAGACGTCCATTGAAGACGTCCATTGAAGACGTCCATTGAAGACGTCCATTGAAGATATCCATTGAACACATCCATTTAACACATCCATTGAAGACGTCCATTGAAGACGTCCATTGAAGATATCCATTGAACACATCCATTGAACACATCCATTGAAGAAGTCCATTGAAGACGTCCATTGAAGACGTCCATTGAAGACGTCCATTGAAGACGTCCATTGAAGACGTCCATTGAAGACGACCATTGAAGATATCCATTGATCACATCCATTTAACACATCCATTGAAGATGTCCATTGAAGGTGTCTATAGAAGGCGTCCATTGAAGGCGTCCATTTAAGACGTCCATTGAAGATGTCCATTGAAGGCGTCCATTGAAGGCGTCCATTGAAGGCGTCCATTGCAGACATTCATTGAAGACGTCCATTGAAGACGTCCATTGAAGGCGTCCATTGAACACGTCCATTGAAGGCGTCCATTGAACACGTCCATTGAAGGCGTCCACTGAAGGCGTCCATTGAACACGTCCATTGCAGACGTCCATTGCAGACGTCCATTGAAGACGTCCATTGCAGACGTTCATTGCAGACGTCCATTGACGACGTCCATTGAAGACGTCCATTGCAGACGTCCATTGAAGACGTCCATTGAAGGCGTCCATTGAAGGCGTCCATTGAAGGCGTCCATTGAAGACGTCCATTGAAGACGTCCATTGAAGGCGTCCATTGAAGACGTCCATTGAAGACGTCCATTGAAGACGTCCATTGAAAACGTCCATTGAAGACGTCCATTGAAGACGTCCATTGCAGACGTTCATTGCAGACGTCCATTGCAGACGTCCATTGAAGACGTCCATTGAAGACATCCATTGAAGACATCCACTGAAGACGTCCATTGAAGATGTCCATTAAAGACATCCATTGAAGACATCCATTGAGGACGTCCATTGAAAGCGTCCATTGAAGGCGTCCATTGAAGGCGTCCATTGAAGACGTCCATTGAAGACGTCCATTGAAGGCCTCCATTGAAGACGTCCATTGAAGACGTCCATTGAAGACGTCCATTGAAAACGTCCATTGAAGACGTCCATTGAAGACGTCCATTGCAGACGTTCATTGCAGACGTCCATTGCAGACGTCCATTGAAGACGTCCATTGAAGACATCCATTGAAGACATCCACTGAAGACGTCCATTGAAGATGTCCATTAAAGACATCCATTGAAGACATCCATTGAAGTCGTCCATTGAAGACGTCCATTGTGTCCATTGAAGACGTCCTTTGAAGACATCCATTGAAGATGACCATTGAAGACGTCCATTGCAGACGTCCATTGCAGACATCCATTGAAGACGTCCATTGCAGACGTCCATTGAAGACGTCCATTGAAGGCGTCCATTGAAGACGTCCATTGAAGACGTCCATTGAAGATGTCCATTGAAGATATCCATTGAAGACGTCCATTGAAAACGTCCATTGGAGACGTCCATTGCAGACGTCCATTGAAGACGTCCATTGCAGACGTCCATTGCAGACGTCCATTGCAGACGTCCATTGCAGACGTCCATTGCAGATGTCCATTGCAGACGTCCATTGAAGTCATCCATTGCAGACGTCCATTGAAGACGCCCATTGAAGACATCCATTGAAGTCATCCATTGAAGACATCCATGGAAGACATTCATTTGTGAGGATAATTTGGGGGGAAGAGAAAGAAATAAAAAGCTACATGGCCTTTTTTCTCTCCTCCAGGCCAGTCAAGAGCCTTTGCCTGCCAGCCTTTGCCAAGAGTGAGTCCTCCTAGGCTGGAGAAGGATGCATTCGCACATTATACTTAATAAAGCCATTTACTACCCCCACCACCTACTCCCTCCTTTTCCCTCTGGTTTTTTTCAGAGTTTTTGGCATTGGTCACTCCTGCTGACAGTTGGGTAGTTTGCAGACGCTCCTTTAGCTCTGCTGAGGCTGTTCTGTTGGGGGTTTTCCTACTAAACGTCCGGGCAAGGCGGCTGGCAGATGCTTCCCTACTTGGCTCAGGGGCTCCCTTGAGCTGCAGTGACACCGCTGTGTCCTTCCTCCCCAGGCTCCATCTCCCGAGCAGGAGAGTGGAGAGCCCCTGCTGCGTGGAGAGGGGCAGGGTGGGGATGGGAAGCCCAGCTGCCGGAGTGGATATGGGCCACGCCCCCATTGTCCCCATCGTCAAAGCTTTTCGCAACCACACCCACTCAGTCACATGCCCCCCATCTAGCCATGCCCACCAAAGTGGTAGTAAATTTTTTTGAAACCCATCCCTGTGCCAGATGCCCAGCTACACCAAGCAGGGCACTTTGCTTTTGCCGCAGAGATGGAGGAAGATGCTGGAGTCAGATGGTCAGTTGAATGACCCCAGTGAGGAAAGGACTTACATGTTTGGGAGAAGGCAGTGAGAAACATCTCCTGCGGTGGACCAAGGAAGCCTCATGGATGGTCAGTGGAGGTAGATGATGTGGCCCTCAGGTCAGATGGCCCTCAATGGGCCACTGAGGAAGAGCCAGGGATTTTTGGAGTAGGAATTGTGTTGATGTTGTGGGTAGATTTAAGCCTTCAAGACAAGGAGTTGTTGATAGCCCCACGAAACTTTTATCTATTTTCTGATTGGACGGAAGCCAGAAAAGAAGGTTTCCCATCTTTTCACCAGAGAAGTGACCTCCCACACAGAGGCTCTTTGGTGCCATCCAGGTTGGCAGCCTTGGAGGACAAGCCTAGCACCACCCCAGACCCCTGGAACCCCCTGTCATAAGTCTATTTCTTCTAATACTCAAGAAAGACCACTCTTAGACATTGTTTGAAATGAATAAGGCTACTTTTACTGAGTACCGGAGATCAACAGACCATAGTAAAGCAGGAAGTAACTAGTTTAGGCGCGAACATTGAGTATTAAAGCTTAAGCCCATCCCAAGAGCCCTAACCCCCCTTGCAGTGTCCAATATAAGTTCTCCTCCGACATCAGGTGGGCAGGTCATCACCAGCATGGAATGTGAGACCGTTAGTCCAGAGATAACACCAGCCGGCATCATCTTCCACCAATCCACCACCAGCATAACAATTGAATCCCAGCGCCCCACCCTCCCCGTTTCCATGGCAGCTAAGCAGTCTATGCGAAGGCTGACATCCGGACCACCTCCAGGAGCAGGCAGAAATCCCGGACGCTTCCCAGAAAGCAAGATGCTAGACCTGAAAAACAGACAAAAAGAGACAAAACAACACAGAGGAGAAAGGGAAAGGGTCAAGGTTTGTGTGGATATTTGGCATAAAACTGGCGTATCAGCTTCGGGGCCTTGAGATGCTCTTTATCCACCCATTCATTGTGAGAAGGAGGAAAATCTTTCCACATGACCAAGAATTGAGTTTTATTTCTACGGACTCTGGAGTCCAGAATGTCAGGAACTTCATAATGCTGGTGACCATCAACCATCATTGGTGCAGGGGCATCAGGACAGGGTTTGCGAAGATGCGATGTGCGTTCAGGCTTCAATAGGTGAACATGGAATACCGGGTACAAACGACGGTAGGTTTTTGGGAGATCCAAACGGACAGACACTGAACTTATTATCTTAGTTATAGTGAATGGACGAACAAACTTGTGACCCAGTTTTTTGCACTTCTGCGGGCTGTCCAAATGTTTAGTAGAGACGTATACTCTATCACCAACCTTGTAGGCCGGAGGAGCAGCCCGTTTCCTATCAGCGTACAACTTATGCGATTGATGTGCATCATCCAAAGTTTTTCTTAAGATAGGCCAAATGGAAGACAGCCTAGTGGACCATTCATCCAAGGAGGGAACTGTAGGCGAGTCGTGAGGCAATTCAGGGATGGGTACAAAGTCATGACCATAGACAATCCTAAAAGGGGTCATATTTGTACTAGAATGAACAGAGTTATTATAAGCCACTTCGGCATGTAGCAGGAGATCAGCCCAATCATCTTGTTGAAAATTAATGAAACAACGAAGGTATTGTTCCAAAACGGAATTAGCCCGCTCACAAGAACCGTTCGTCTGGGGATGGTAGGAGGAGCTTAAGCCCTGGGCGGAGCCTATCAATTTCAAGAATTCCTTCCAAAAGAGAGATGTAAATTGAGTACCTCTATCCGAAATGATATGCTTAGGCACACCATGAAAGCGATAAATATGGGTCAGGAACAACTTGGCCAACGATTTGGAGGATGGAATTTTCGAACAAGGTACAAAATGAACTTGCTTGGAGAAAAGATCCGTAACAACCCAAATGACGGTATAGCCTTGGCTGGGTGGAAGGTCAACAATAAAGTCCATCGAGATCTCCTTCCAAGGAGCCTCCGGCCTCGCTACAGATTGGAGAAGGCCATGGGGCTTACCAGGGGTACGTTTCGAAGTAGCACAAACAGGACAACTGGCAATGTATGATTCCACATCCTTCTTTAGCGAAGGCCACCAGAATTGGCGCTTAACTAGGTGTATAGTCTTGACGAATCCGAAATGTCCCGCTAAACGTGAGTCGTGTGCTCGCTGCAGTACAAAAGGACGAATTGTAGCAGGGACATAAATCTTAGAGCCAATCCAAGGGAGATTGGATTGGGGCCTAGTTATATGCGAGACCGCCTCCTGCCCTATACATCCCTCAGACCGATATGCTCCCACAGAGAGGGCCTCCTCAGGGTGCCGTCGGCTGGACAATGCCGACTGGCGACACCCAGGGGAAGAGCCTTCTCTGTGGCTGGGCCAGCCCTCTGGAACGACTTACCCCCTGAACTCCGCACCATCTCTGACCTCCGCCTCTTCCGCAAGTGTCTGAAGACACATTTATTCCATCTAGCCGGCCTAGCGTAACCCCCTGTATTGACCATTAGACAGTTTTAAATTTGGGATTTTAATTCGGTTTTTAGCACAGGTTTTACTAGAATAAGTTTCTTAAATTTTATATGTTTTGTATGTATTTTAACATTCCTGTGCGCCACCCTGGGTCCGTTTGGAGAAGGGCGGGATATAAATTTAATAAAAAATAAATAAAAAATAAATTATCCCTAATAGTGCAGTCACCCGAATGTGCAGAATACCATTCATCAGTAAGCAATTCAGATTTAATGCGAGCAATGAGCTCATCCGGCGGAGCAATCTGGAGAATAGAATGGCTCCTGGTAGACGCAGGAGAAGCAGATAAGGCGAGCGGCATCATGGATTGTACAATTGTAAGTTTAGAAACATCATATTGGGGCAGTCTGGAGAGGGCATCAGCCATGAAATTTTTCCCACCAGGTATATATTTGAGGCGGAAATTGAAACGATGGAAGTAGTGTGCCCAGCGTAGTTGTCTTGGGGAAAGTTTGCGGGAGGAAGTGAGAGCTTCTAGATTCTAGGCTACTTTTACTGAGTACCGGAGATCAACAGACCACAGTAAAGCAGGAAGTAACTAGTTTAGGCGCGAACATTGAGTATTAAAGCTTAAGCCCATCCCAAGAGCCCTAACCCCCCTTGCAGTGTCCAATATAAGTTCTCCTCCAACATCAGGTGGGCAGGCCATCACCAGCATGGAATGTGAGACTGTTAGTCCAGAGATAACACCAGCTGGCATCATCTTCCACCAATCCACCACCAGCATAACAATTGAATCCCAGCGCCCCACCCTCCCCGTTTCCATGGCAGCTAAGCAGTCTATGCGAAGGCTGACACCCCCCCCAGCGCCCCCCCACCTTAGCCTTTCTAGCAGGCTGCTGCATTCATGCCCAACGTAGGGTTTGCAATCATTTTTTGGGGCAGGAAAGTGGGGCTGAAGACCAGCAGATTCTCCACCCTTTGATTCCAATGAGGAGGACATGCAAGGGAGCATCGTAGCATCAATGGATGGCCCTTCTGATGAGACACCCCACCCAGCCACCCCTTGAGGCCCATGCAGAAGAGCCTGGGGTCTTCAGCTTTAACCCTCAACCGTCTCCTGGGTCTCCAAAATAAACAAGGCCAGTCATGCTAGAGAGAATTTATTGCAAAGTCAGATCCAAGCTACAGAAAGCATCTGTGAAGCGAAGGGGTGCAGAGAGGAGATTTCAGCAGGCAGGGGGGCTTCCTTGCTTCTCCAGACCTCTCCAGGTGCTTCTCTCCCTCTGGAGCAGCCGAAGGAGCCGTTTGCCCTAGTATGGGCACTGGCAGAGATAAGGACTTAGATCTGAACAATTCTGGTCATTCCACAGGCGAAACCCTTGGGAAGGAAAAGAGAAATATTTTCAGGGAACTTTTCAAGGGACCCTCCCTCATTGGAAGGAGGACATGAGGATACCACCGATGGAGACCCTCTCCTCTCAAGAGGACTTGGAGTTCAGCATATTGTGGCAACCCGATTAACTTAAGTAACTTTTCTTCCTTTAGGCTGATTGATTTTTAATTGGATGGTCCATGTCTCAATATTTCTCTTCTATGAGAGGCTGAGTGTGTGTGTATACATACAGTACACACACACATACACACACACATAGAATATATAGGTATATAGATATATGAGGGAATATAGATATATAGATATATATATGTATATAGAGAGGGGGGAGGGAGGGAGGGAGAGAGAGATTTAAGCTAGAAAGCACAAAATCCAGGTGTCCTGTGACAGTGGAGGCCTTTCACAAGCAGGCTAAGGTGGAGCTTCTTTCTTTTATTATTATGGACATATAAAGAAGAAAGTGACAGGGCAGATACCATCAATCAGAGTTGCAATCATTAATCGTAATATGAAACAAGAAGAGGAAAGTCACAGATACCAAAAGGAGAAGGTAGTTGGGAAAGGTGAGAAGATGAGAAGGATGAGACTGTAGCAGGACAGCTCCCCATGTGGGCAAAGATCTTGAGGCATCATCAGTGCTGGGAGAATTAGGACTTGGGCAGAGGGATGGCAGGGGGGAAGGAACGGTCTGGTTCTTCCAAAGGTCCTTCTTCAGGGGGCAAGTGGGCTTTCTGGGTTTCTCTTCGGAAGACATTTCACTTCTCTTCCGAGGAGCTTCTTCAGGATGGAGGCGAATGGAAGGATTGATATTCCTTGCAAACAGTCATTTCAATCCTTTTAGAGGGTCATTGAGGCCACTTGGAAGTTTATCTGTGTCCCCAGTGCTTCAACTACCCTCTAAAAGGATGCAAATGACTGTTTGCAAGGAGTATCAATCCTTCCATTTCCCTCCATACCATTAGAACTGAAGAAGCTTCTTGGATGAGAAGAGAACCCGTCTTCAAAAGGAAAAAACCCAGAAAGTCCAGTTTCCTCCTGAAGAAGCACCTTTGGGGCAACCCTGACCTGGATGACTGAGAATCTCTCCAAACCGTCTAGTTGTTGTGCCATGCAATGCCCCATAGCCCCATCCCGAGGGAAGAGGCAGTTTAGAGGCAGGAGGTGAGGGGGCTGTAGATGTTTTCTCAGCCCTCTTTCTGGTCCGTGCAGGGGACATGAAGTCTTGTGTTAGGACACTTCACAGTCTTAGGAAGGAATGATGGCTTCCATTGTTAATGGTGAGTCCCAGGGACATTTTGGGCTCCCTTGACTGTGCAGATTGTAGGGCTGTGACAAGGGATAAACCATGGTTCACCAAGCAGCTCAGAGGGATGAAGCGACATAAGAGGCGGCTGGAACAGAACTGGAGGAGGACAAAGAGGGAGGCCGGCCGGACACACGCAGGAGCCCATATGTGGTTCCATGTTGTGATGACAAGAGCAGCAACACTAATGATTTCTCCACCCTTCCTGCATCTCCAGGTGGCAAACCAGCCTCCCTCTTTCAGGTAACCAGGTGCCTCCTAGGTAAGCAGGAAGCGGGGGAGCCCTTGCAAAGTCACCAGGAGGAACATTCTGGGCCTCTGGGAGAACAAATCCCTTGACTTCCCTTGGAGTTGGACTCTGGCTGGGAAGAATCCTGGAAGTCCTGGCGTTTCCCCCAAGATGGGCTGGTCTCAAATCAGAGATCTGACTTGCTGCCAGGTTTGGGTTGATGTTAATGTTCTTCACGTTAGTATAACTTTAATGGGATTGTGATGCTGCTTAACGATTGTTAGGTTGTATGTTATAAGGTGGGAAGTTACGGAACTGTTTTAAACAAGCAAACAAACAAAGGTCATGAGAGGCCAAGGGGTGAATATTCCAAGATGGACCCTCTGAGTCCTCATTGATAGAATTCAGTGGCGTAGCGTGGGGGGTGCAGGGGGTGCGGGCCGCACCGGGCGCAACATCTGGGGGGGCGCGCTCGCACTCGCAGCTCCCCGTGGCTTCGGGAAAGGGGATCGAGTAAGGCAGGAACAGCGGCAGCCGGGGAATGTGGCCACCGCCGCGGGGACCGGAGAAGCGTCGCCCGAAGCAAGAGCGGCTGCAAGAGGAGGCGTTTTCTCCCCGTCGCCCCATCTTCTTCCTTGGGGAAAGGATCTTAGGGGATTTTTCATATTTTTATTAGTATTATTTCTCGGGCGGGGGAGGGGGGATCTGGAATCCAGGAAACCGGGAGGGGGCGGGAAATCGCAGGGAAAAGGAAGAGAGCTCGGCGGGCGGAAGGTGGGGAGAGCTCGCACGTTCCAGCTGATTCAGCAGCGGTCTTGTGAATGCGCGGAGATGTAGCTGACAGGGCGGGAGAGGCGTCCCGCTCTCCGGATCCCGCTCTCTTTCGGGTACCTGCCGGCTGCGGCTGCCTCCCCTACCCCGCTGCCGTCGGATCTTCCTGCACCCCTCCTCTCCCCCCTTCCCGTTTCTCGCTTCCCACATGCTGCGCCCTCCCCGTCCTCGATGCCGCTGCTTCCCCCGGGGAGGGCTAGAAAGGCACCGAGAAGGATGAGCGAAGGGGTTGCCTCGCCGCCGGGTGCCACAGCCGCTGCCGAGGAGGGGGCGGCGGCGGGTGGGGGCCCTGCGGCGGGCGATGGAGTGGAAGAGACTCGAGTGCTAAAATCCAGGGGTTAGGGGGCGCAAATTACTTGTCTTGCCCTGGGTGCTGACAACCCACGCTACGCCACTGATAGAATTGCACCTCAACCGTCTCTCCACCATCTCGGCTCACCTGTATAGTCCAAGATCACAACGCAGAACCCGTGATTGGATTGAACGTTGGCCCAGCGTTCGTAGTTGATTCTAGATTTATCCGACCACTGCCAGTTTTTGTTCTAAGATGAGAAAAAAGCCATGTTGGCCAATTGGAGAAGGGGCTCTTCAGGACACAGGGCACAGAGGAAAACTTTCAGATTTTAAGGGTCAAACAGACGTCCAGGGGCAAATGTGGTTTTATTCCCCTTTGTTTTAAGTGAAGAGATCAATTTTTTCTTGATATTTTATGGATTAACATCCCCTTTTCTATTCTAACTATGTTTCCTATCTCTCGTTACTAAATTTTACTTAAGAATACTAACTTTTTAAAGTCTTAGGTAAGTAACAGAGAGGGAAAGGAAGCAACACTGCCACCTGGAGCCTAGAGGCCAGAATGCTTTGAAGCAACGTGTCTCCTTTGCTTTTCCCTTTGGGGTCGCATTGACGTGGCAGCTGAAGGTCTGTGACTTGTTTATAAAAACCAATAAAGAGCCAAGGACACGGAGTCTTTTTAGCAGGTGTTCCTTGAGCAGAGAGAACATGATATCCTTTGAAGATAACAACAGAGTTTGTGTTTAAGCCAATTGAAAATTGGGGCCCTAACAGAGTGTTGTGGAACAATTATATATACTAATCCTCCTGTCTCAGCTGATGCAATAAGAGAACCTGGCCGGCTTAATGGCTAAGAATCTTGCCTGACATGTAATACAGCCCTGGTTCGAATCCCAGTCAGGGTATATCTAGCTGATGAGAGCTAAAAAGCTTGAAATAGATCTATCCTAGTCTCCCTGACTTATTTATTGATCAGCTCATAAAACTTGTGTGTGTGTGTGTGTGTGTGTGTGTGTGTGTGTGTGTGTGTGTGTGCATGCTGGTATTGCTGGCTTTCGGTTTTTACCCATATAAGCATGAAATTCTTATTGCAATGTTTCGGCAAGATCTCACTTGAGGATGGCAATAACAATTCCATGCTTACACGCGAATCACACTGCTTTTCCTTTTCTGCCTTTCGGCTGATCACCAGACACCATCTAGACAGAAAGCCATGAGTTCCGTTGTGTAATATTTTTATATGCGTGTTACATTTCGGAGCTGATCAATAAATAAGTCAGGGAGACTAGGATAGATCTCTTTCGAGGTTTTTAGCTCTCATCAGCTAGCCATACCTTTACGGTGATTCGAATCGGGGCTGTATTACATGCCAGGCGAGAGCCTTGCCATTAAGCCAGCTAGGTTCTGTTCTTGTCAGCTGTGACAGGAGGATAGTTATATATAATTGTTTCCACAACACCCTGTTAGAGCCCCAATTAAGGGAGGAGACATACTGTTTCCTTTTCTGCCTTTCGGCTCATCACCAGAGACCATCTAGACAGAAAGCCATGAGTTCCCGTTGTGTTAATATTTTAATATGTGTGTTAGTTTTATGAGCTGATCAATAAATAAATCAGAGAGACCAGGATAGCTCTATTTCGAGCTTATTAGCTCTCATCAGCTAGCCATACTCTTACTGGGTTACTGAGCTAAGGCTCTTGCCTGACATGCAATACAGCTCTGGTTCGAATCCCAGTAAGAGTATAACTAGCTGATGAGAACTAAAAATCTCGAAATAGATCTATACTAGTCTCTCTGATTTATTTATTGATCAGCTCATAAAACTAACACACACACACATATATATCGAGAGAGGGGCTCAGTAAAAGAAACATGGATATAACTTGTAAACAGTGATTTGAGAAAAAGACCTAGAAACATTATTAATTAAAAAAATTCTTATTTAGAACTCATTATAAAGGTGTCTGCTATTGGGTTTGAAGAGCGAAAGTTACATATAAATATCAAATGTATTGTTAACAAATAATTAACTACAACAAAAATGATGAAATAATAATGGATGTTATATAATTATATATATATATATATATGCACCGGTTTTTGGTAAAAGAAACCTGGATATAAACCCCCTTCTTCCCACGTGATCCACCCTCTCTCAGGACTTGGAAGGGCAACGGGGGACAGGAGGAAAGCCAGACGGTAACAGAAACAAGGAAGAACCTGCAGGAACTGAAAGATGGGGAGGAAGCCCTGCAGTCCCTGATTTAATGCCCCCCCCAGACGTCCAACCAGGGTCAGAGGCCATTCCGTGGGCCAGAAAGAGGAAGGCAGGCGGAAGGAGCAGCTGACTGCCAGAGAAGCCCTTGATCCTGAGGTGGAGGCCAGAGCAGGATCCGTCCCTTGGGGGGCTCAACACACAGCAGCCGGTTCTTCAACTGGGCAGGGAGGGTTGGGCAAGAGAAGGAGTCAATGTCACTCTTCAGAGGCCTTGTCCAAGGGGAGAGTTTTCAGCAGAGGCAGAGCCTTCTCTCTCCCTTGGGAGGAGACCTCAGGAACCCTCAGAGGAAGGACCTACCTTATTGATATCCCGCAGTCCGATCCAGACATGGTCCGGAAATATGATAAAGTCCTTGATGTACACGGCCAACTC
Organism: Rhabdophis nuchalis; assembly: GCA_039707465.1. Taxonomy (NCBI): domain Eukaryota; kingdom Metazoa; phylum Chordata; class Lepidosauria; order Squamata; family Natricidae; genus Rhabdophis; species Rhabdophis nuchalis. The sequence continues at coordinate 122,790,871 of CM077648.1, forward strand.
ATCTGAGTCATCCTTGCTATGGATTGAGGCCAGGTGGCAGCCTGGGTTGACTTTCCTGCAGAACATCTGGGAGAGAAGGAGCAAACGTGAAGAAGGGTGTTGGCTCAGCATGGAAGACGTGGTCCAACCCATAATCTTGAACCCTGCAGATGTCCTCACTGAGGTCTGCAGCTCTTCCTGGATTAAATTCCCCCCTCCTCCATTGCAATCTGAGAGGCCCATCCCTTCAGAGGCAAGGCAGTCTGAAGATGCCAGCTGGAGTTGCCAGCGAAACATCTTGAAATCTCTTGTCTACAAGACGGTCACTCAACCCTCATGCTCAACACGGAATAAAGATTAAGAGAGCTGAAAGGGGTCTTGGAGGTCTTCTAGCCTGCCCAAGTAGGAAACCCTATGTGATTTCAGACCAATGGCAGACCAACCCACTGATCACTTGTTCTCAGGGTCAGGAAATGCTTCCTTATTTCTTGGTTGGTTCTCTTGATTTGTTTCCATTGAATTCTCTCTCTCTCTCTCTCTCTCTCTCTCTCTCTCTCTCTCTCTCTCTCTCTCTCTCTCTCTCTCTCTCTCTCTCTCTCTCTCTCTCTCTCTCTCTCACACACACACACACACACACACACACACACCACGCCGCCCTGGGTCCCTTCTGGGAGATAAGTGTGGGATACAAGTCGAATAAACTCAATAAACTCAAACCAGAATGGTGCAGTGGTTAGAGTGCAGTACTGCAGGCTCCTTCTGCTGACTGCTGACTGCCTGCAATTTGGCACTTCAACTCTCACTAGGCTCAAGGTGGGCTCAGCCTTCCGTCCTTCCGAGGTGGGTAAAACGAGGACCCAGATTGTTGGGGGTCAGAGGTTGACTCTGTAAACCGCTTAGAGAGGGCTGTGGAAGCACCCTAAAGCAGTACATAGGGTGACTCTCAGGGCTATTGCTGTTGCTATCCCTCTTCTTTGTGGCAGCCCCTTCGATATTGGAAGATGCTCTCCTGTCTCCCCTGGTCCTTCTTTTCCCCACACCTGTCAGACCCAATTCCTGCAACCGTTCTTTGTATGTTTCAGCCTCCAGCCCCTTTCTCTGCCCAACAGATGCTGGCCAAACCATTACTCAGTCCGTAGAATACGTGCATCTCAGACTGTCCTAAGATCATGGCCTTTGCTCCCTTTTCATGCGCCCATCCTAGTGGCCCTCCACTTCAGCCCAGCCAGAGGGGACTTGGAGGGTCTTCCAGGCTCCCCCTAGACTTTTCCTCCCCCTGGGCCAAGAGAAAAGCCCTTCTGACCTCTGCATCGTCCCACGTCCTCCGTTCACTGAAGACCCTATAGCAATGCCCATTCACAGGGAGCCAATTGACAGGGCAATCATGGCCTTCAGCTCCTGTAGGGGAAGAGAGGAAGCCAATGAGAAGATGGCCAGGAGAAGAGAAGAAGCAGGAGGCAGCTGGGTCTGCAGAACAGGCCCAACCTCCTGAGCTACCAACATCTTTGAAACCGACTTGGCCTCGGACAGAGTGGCTGCATTTGCAGGTAGTCCAAAGCTTGGTTAGGGTTGGCCTTGCTTCATTCCCTTCAAGCTGCAATTCTCGTTCCCTTCCAGAGCCCGGCTGTTGACTGGTGCAAAGGACAGGGATCTAGTGGGTCTCTTCTGAAGGATCTGCACTGGCCCCCTGGGTGACCTGTAACTATTCAAACCCTGAAGGGCTGAGTGGCCAATCTGTTCTGGGACTGCCCACTGGTGCCCACCGCCCCGGGGCGGGTTTCTCCCAATTCGAACCCCTTTGGAAGAAGAGGTTCCAGAAATCTCCCGAATGGGTTAGAATCTGTTCCTCACGGAGCGCCTGCCCCGCCGTCCTCGCTCGCTTCCCCCGCCCGTCCCGTGGCCGCTTGCGGGGGGGGGGGGGGGGTAGCTTGTGCTGGGACCTTCCCGAACTTGCCTCGGAGGCGTCCCAGGACCTCCCCCCCCCCCCCTCCGTGGTTCCCAGCCTCCCTCCCCGGGGAAGTTGGCCAAGGGCTGGTTGCACAAGCAGCCGCTGAGCTCCGGGAAGGGGGAGAGGGTGGAGGAGGCGCCCAGGGGGCCCTAAGGAAGCCCCTCGCAGCTTTGGACGGGAGGAAGAGGGGGGGGCAAAGGAACGGGAGGAGGCGGAGTCGCCTTGCCGGGTGGCCGGAGGGGCGGGGAAGCAGCATCGCCGCCCGAGGCGCAGGTGAGGCGGGGAGCGGAGACCCTTGCAAGGGAAGAGGAGGAGGAGGAGGAGGCTGGAAGCCCCCAAAGCCCCCAAAGCCTCTCCGGGGAGCCTCTTGCAGCCGCCAGGAGCGCCAGGAGAAGAGCGCCAAGTCCAGCCGAGGCAGGAAGGTCCTGGGCGCTGCCCAGATTCTAGTGCGGCTTCCCGGAGCGCCTTTCTCCGCCCTTCCCGGCGAGCGAGCCAGGACCAGGCGGCCTGCTGGGTGCCGCTCGGGCGCCCTCCGTCCGTCCCCTCCTGAAGACGAAGGGCGAGAGGGCAGCGCCCCCCGGCCCCCCCGCTTCCCAGCCTCTCCGCCTGGGCGACCTCGCCGCAGCTGCCGGGGGGACGAGCGAGCGACGGAGCGGCGGAGGGTCCGGCAGCCTTTGAATGGGAGCTCTCTCTCCCACCCTTCCATTGGAGGGTCCCTTTAACGGCCGCTTTGGACTGGGAAGGATCCCCTCCAGCTGCGCTTCAGGCTTTGCGCCCAGATCCCCCGGAATCCCTTTGAGGAACTGCTGGGATCTCTCAGCAGATCTCTTGTTCCACGTGCAAAGCTGAAGCGGCATTGAGCAGAGGATCTCAGCCCGCGATTCTCAGCCTTGGCCACTTGAAGGTGTCCGGACTATCCAGAATTCCCCAGCCAGCACGAAGCTCTCTCCCAGCTTTGAGCCCCTGGATCTTAAGGGGCTGTGACCCAACTTCATGGCAAGCAATTTGCAGGATCTTACCTTCAACTCTTTCCTCTGGTTCAAGAGTTCGATCACATTCGGAATGCTTTTTAGTTTCTGAAACGTGAAAACATTAAGAAACCAATAATAAAATTACAATGACAATAAAGATGACAATAAAGATGACAATAAAGATGATGATGATGATGATGATGGTGATTATTATTATTATTATTATTATTATTATTATTATTATTATTATTATTATTATTATTATTATTATTATTATTATTATTATTATTATTATTATTATTATTATTATTATTATTATTAACCAGAGGTCTATTTATTGGGGGTAAACCCCAGTGGCATAAGGAGGAGAGACTGGAATCTTTTTATACATATCACTACTGCAGCTAGAATAGAATATGGGCAATTTTGGAAAGGGAAGGAATTACCATCAGACCAACCAATTATCAACAAAATCTTCTGGTGTGCTGAATGCCATAGATTAACACATACTCTTGAACAGGGGTCCCCAACCCCCAGGCTGTGGACCGGTGCCGGTCCGTGGCTTGATAGGAACCGGGCCGCAGGGCCTGAGAGGAGGAGGAGGGGCAGCCCCCAGGGCAGAGCGCGCACCGGATGCGGGAGAGGGCAGGCGCGGCCATTCACGCCGTTGAAGGCCCTAGAGGGCCGAGTGAGCCGACTCCCCCCCCCGCGTGCGCATGCGCCGCCTGTTCCCCCTCCCCGCCCCCGCTCCTCCTCTACGCCAGCCGGTCCGCAGAATTTTCTTTAAAATGAAACCGGTGCCTGGTGCAAAAAAGGTTGGGGACCCCTCCTCTTGAAGATAGACAAGAAACAATATTTTGCCAAAGTTGGGGAAAATGGTACGAACGGATAGAGGTAAAAGGATTACGGAACAAGCAATAGGGGAAAATGCATAGTGCAGATATGTAAATAGTAAATAAAATATATGAAGCAGAAACAACTACAAAGAACTAAGGATTAAGAAATGTAAGATATAAATGGACAGAAATAACTGGAAGTGTAGTAAGATGATATATGATGTTACTTTGAATACAAATAGGGGGTGAGTCTCTCCCAGTTGCATTTATGTAGTTTTCTCTTGTTAACGTCCGTTTTCCGTTTTCTTTTTCTTGTTCTTAGAATATAATTTTTTAAAAAATTAGGAAACAGAAAAAAGAAACCAAGAAGAGGAAACCAGTTAGATTACCATTCATCTTAATTTTTTTAAAACTACATATCCAGGTAAGAACAATATGATGCAATGAATTAATTCCATTTTCTCAGTACGTTTTTTTTTTATAGGAAAAGGAATTCTCTGTTTGGTATCTCATGGAATTCCGATATTTAGTGAGCATGTTTTAAGATGATATACAAAATGTTTGATGTGCAATATCCACTATCTATCTTTCATGCTAAATGCAACATGAATATTGTCAAGATGAAGCGCATTTTAAATGTGGGAAAAAATTGTAGATGGATGAATACTTCTAGCTGGATCATAGATGAGAGACAGTGAAACGAATGTACATTTTATTGGCATACTTTTATCTATCTAAAAATTGCATATATACCGTATTTTTCGGAGTATAAGATGCACCGCAGTATAAGATGCACCGAAGTATAAGACGCACCAAGGTTTTGAAGAGGCAAATTACAAAAAAAAGTAGGTCGGTAGGTGGGTAGATAGAGGGAGAGATAGGGAGAGAAAGAAAGAGAAATATGAAAGGTAGGTAAAGGGATAGAGAGAGAGAGAGAAATAGAGAGAAATACAGTAGGTAGGTAGGGAGAGAGAGAGTAGGTAGGTAGGTAGGTAAGTAGGTAAAGGGATATATATAGAGAGAAATAGAGAGGGAGAGAGAAATACAGTAGGTAGGTAGGGAGAGAGAGTGTCTGTGTAGGTAGGTAGGTAGATAAAAGGGGAGAGAGAGAAATACAATAGGGAGGGAGTGTGTGTGTGTGTAGTCAGGTAGGTAGAAGGATAGAGAGAAAGAGAGAGAGAGAGAAAGGGAGAAATACAGTAGGTAGGTAGAGAGAGAAAAGAGAGATTAGGTAGGTAAGTTGATGGTGTGTTTATTTATTTATTTATGTTCTGCAGAAGGAAATCGCAGACAAACCTTAAAACTTCGTTTCTGCTTGCTCAGAAAAAGTTAAGGAGCCTTCCGAAAGGTGAGGGGGGGGGGGAGCCTTTGCACTCGGCAAACTTCCAAAACAGCCCATTTCTCAGTGAAAATGAGGCTTTTTAAAAAAAATAAAAAGCATAAGTAGCCTTGGGGGTTGGGGGGGCTTGCAGAGTGCTCCTGGGGTGTGTGTGTGAAAAATGAGCAAAAAACCCGTCCCGTTTACCCAGGAGACTAGGCACTCCATAAGGCTCAGCACAGCCAGTTTGGAGAAGGGGGCGGGGTTCCAGGAGGCAAAAAGGGGTTTTTTGCACTTTGCATACTTCTTCCAAATGCTCTTTCTCTGCGAAAACGGGGCCGGTTTTCTTCAAATAAAAATGACTAGCCTTGGGGGGGCTTGCAGAATGCTCCTTGGGGGTGTGTGTAAAAAAACGCCCCATTTATTGCGAAAACGGGCCATTTTCGGGTCAAATAAATTGCATGCATAGTCCTATGGAGGCTTATAGAGTGCTGCTGGGGGAGGGGGAAACGGCCCGTTTGAGGCTAATTTCTGCCCTCCCCCGCCCCCAGGGGCTCTCTGGAAGCCTCCACAAGACTAGGCACAGCCAGTTTGGTGAAGGGGGTGGGGTTCCAGAAGGCAAAAAAATTCTGTATTCGATGTATAAGATGCACCCAGATTTTCAGCCTCTTTTTAAAGGAAAAAAGATGCGTCTTATACTCCGAAAAATACGGTGTATGTATGTATGTATGTATGTATGTATGTACGTACGTACGTATGTATGTATGTATGTATGTATGTATGTATGTATGTAGGAATTGTGGGAGTTGAAGTCCACAAGTCTTAAAGCTGTCAAGTTTGCACACCCATGGGGTTTCTTTTCTCCTAAAGGGTGAGAGGTGCAAAGGTCTTGTAACTTGACAGCTTTAAGACTTGCGTGCTTCAAGTGCCAGAGTTTCTGAGCCAACATTTGGGTTGCTAAGCAAGAGCGTTGTTAAGTGAGTTTCACCACATTTTGCAAGTTGGCCACGGCCACCCAGTCACATGACTGCCAAGCCACTCCCACACAGTCACATGGCTGGCAAGCCATTCCCACAAAACAGGCCACACCTACAGAAGTGGTTCTAAAAAATTCAGAAACTCACCACTGGATCTTAAGGGGCTGTGACCCAACTACATGGCAAGCAAGTTGCAGGATCTTACCTTCAAATCTTTTCACTGGTTTATGAGTTCGATCACATTCTGAATGCTTTCTGGTTCTGAAACGTGATGACGTTAAGAAAGCAAGAGGAGGAAACCAGTTAGATTACCATTCATCTTACTTTAAAAAAAAAAAAAGATATCCAGGGAAGAACCATATGATGCAATGAAGTAATTCCATTTTCTCAGTACATTTTTTTCTATAGGAAAAGAAATTATTTGTTTGGTATCATATGGAATTCCGATATTTAGTGAGTTTGTTTTAAGATGATATACAAAATGTTTGATGTGCAATATCCACTACCTATCTTTCACGCTAAATGCAACATGAATATTGTCAAGATGAAGCCCATTTCAAATGTGGGAAAAAATGAATACTTCTAGCTGGATCATAGATGGGAGACAGTGAAATGAATGTACATTTTATTGCCATACTTTTATCTATAGATGCAGATGCTGGTGAGTCATAAATATTGCATATATATATGTATGTATGTATGTATGTATGTATGTATGTATGTATGTATGTGTGTGTGTATGTAGGAACTCTGGGAGTTGAAGTCCACAAGTCTTAAAGCTGTCAAGTTTCAACACCCCTGGGGGTTTTGTTTTCTTTCTAAAGGGTGAGGGGTGCAAAGGTCTTGTAACTTGACAGCTTTAAGAGTTGCGTGCTTCAAGTGCCAGAGTTCCTTAGCCAACATTTGTGTTGCTAAGCAAGAGTGTTGTTAAGTGAGTTTCACCACAATTTCCAGGTTGGCCACACACCCAGTCACATGACTGCCAAGCCACTCCCACAAAAGAGGCCATTCCTACAGAAGAGGTTCTAAAACATTCGGAAACCCACCACTGTCCACCACCCAGGAGAAGTCCTCCAGTGGATCCTCAGCTCTCAGGTCCCTGGAAAAGGGTCTCAGCTCTTGGGTGGGTCCCATGGAGAGGAATCCTCCCCCCCCTCGGCTTTCGTTTCTTTCAACTCTATTGATTCATGTAATCAATTTATAGGCTGCCCATTACACTGTCGAAGCAGCTTTTTTCTCTGAAAAGTTTTTTTTAATTCTCACTCTTGCATCATTAATCTTACAGAATGTCATCTCCATGCGGTCTTTGTGTTGTCCTATTGAAGAGTTACATCACTTTTAATCTGTTTTTATCTTCACATTTACCTTTCAATTGCCTTTTAATTCAACTCCTCCCCTATAATTCTACATTTTTTCCAAATTATTCACGTTTCTGATTCTTTTTTATATTCATTTTGTATCCAGTAATAAAAACATCCCCCTATCTTATAATACTCTGACTCTTCCTTCTTTTCATTGCCAACATTAATCTGTTCATTTCTGCACAGTGTAATATTTTTTAATGCAGTGTAATATTACCACTCCCTCTCCATTTTTTAATGGATAAAAGAACCGATCTTTTGCTAAATCTTAAACTGTTCATTAATGATTTTGAATGTCAGCTGTATTAATATTGCTTTGTTTTCCATGGTTGCAAAGGCCCTGCGTTTTATGGCAGAGAGAGAAGGTGGGATCTGAAGGGGACAGGATGCACTTAAGCGAAGACTCCACCATCCAGGCCAAAAGTATGCAAATCAAGGCAACTGGACCAAAGTTTATGAAACGTCTCAGATGAATCTTCATTTCCAGATTGCAAAAAAAGTTCCCTTTGACTGAAGAAGTGGCTCCCTTTAATCAACCTGCTCTGGCTTAACCCTTTCCCTTCCCAGCCAAAGAGGAATGAGAGAAATCTCAGCCAGAGGACACTAGAGAGGGTCAAAGCAAGGAAGGGTCAAGTGCAAGAGCTTCAGTCCCTCCGGACAGACGGAACTCACCACTCAGGGAGAGGAAGATGACCAGGCAGCCCAGGCTGAGGAGGGAGAAATGGCCCATGGTCCTCCTTTCTTTCCTTCCTTCCTTCCTTCCTTCCTGCAGAAGAAGAGCAAAGAGGGGAGGAGGAGAAGGGGGAGAGAGGATGCTCAGAGGGATTATTCAGGAAGGGGGACCCCATGTCCAACCTGGGGGTCCCACACTTTGGTTGGCTCTTTTTCTCTTGCCCAGATGAACCCCAAATCACCCTCCTTGGTCAGTCAACAACCTTGGTGGGACACAGTGGGTTCTCCACTGTGGTGTAATGGGAAAGATGCCTCCCTTAGAAAGGCTCTCCTAGTGGTCTCTCTCTTCCCCCAGAGATCCCCAATGGATCTCTTCCTCCTTGCCTGTGGGACCCTTCTGCAGATTCCCAGCTGTAACCAGGACTTCGCCTGCAGCCCCCTGCAAGGGGTCCCTTCAGATGGGTGGGGAGGGGAGAGAGAGAGAGACGCAGGAGCAATCTGCTGCAGGGGTCTCACCTGTCAGGTCCCCCTAGGTGGGAGAGCCACACTCACCTGTCCCTTGGTCTCCACAGGTAGCAAGTCTACTCAGTGTCAACTCCAGGCTGTTCTCCAGCAAAGGGAAGGGAGGCATTTATAGGCCAGGCAGGGGGAGGATTTCTGTTGGGGGGAGGGTGAAGATACTTTTCTTGAGAAAGGAGTGTTGGTCTAACAATGATAATTAAGTCTGTTTGCAAGAGGTTCCAGGAAAAGGTGAAGCACAGTGTGACACGAATCCCTAGAGATTAATCAGATTTTTTTTATTTTAGGTATTTATTCCAAATATTGGCATAACTTCCCCATCCGCACCCTCCCTGTGAGGTTGAGTAGAGTTCCTTAGGCAGAGATTGTCCACAGATAACCAGGCTCTGTGTCACGTAAGACTTTAAGGCAACAGCTACACCTTGAGTAGCACCAGAAAGGAAACCCAAAGGCTGAGCAACCGAGGGGTCACGTGGGTCAACCAAGGAAAGTCAACCATGGCATCTACGGCTGCATTCTGGACCCCTCGGAGTTTCTGGATGATCTTCCAGTCTTCAACTCTCACCAAGAGGCCTTCATCCCCTCTTGGACACCTTCCAGGAGGCCTTCAGGAGGGAAGGAGGGACAAGGGTCAAGCACAGGGGAGGCCCAGTCCAAAGCTCCCTCTCCACTTCTTTCAGGCCAATTGGCTCAAACTCCTGGCAGACGAGAAGGCCCAGAGGGGCCTCCATCCCTTTCAAAGGACCTGCAAGCATGACCAATGGAGACCCAGGACTGTCCTGGAGCCAGACTGGAAAGGGTCCAGGACACAGGATCGGTCTTAGGGACAGAGCCCTCCTTCCCTGGGAGTGTCTTCCCTCATACCTTCTCATGTATGTCCACTGGAGGTTCTCTTTCGATACGATGACATTAGATATGGCAGAATTTAATTTTTGGCCCCCACAGACACAATGATGGCATTTCCCCCCACATCTGCCATAGTGAGACGGTCAGGGAGAGAGAGACCTGCAATTAGAAGGGGGCCTGGAGGTCATCCAGTGTGGCTCTTGACTGGGGCAGGAAGACCAAGGGAAGCCCCACAGAAAGACTGCTGGGTAGCAATCCCCTTGAAGGCCTCCAGCCAAGGGAACACCCCACCTCCTCTGGGGATTGACATGAAGGCAGATGACAGATGGCCACCCAATCAGCTGCAAGGGGAGCTCTTCTGGGGCACTCAAAGGACATCACCTCACACGCACATTCTAGAGCTCGGTGGGCTGGCAAGAGCCTTCTGTTAGGACTGACTTGGTAGAAGTTGGTTTGGGGAAGATGACCCCTGAGCCAAGGACAAAAAAGACCCCTCCTTTCCGAGGAAACTCTGAACCTGGGTCTGGAAGGGTCTGAGCTGCATTCAGAGAGTTCAGTGTTCATTTTGATGGATTGATTCATTCATTTAGAGAATTATCACATTTATTGGCTGCCCATCTTCCCACAGGAAATAATAATACAATATTATTATTTTTTGAAAGAATAATTCTTCCAGAAGTCCCCCCACCCCACTTGCTTTGAGTTAACCTTGATTTTATCTGTGCAGTTTAGTTGGGGCTGGACATTGTGCCAATTTCCTTGATTTAATGGGCAATTCGTCATTCATCTCTGTTCCTGAGAATCAGAGTTTATTGATATTGATCCACAGGACAAATAAAGATTAAGAAAAAGGGCAAAGAATAGTGCAGATTAAGAACCCAAAAACCAACCGCACGAAGAGGAACAGTTTAAACACACAAAACCCAACAACCCCCCTCAGTGTCAATCTAGGGTGGATACAGTCACATCTGAATGAAACTAATACAATCGTTGTATAAAACACACATTCCACAGAGCAGAGTCAAATGTTATAGAAGCCAGAATCAAAGGACTGGAATGGATCTCAGAGACCATTAATGGTTCTCCCTGTCAGAAAATTCCTCCTTGTTTCCAGGTTGGATCTCCCTCTTTGATGATCTTCCACCCATTATTTCTTGTCCTGCTTTGGAGAATAAGCCAAGCCCCTCTTCTCTGTGACAGGACCTTCAAGTATTGGAAGACTGCTATGGAGCCACCCCTGGTCCTTCTCTCCAAAAGATTGGTTCCCTCAACCGTCCATCCTACTCTTTAGTCTCCAGGCCCTTGGTCATCTTTGTTGCTCTTCTCTGCACCCTTTCAAGGCTCTCAACATCTCTTCTCTATCATGGAAACCAGAACTGGATGCAGAATTCCAACTGTGGCCTCAATGGTACCATATAAAGTGATCTTAACACTCCACATGGTCTTGATTCTATTCTTCTCCAGATGCAGCCTGGACTGAATTGGTTTTTTTGGCAGCTTTAGCACACGACTGTCTCATGTTTGAACTCCTAGATCCTTCTCACAGTTGTTACTATTGAGCCAGGTATCACCTATTCTGTACCTGGGCATTTGGGTTTTCCTGCCAGAGAGTAAAAACAAAGTTTTCTCACCTCTGAGCTGCATTTTGTTGGCTAGGGCCCATTGTTCAAGTCTGTCAAGGTCCTTCTGCATTATGAGCCTACCTTCTAAAGCATTGGCTATTCTCCTTAGCTCGCTCTCATCTACAAATTTGATGTGTTCCCCTTCTGTCCCTTCATGAAAGTCATTGATGAAGATACTGAAGAGTATTGGCCCTAAGACAGAGCACTGGGCTACCCTAAGACATACTTCCCACCAGGCAGCAAAAAATTCAAATTATTGGAAAGAAATGCATTAAAACCTTCATAACATTGTCATCACTGAAACACAACTGAATATTGTTATTCGGAATAATCTCAGAAAACACAAAAGTATCACAATTTAAGGTGGATGGCCAGAGGAATGAATTTGGCACAGGACTGGACAGGTGACTTTGTTCTGATGAGAAGAGTATGGGGCCTCCAAAGTTCAAGATCTGTTTAGACTTACAATAAAGGCTAATAAAACTCAGGCAGGAAGAGCTTTTACACGACATGTTACACAACACGGAAAATGCAAAGAATGAGAAATCAGTTCTTAGGAAAAGAGTTAAGGGACCAATCAAAACAACAGAAGAAAAGGCTCATTAGATGATAACAGTCATCTCTACAATTAATGGGCAAAGGCCATTACTATTATTTAGGTTATAGGTACAGCTGGGAAAATAAACGGAAGGGGAGAAGGCATTGACAATTCTTCTATTATATTTTCATACTTATGATTTATAAGCAGCTGTTCATCTTCTACTTGGCTTGCTGTATCCTTAGGCTGTGCAGTAATGCCAGTTTCAATGATCCGTCAACGTTTGTGAAACTAAAGTTTTGGTATGTTTAATCTGTGTTTGTCTTTGCCCTTAATTTGCCCTTAATCACGGTATCCTCCCCCCCACCGGGAGGGGTCAGTTCCAACCCTCCTGACCTCCCGTAAAGGCCCAAGGCCTGACTCGGCCACTTGGCTCAAGCCTCCAAGGGAGGGGCTTCCCTTTGAGGAGGGTTGATAGATTATATCAGGTCCCACCTCCCCCCTTCTCATCCTCCTCCTTCGCTCCCCATCGTTTAGCTGTCGCATTTTGGATTTTTATGCTTTTTATAAACCAATGAATAAGGCAGAATGAACGCTGGGCATGAATGCTGGTGTTCACAGGGCCTGGATGTCAAAGTGTCCCAGACTGAACCAGGGAGGAAGCACAGTTGGTGAAATCTCCCCTCTTTACTTCTCTTGCAATGGCTGGAGCCACAGGGAAGAGAGTGGACACACCAAACACATGTGCATTTTATGCCCTGGGCTTAGCCTGTGCCCCCAGCTGGGCAACCCCACTCCTGCTGGTCAGCCGGCATCTTCCCGAGAGTCAGAAAAGCCAGGAAAGTCTAGCAGGATCTAGGAAGCCTCAGCATGTCAGTAGAGAAGTACCGTCTGAAGTCCATCTTGGAATATTCACCCCTTGGCATCTCCTGAGCGCTGGTTGTTCCAGGCTCCACAGCTGGCCAGCGAGAGCATGCCACTGCTGTGGATTGTCCTGCCACCTATAGAAAGCTGAGGATCGGCTGATGTGGGCACCAGACCTCTCGTGCCTCTCTATCTTCTAAAGCACTTAGAAGAGGGCCGTGCATGGCATCCTGGCTCTGCAGAATGCCCAAGGAGGAACCTGGTGGGGTGGGGGTGCCATGTATAACTGAAGGGAACAAACAGGTGTGTGAAATCCAGTGTCGAGTCCCATTGCAAGGGGGGAAGGGGTGGAGGGGGTGAAGGGAGATGCATGGAAGGGTCCCTCTTGCTGGTTCCCGCCACTCCCTAGCAAACCGCTGCTATGGATTGTGCCTCCTCCTGTAAAAAGCTGAGGATCGGCTGGTGTCCACCAGCAAGAGGGACCCTTCCATGCCTCTCCCTTCACCGCCTCCACCCCCAGGCATGGGGAGCCTTGCAATGGGACTCGACACCGGATTTCACACACATGTTTGTTCCCTTCAGTTCTTTGCCCTTTTCCTTAGTCTTTATTTGTCCTGCGGATCAATATCAATAAACTCTGATTCTCAGGAAGAGAGACGAATGACGAATTGCCCATTAAATCAAGGAAATTGGCACAATGTCCAGCCCCAACTAAACTGCACAGATAAAATCAAGGTTAACTCAAAGCAAGTGGGGCGGGGAGACTTCTGGAAGAATTTTTCTTTCAAAAAATAATAATATTGTATTATTATTTCCTGTGGGAAGATGGGCAGCCAATAAATTTGAACATTCTCTAAATGAATGAATGAATCAATCAAAATGAACACTGAACTCTCTGAATGCAGCTCAGACCCTTCCAGACCCAGCTGCAGAGTTTCCTCGGAAAGGAGGGGTCTTTTTTGTCCTTGGCTCAGGGGTCATCTTCCCCAAACCAACTTCTACCAAGCCAGTCCTAATAGAAGGCTCTTGCCAGCCCACCGAGCTCTAGAATGTAGGTCCGAGGAGATGTCCTTTGAGTGCCCCAGAAGAGCTCCCCTTGCAGCTGATGGGGTGGCCATCTGTCATCTGCCTTCATGTCAATCCCCAGAGGAGGTGGGGTGTTCCCTTGGCTGGAGGGCTTCAAGGGGGTTGCTACCCAGCAGTCTTTCTGTGGGGCTTCCCTTGGTCTTCCTGCCCCAGTCAAGAGCCACACTGGATGACCTCCAGGCCCCCTTCTAATTGCAGGTCTCTCTCTCCCTGACCGTCTCACTATGGCAGATGTGGGGGGAAATGCCATCATTGTGTCTGTGGGGGCCAAAAATTAAATTCTGCCATATCTAATGTCATCGTATCGAAAGAGAACCTCCAGTGGAGACCCATGAGAAGGTATGAGGGAAGACAGGGGGGCTGGCCACTCCCAGGGAAGGGGGGCTCTGTCCCTAAGACCGATCCTGTGTCCTGGACCCTTTCCAGTCTGGCTCCAGGCCAGTCCTGGGTCTCCATTGGTCATGCTTGCAGGTCCTTTGAAAGGGATGGAGACCCCTCTGGGCCTTCTCGTCTGCCAGGAGTTTGAGCCAGGTGCACTGAAAGAAGTGGAGAGGGAGCTTTGGATTGGAGCTCCCCTGTGCTGGACCCTTGTCCCTCCTTGCCTCCTGAAGGCCTCCTGGAAGGTGTCCAAGAGGGGATGAAGGCCTCTTGGTGAGAGTTGAAGACTGGAAGATCATCCAGAAGCTCCGAGGGGTCCAGAATGCAGTGGTAGATGCCTGGTTGACTGTCCTTGGTTGACCCACGTGACCCCTCGGTTACATGCTCAGACTCTGGGTTTCCTTTCTGCTGCTATTCAAGATGTAGCTGTTGCCTTAAAGTCTTACGTGACACAGAGCCTGGTTATCTGTGGACAATCTCTGCCTAAGGAACTCTACTCAACATCACAGGTAGGGTGCGGATGGGGAGGTTATGCCAATATTTGGAATAGATAGCTAAAATAAAAAAAAATCTGATTAATCGCTAGGGATTCAGCTGCTTCGCCTTTTCCTGGAACCTCTTGCAAACAGACTTAATTATCATTGTTAAACCAACACTCCTTTCTCAAGAAAAGTATCTTCACCCTCCCCCCAACAGAAATCCTCCCCCTGCCTGGCCTATAAATGCCTCCCTATCCTTTGCTGGAGAAGAGCCTGGAGTTGACACTGAGTAGACTTGCTACCTGTGGAGACCAAGGGACAGGTGAGTGCGGCTCTCCCACCTGTGGGCACCTGAGACTTAAGGGTCCCTGCAACAAATTTCTCCTCTCTCTCTCTCCACCTGAAGGGACCCCTTGCAGGGGGCTGCAAGTGAAGTCCTAGATTACAGCTGGGGACCTGCAGGAGGGTCCCTCTTGCAAAGAGGAAGAGATCTATTGGGGATCTCTGGGGGAAGAGAGAGACCACTAGGAGAGCCTTTCTAAGGGAGGCATCTTTCCCATTACACCCCAGTGGAGAACCCACTGTGTCCCACCAAGGTTGTTGACTGACCAAGGAGGGAGATTTGGGGTTCAGCTGGGCAAGAGAAAAAGAGCCAACCAAAGTGTGGGACCCCAAGGTTGGACATGGGGTCCCCCTTCCTGAATATTCCCTCTGAGCATCCTCTCTCCCTTCTCCTCCTCGCTTCTTTGTTCTTCTTCTGCAGGGAAGGAAAGAAGGAAAGAAGGAAAGAAGGAGGACCATGGGCCATTTCTCCCTCCTCAGCCTGGGCTGCCTGGTCATCTTCCTCTCCCTGAGTGGTGAGTTCCGTCTGTCCGGAGGGACTGAAGCTCTTGCACTTGACCCTTCCTTGCTTTGACCCTCTCTAGTGTCCTCTGGCTGAGATTGCTCCTATTTCTCTTTGGCTGGGAAGGGAAAGGGTTAAACCAGAGCACGGTTGATTAAAGGGAGCCACTTCTTCAGTCAAAGGGAACTTTTTTTGCACTCTGGAAATGAAGATTCATCTGAGACGTTTCATAAACTTTGGTCCAGTTGCCTTGATTTACCTACTTTTGGCCTGGATGGTGGAGGCTTCGCTTAAGTGCATCCTCTCCCATTCAGATCCCACCTTCTCTCTCTGCCCCAAAACGCAGGGCCTTTGCAACCATGGAAAACAAAGCAATATTAATACAACTGAAATTCAGAATTGTTAATGAACAGTTGAAGGTTTGGCGAAAGATCTGTTGTTTTATCCATTAAAAAATGGAGAGGGAGGGGTAATTAAAAAATATTACACTGTGCAGAAATGAACAGATTAATGTTGGCAATGAAAAGAAGGAAGAGTCAGAGCATTATAAGATAGGGGGAATCAGAAACTTGAATAATTTGGGAAAAATGTAGAATTATAGGGGAAGAGTTGAATTAAAAGGCAATTGAAATGTAAATGTGAAGATAAAAATAGATTAATAATGATGAAACTCTTCAATAGGACAACACAAAGACCGCATGGAGATGGCATTCTGTAAGATTAATGATGCAAGAGTGAGAATTTAAAAAAAAAACTTTTCAGAGAAAAAAGCTGCTTTGACAGTGTAATGGGCAGCCTATAAATTGATTACATGAATCAATAGAGTTGAAAGAAACAAAAGCCGAGGGGGGCGAGGATTCCTCTCCTTGGGACCCACCCAAGAGCGGAGACCCTTTTCCAGGGACCTGAGAGCTGAGGATCCAATGGAGGACTTCTCCTGGGTGGTGGACAGTGGTGGGTTTCCGAATGTTTTAGAACCTCTTCTGTAGGTGTGGCCTCTTTTGTGGGAGTGGCTTGGCAGCCATGTGACTGGGTGTGTGTGGCCAACTTGGAAAATGTGGTGAAACTCACTTAACAACGCTCTTGCTTACCAACCCAAATGTTGGTTCAGAAACTCTGGCATTTGAAGCATGCAAGTCTTAAAGCTGTTGAGTTAGAAGACTCTTGCACCTCTCGCCCTTTAGGGAAAAAAACTCCATGGGTGTGCAAACTTGACAGCTTTAAGACTTGTGGACTTCAACTCCCACAATTCCTACATACATAAATACATACATACATACATACATACATACATACATACATACATACATACATACATACATACACCGTATTTTTCGGAGTATAAGATGCACCTTTTTTCCTTTAAAAAGAGGCTGAAAATCTGGGTGCATCTTATACATCGAATACAGAATTTTTTTGCCTCCTGGAACCCCACCCCCTTCACCAAACTGGCTGTGCCTAGTCTTGTGGAGGCTTCCAGAGAGCCCCTGGGGGCGGGGGAGGGCAGAAATTAGCCTCAAACGGGCCGTTTCCCCCTCCCACAGCCCCCAGCAGCACTCTATAAGCCTCCATAGGACTATGCATGCAATTTATTTGACCCCAAAATGGCCCGTTTTCGCAATAAATGGGGCGGTTTTTTACGCCCCCCCCCCAGGAGCATTCTGCAAGCCCCCCCCCCCCAAGGCTAGTCATTTTTATTTGAAGAAAATCGGCCCTGTTTTCGCAGAGAAAGAGCATTTGGAAGAAGTATGCAAAGTGCAAAAAACCCCTTTTTGCCTCCTGGAACCCCGCCCCCTTCTCCAAACTGGCTGTGCCGAGCCTTATGGAGTGCCTAGTCTCCTGGGTAAACGGGGTGGGTTTTTTGCTCATTTTTCACACACACACCCCAGGAGCACTCTGCAAGCCCCCCCAACCCCCAAGGCTACTTATGCTTTTTATTTTTTTTAAAGCCTCATTTTCACGGAGAAATGGGCTGTTTTGGAAGTTTGCCGAGTGCAAAGGCTCCCCCCCCACCTTTCGGAAGGCTCTTTAACTTTTTCTGAGCAAGCAGAAACGAAGTTTTAAGGTTTGTCTGCGATTTCCTTCTGCAGGACATAAATAAATAAATAAATAAATACACCATCAACTTACCTACCTAATCTCTCTCTCTCTCTACCTACCTACTGTATTTCTCCCTTTCTCTCTCTCTCTCTTTCTCTCTATCCTTCTACCTACCTGACTACACACACACACACTCCCTCCCTATTGTATTTCTCTCTCTCCCCTTTTATCTACCTACCTACCTACCTACACAGACACTCTCTCTCCCTACCTACCTACTGTATTTCTCTCTCCCTCTCTATTTCTCTCTATATATATCCATTTACCTACTTACCTACCTACCTACCTACACTCTCTCTCCCTACCTACCTGCTGTATTTCTCTCTATTTCTCTCTCTCTCTCTCTATCCCTTTACCTACCTTTCGTATTTCTCTTTCTTTCTCTCCCTCTCTCTCCCTCTATCTACCCACCTACCGACCTACTTTTTTTTGTAATTTGCCTCTTCAAAACTCTCCGTCTTATACTCCGGTGCGTCTTATACTCCGAAAAATACGGTATATATGCAATTTTTAGATGGATAAAACTATGCCAATAAAATGTACATTCGTTTCACTGTCTCTCATCTATGATCCAGCTAGAAGTATTCATCCATCTACAATTTTTTTCCACATTTAGAATGAGCTTCATCTTGACAATATTCATGTTGCATTTAGCATGAAAGATAGGTAGTGGATATTGCACATCAAACATTTTGTATATCATCTTAACACATGCTCACTAAATATCGGAATTCCATGAGATACCAAACAGAGAATTCCTTTTCCTATAGAAAATAATTGTATTGAGAAAATGGAATTAATTCATTGCATCATATTGTTCTTACCTGGATATGTAGTTTAAAAAAAATTAAGGTGAATGGTAATCTAACTGGTTTCCTCTTCTTGGTTTCTTTTTTCTGTTTCCTAATTTTTTTTTTTTATTATATACTAAGAACAAGAAAAGGAAAACGGAAAAAGGACGTTAACAAGAGAAAACTACATAAATGCAACTGGGAGAGACTCACCCCCTATATGTATTCAAAGTAACATCATATATCATCTTACTACACTTCCAGTTATTTCTGTCCATTTATATCTTACATTTCTTAATCCTTAGTTCTTTGTAGTTGTTTCTGCTTCATATATTTTATTTACTATTTACATATCTGCACTATGCATTTTCCCCTATTGCTTGTTCCGTAATCCTTTTACCTCTATCCGTTCGTACCATTTTCCCCAACTTTGGGAAAATATTGTTTCTTGTCTATCTTCAAGAGGAGGGGTCCCCAACCTTTTTTGCACCAGGCACCGGTTTCATTTTAAAGAAAATTCTGCGGACCGGCTGGCGTAGAGGAGGAGCGGGGGCGGGGAGGGGGAACAGGCGGCGCATGCGCACGCGGGGGGGGGGGGGGAGTCGGCTCACTCGGCCCTCTAGGGCCTTCAACGGCGTGAATGGCCGCGCCTGCCCTCTCCCGCATCCGGTGCGCGCTCTGCCCTGGGGGCTGCCCCTCCTCCTCCTCTCAGGCCCTGCGGCCCGGTTCCTATCAAGCCACGGACCGGCACCGGTCCACAGCCTGGGGGTTGGGGACCCCTGTTCAAGAGTATGTGTTAATCTATGGCATTCAGCACACCAGAAGATTTTGTTGATAATTGGTTGGTCTGATGGTAATTCCTTCCCTTTCCAAAATTGCCCATATTCTATTCTAGCTGCAGTAGTGATATGTATAAAAAGATTCCAGTCTCTTCTTCTTATGCCACCGGGGTTTACCCCCAATAAATAGACCTCTAGTTAATAATAATAATAATAATAATCATCATCATCATCATCATCATCATCATCATCATCATCATCATCATCATCTTTATTGTCATTGTAATTTTATTATTGGTTTCTTAATGTTTTCACGTTTCAGAAACTAAAAAGCATTCCGAATGTGATCCAACTCTTGAACCAGAGGAAAGAGTTGAAGGTAAGATCCTGCAAATTGCTTGCCATGAAGTTGGGTCACAGCCCCTTAATAATAATAATACAGTAATAATAATAATAAATTTATTTTATATATCGCGTCCTCTCCCCGAGGGGACTCGGAGGGGTGCACAGGGAAAAATTAAAATACTATAAAAAGAATACATACAATAAATACAATAGATAAAAACGAATTAAATTAGAAATGTCCTGCGTTAAAATCCCCAAGTTACACACTAAAATTCCCTAACATCCTAAAAGGTAGAGACTAACCTAGGCCGGCCAAGCAGAAAAAGTATGTTTTAAGTTTTTGACAGAAGGAGCGGAGGTCTGTGGTTGTTCTGATGTGGGGGGGGGGGGGGAAGTCCTTCCCCTGGGCGTCACCCGCTGACAAAGTCTAGTCCCTCTCTGTGGGAGCGAATCGGCCGTGAGGATGTATGGGGCAGGATGCGATCCCGCAGATAGCTAGGTCCCGAGCCATGGAGCGCTTTAAAGATGACAACTAACACCTTGAAGCACACCCGAAAGACGACAGGCAGCCGGTGCAGATCGCGCAAGAGCGGTGTTACATGGGTAGACCTTGAGGTTCCCATTATTGCTCGCGCGGCTGCATTCTGGACCAACTGAAGTCTTCGGGTGCACCTCAAGGGGAGCCCCATGTAGAGAGAGTTGCAATAGTCCAGACGGGATGTCACGAGGGCATGAGTGACTGTGCGAAGGGCGTCCCGATCCAATAGGGGGCGCAACTGGCGTACCAGGAGAACCTGGTAGAACGCCCTCCTTAAGATCCAGGGGCTCAAAGCTGGGAGAGAGCTTCGTGCTGGCTGGGGAATTCTGGATAGTCCGGACACCTTCAAGTGGCCAAGACTGAGAATCGCGGGCTGAGATCCTCTGCTCAATGCCGCTTCAGCTTTGCACGTGGAACAAGAGATCTGCTGAGAGATCCCAGCACTTCCTCAAAGGGATCCCGGGGAATCTGGGCGCAAAGCCTGAAGCTGGAGGGGATTCTTCCCAGTCCAAAGCGGCCGTGAAAGGGACCCTCCAATGGAAGAGTGAGAGAGAGACTTCCCATTCAAAGGCTGCCGGATCCTCCGCCGCTCCCTCCCTCGCTCGCTCGTCCCCCCCGGCAGCTGCAGCGAGGTCGCCCGGGCGGAGAGGCTGGGAAGCGGAGGGGCCGGGGGCCTCTTCCCTCTCGCTCTGCGTCTTCAGGGGGTCCCGGCAGTTGCCGGGCGTGGACGGACGGAGGGGGCCTGAGCGGCCCCCAGGCGGTCCTGGCTCGCTCGCCGGGAAGGGCGGAGAAAGGCGCTCCGGGAAGCCGCACTAGAATCTGGGCAGCGCCCGGGACCTTCCTGCCTCGGCTGGACTTGGCGCTCTTCTCCTGGCGCTCCTGGCGGCTGCAAGAGGCTCCCCGGAGAGGCTTTGGGGGCTTTGGGGGCTTCCAGCCTCCTCCTCCTCCTCCTCTTCCCTTGCAAGGGTCTCCGCTCCCCGCCTCACCTGCGCCTCGGGCGGCGATGCTGCTTCCCCGCCCCTCCGGCCACCCGGCAAGGCGACTCCGCCTCCTCCCGTTCCTTTGCCCCCCCCTCTTCCTCCCGTCCAAAGCTGCGAGGGGCTTCCTTAGGGCCCCCTGCGCGCCTCCTCCACCCTCTCCCCCTTCCCGGAGCTCAGCGGCTGCTTGTGCAACCAGCCCTTGGCCAACTTCCCTGGGGAGGGAGGCTGGGAACCACGGGGGGGGGGTGGGGGCTGGGACGCCTCCGAGGCAAGTTCGGGACGGTCCCAACACAAGCTACCCCCCCCCCCCCCGGAAGCGGCAAGGGAACGGGCGGGGGAAGCGAGCGACGGCGGCGGGGCAGGCGCTCCGTCAGGAACAGATTCTAACCGTTTCGGGAGATTTCTGGAACCTCTTCTTCCAAAGGGGTTCGAATTGGGAGAAACCCGCCCCGGGGCGGTGGGCACCAGTGGGCAGTCCCAGAACAGATTGGCCACTCAGCCCTTCATGGTTTGAATAGTTACAGATCACCCAGGGGGCCAGTGCAGATCCTTCAGAAGAGACCCACTAGATCCCTGTCCTTTGCACCAGTCAACAGCCGGGCTCTGGAAGGGAACGAGACTTGCAGCTTGAAGGGAATGAAGCAAGGCCAACCCTAACCAAGCTTTGGACTATCTGCAAATGCAGCCACTCTGTCCGAAGCCAAGTCAGTTTCAAAGATGTTGGTAGCTCAGGAGGTTGGGCCTGTTCTGCAGATCCAGCTGCCTCCTCCTCCTTCTCTCCTCATGGCCATCTTCTCATTGGCTTCCTCTCTTCCCCTACAGGAGCTGAAGGCCATGATTGCCCTGTCAATTGGCTCCCTGTGAATGGGCATTGCTATAGGGTCTTCAGTGAACGGAGGACGTGGGACGATGCAGAGGTCAGAAGGGATTTTCTCTTGGCCCAGGGGGAGGAAAAGTCAAGGCAGAGCCTGGAAGACCCTCCAAGTCCCCTCTGGCTGGGCTGAAGTGGAGGGCCACTAGGATGGGCGCATGAAAAGGGAGCAAAGGCCATGATCTTTGGACAGTCTGAGATGCACGTATTCTACGGACTGAGTAATGGTTTGGCCAGCATACAAAGAACAGTTGCAGGAATTGGGTCTGACTGGTGTGGGGAAAAGAAGGACCAGGGGAGACAGGAGAGCCTCTTCCAATATCGAAGGGGCTGCCACAAAGAAGAGGGACAGCAACAGCAATAGCCCTGAGACTCACCCTAGGTACTGCTTCACGGTGCTTCCACAGCCCTCTCTAAGCGGTCTACAGAGTCAACCTCTGACCCCCAACAATCTGGGTCCTCATTTTACCCACCTCTGAAGGACGGAAGGCTGAGCCCACCTTGAGCCTAGTGAGAGTTGAAGTGCCAAATTGCAGGCAGTCAGCAGAAGGAGCCTGCAGTACTGCACTCTAACAACTGTGCCACCATGGCTCAAGTGTGTGTGTGTGTGTGTGTGTGAGAGAGAGAGAGAGAGAGAGAGAGAGAGGAGGGAGGGAGGGAGGGAGGGAGGGAGGGAGGGAGGGAGAGAGAGAGAGAGAGAGAGAGAGAGAGAGAGAGAGAGAGAGAGAGAGAGAGAGAGAGAGAATTCAAGGGAAACAAATCAAGAGAACCAGCCAAGAAATAAGGAAGCATTTCCTGACCCTGAGAACAAGTGATCAGTGGAATGGAAGGGCTCCCCTCCAGAAGTTCTAGGTTCTCCATCACTGGAGGCTTTCAAGAAGAGGCTGGACAGCCATTGGTCTGAAATCGCATAGGGTTTAATAATAATAATAATAATAATAAATTGGGATTTATTAACCGCACCCTCTCCCCACAGGGACCCGGGGCGGTGCACAGGCATAATTAAAAACAATATACAATAATACAAATATTTCTTAAAATCGAATTAAATAAATCTACCCGTGCTAAAAACATAAATTAAAAACCCATTTAAAATTTATAATTAAAAGACAGAGAGAACTATTCAAGGCCGGCCAGTCGAAAGAGATGGGTCTTCAATTTTACACGGAAGGAGCGGAGGTCGGTGGTCGTTCTAATATCAGGGGGAAGGTCGTTCCAGAGGGCCGGGCCCGCCACAGAGAGCGCCCTTCCCCTGGGCGTCACCCGCTGACAAAGTCTAGTGGACGGCACCCGGAGAAGCCCCTCTCTGTGGGAGCGAATTGGTCGTGAGGATGTGTGGGGCAGGATCCGATCTCGCAGATAGCTAGGTCCCGAGCCATGGAGCGCTTTGAAGATGATAACTAACACCTTGAAGCGCACCCGGAAGACGACAGGTAGCCAGTGCAGCTCGCGCAAGAGCGGTGTTACGTGGGCAAACCTAGAGGTGCCCATAATTGCTCGCGCGGCCGCATTCTGAACTAACTGAAGCCTCCGGGTGCACCTCAAGGGGAGCCCCATGTAGAGAGAGTTACAATAGTCCAGTCGGGATGTCACGAGGGCATGAGTGACTGTGCGAAGGGCGTCCCGATCCAATAGGGGGCGCAATTGGCGAACCAGGCGAACCTGGTAAAACGCCCTCCTGGCCACGGCTGTCACTTGCTCTTCCATAGACAGCCGGGTATCCAGGAGGACACCCAAATTGCGCACCCCATCCACAGGGGCAAGATGTTCGCCCCCTATGGCCAGCGTTGGAGAAAGCTGGTTGAATCGGGCAGCCGGAAACCACAGCCACTCGGTCTTGGTCGGGTTGAGCCTAAGTCCGTTACTTCCCATCCAGATCCGCACGGCTTCCAGGCACTGGCACATCACCGCTACGGCATCGTTGGGGTGGTTTGGGGTAGATATGTACAGCTGGGTGTCATCAGCGTACAGATGGTACTCTACCCCAAAACCACGGATGATCTCACCCAACGGCTTCATATATGCATTAAACAGGAGAGGCGAGAGGACCGACCCCTGAGGCACCCCGCATGTGAGGGGTCTCGGGGTCGACCTCTGCTCTCCTGCCCGCACAAATTGCGATCGGCCAGAGAGGAAGGAGGAGAACCACCGCAAAACAGTGCCTCCCACCCCCAACCCCCCCAGCCGATGCAATAGGATACCATGGTCGATGGTATCGAAAGCCGCTGAGAGGTCTAATAGGACCAGGATGGAGGAACATCCCCCATCTCTGGCCCTCCAGAGATCATCTACCAACGCGACCAATGCCGTCTCGGTGCTATGCCCGGGCCGAAAGCCGGACTGGCGCGGATCTAGATAGTCAACTTCCTCCAGGTGACGGGGAAACTGTTGTGCCACCACACTCTCAACAACCTTCGCCAAGAAGGGAAGGTTGGAGACTGGACGGTAGTTGTTCAAAATAGCTGGGTCCAAAGAGGGCTTCTTGAGGAGGGGCCTCACCATAGCCTCTTTTAGGGAGGCAGGCAAGGAACCCTCACTCAAGGATGCGTTGATAACCTCTTGGAGCCAGCCTCGTGTCACCTCCCAGGATGCCAGTACAAGCCAGGAGGGGCACGGGTCCAATGAACATGTGGTGGCTCGCAGTCGCCCACGTAACCTGTCCATATCCTCGGAAGTAACGGGGTCAAACTCCTCCCAAACAAGATCTCCCTCGTGGCATCCCACTGGGCCATGAATGGGGGCTAGCTCACTCTGTATCTGGGCGGTTTTCTCCTGCAGAAAAATCACAAATTCCTCTGCCCTACCCTGTAACGGGGCTTCCCGCTCCCTCTGTTGGAGGAGGGAACGGGTCACCCTAAACAGGGCGGCAGGGCGGTTTTCTGCGGATGCTATGAGGGTGGCACAATGATGACGTTTGGCCACCCTCAGCGCCACAATGTAAGTCCGTAAATGGGCTCTTACCTGTGTCCGGTCAGATTCAGAGCGGCTAGCCCTCCATCTTCTCTCTAGGCATCTCTTGCGGCGTTTCATCACCCGCAGCCCCTCAGTAAACCAAGGAGCCAGGGTGGTTCGCCGCCGCGAGAGAGGCCGCAAGGGCGCGACCCGATCCAAGGCTCCCACGGCCGCACTATTCCATGCGGCCGTGAGGTCCTCCATCGGGGCGCGGGTCAGGGATACAGGAAATGGCCCAAGCGCTGTCTGGAACCCATCCGGGTCCATCAAGCGCCTGGGGCGGTACCAGATTGGTAACTCTGGTTCCGCCTCCCCGCGGAGGGGAGCAGCGGTCGGAAAGTCGAGTCGGAGAAGTGAGTGGTCTGACCATGACAAGGGTATGATGTCTATGTCCCCTGTACCCAGATCACTCTTCCATTGGCCCGAGACGAAGATGAGGTCCGGCGTATGTCCACCCTCATGGGTGGGGCCATGAATTACTTGGGTCAGGTCCATGGCCGTCATGGAAGCCATGAACTCCCGAGCTACCACGGATGATTCGCCCAACGAACATCTTGGACAGGCTAGAAGACCTCCAAGACCCCTTTCAGCTCTCTTAATCTTTGTTCCGTGTTGAGCGTGAGGGTTGAGTGACCGTCTTGTAGACAAGAGATTTCAAGATGTTTCGCTGGCAACTCCGGCTGGCATCTTCAGACTGCCTTGCCTCTGAAGGGATGGGCCTCTCAGATTGCAATGGAGGAGGGGGGAATTTAATCCAGGAAGAGCTGCAGACCCCAGTGAGGACATCTGCAGGGTTCAAGATTGTGGGTGGGACCACGTCTTCCATGCTGAGTCAACACCCTTCTTCACGTTTGCTCCTTCTCTCCCAGATGTTCTGCAGGAAAGTCAACCCAGGCTGCCACCTGGCCTCAATCCATAGCAAGGATGACTCAGATGAGTTGGCCGTGTACATCAAGGACTTTATCATATTTCCCGACCATGTCTGGATCGGACTGCGGGATATCAATAAGGTAGGTCCTTCCTCTAAGGGTTCCTGAGGTCTCCTCCCAAGGGAGAGAGAAGGCTCTGCCTCTGCTGAAAACTCTTCCCTTGGACAAGGCCTCTGAAGGGCGATATTGACTCCTTCTCTTGCCCAACCCTCCCTGCCCAGTTGAAGAACCGGCTGCTGTGTGTAGAGCCCCCCAAGGGACGGATCCTGCTCTGGCCTCCACCTCAGGATCAAGGGCTTCTCTGGCAGTCAGCTGCTCCTTCCGCCTGCCTTCCTCTTTCTGGCCCACGGAATGGCCTCTGACCCTGGTTGGACGTCTGGGGGGGACATTAAATCAGGGACTGCAGGGCTTCCTCCCCACTTTTCATTTCCTGCAGGTTCTTCCTTGTTTCTGTTACTGTCCAGCTTTCCTCCTGTCCTCCGTTGCCCTTCCAAGTCCTGAGAGAGGCTGGATCACATGGGAGGAAGGGGGTTTATATCCAGGTTTCTTTTACCAAAAACCGGTGCATATATATGGATTATTGCAACTCTCTCTACATGGGGCTCCCCTTGAGGTGCACCCGGAGACTTCAGTTGGTCCAGAATGCAGCCGCGCGAGCAATTATGGGAACCGTTAGGTTTGCCCACGTTACACCGCTCTTGCACGAGCTGCACTGGCTGCCTGTCGTCTTCCGGGTGCGCTTCAAGGTGTTAGTCATCATCTTTAAAGCGCTCCATGGCTCGGGACCTAGCTACCTGCGGGATCGGATCCTGCCTCATACATCCTCACGGCTGATTCGCTCCCAAAGAGAGGGACTTCTCCGGGTGCCGTCCACTAGACTTTGTCAGTGGGCGACACCCAGGGGAAGGGCTCTCTCTGTGGCAGGCCCGGCCCTCTGGAACGACCTTCCCCCCGATATTAGAACGACTACGGACCTCCGCTCCTTCCGTCTGAAATTAAAAACACACTTTTTCCGCTTGGCCGGCCTAGGCTAGTCTCTCTTTCTATGGGGTTTTAAACTTATTTATAGCTGCTGGGTATTTTAGTTTAACGGGTTTTAGCACAGGTATAGATTTAATCTGTTTTTATATTACGTATTTATATTTGTATATTTATTGTTTTTACTTTCCCTGTGCACCGCCCCAAGTTTTAGTTCTCATCAGTTAGTTATACTCTTACTGGGATTCGAACCAGGGCTGTATTGCATGTCAGGCAAGAGCCTTAGCTCAGTAACCCAGTAAGAGTATGGCTAGCTGATGAGAGCTAATAAGCTCGAAATAGATCTATCCTGGTCTCTCTGATTTATTTATTGATCAGCTCATAAAACTAACACACATATTAAAATATTAACACAACAGGAACTCATGGCTTTCTGTCTAGATGGTCTCTGGTGATGAGCCGAAAGGCAGAAAAGGAAACAGTATGTCTCCTCCCTTAATTGGGGCTCTAACAGGGTGTTGTGGAAACAATTATATATAACTATCCTCCTGTCACAGCTGACAAGAACAGAAGCTAGCTGATGAGAGCTAAAAAGCTCGAAATAGATCTATCCAAGTCTCCCTGACTTATTTATTGATCAGCTCCAAAATGTAACACACATATAAAAATATTACACAACGGAATTCATGGCTTTCTGTCTAGATGGTGTCTGGTGATCAGCCGAAAGGCAGAAAAGGAAAAGCAGTGTGCTTCGTGTGTAAGCATGGAATTGTTATTGCCATCCTCAAGTGAGATCTTGCCGAAACATTGCAATAAGAATTTCATGCTTATATGGGTAAAAACCGAAAGCCAGCAATACCAGCATACACACACACACACACACACACACACACAGACAGACAGACAGACAGACAGACACACTAGTTTTATGAGCTGATCAATAAATAAGTCAGGGAGACTAGGATAAATCTATTTCGAGCTTTTTAGCTCTCATCAGCTAGACATACCCTGACTGGGATTCGAACCGGGGCTGTATTACATGTCAGGCAAGAGCCTTAGCCATTAAGCCAGCCAGGTTCTCTTATTGCATCAGCTGAGACAGGAGGATTAGTATATATAATTGTTCCACAACACTCTGTTAGGGCCCCAATTTTCAATTGGCTTAAACACAAACTCTGTTGTTATCTTCAAAGGATATCATGTTCTCTCTGCTCAAGGAACACCTGCTAAAAAGACTCCGTGTCCTTGGCACTTTATCGGTTTTTATAAACAAGTCACAGACCTTCAGCTGCCACGTCAATGCGACCCCAAAGGGAAAAGCAAAGGAGACACATTGCTTCAAAGCATTCTGGCCTCTAGCCTCCAGGGGGCAGTGTTGCTTCCTTTTCCACTCTGTTACTTACCTAAGACTTTAAAAAGTTAGTATTCTTAAGTAAGATTTAGTAACAAGAGATAGGAAACATGGTTAGAATAGAAAAAGGGATGTTAATCCATAAAATATCAAGAAAAAATTGATCTCTTCACTTTAAACGGAGAAAACAAAGGGGGAAAAACCACATTTGCCCCTGGACGTCTGTTTGATCCTTAAAACCTGAAAGTTTTCCTCTGTGACCTGCGCCCTGAAGAGCCCCTTCCTCAATTGCCCAACATGGCTTCTTTCTCATCTTAGAACTACAACTGGCAGTGGTCGGATAAATCTAGAACCAACTACGTACGCTGGGCCAACGGTCAACCCGATCACTACTGGAACAACGAGTTCTGTGTTGAGGCCGTGGACTATACAGGTGAGCTGAGAGGATGGAGAGACGGTTGAGGTGCAATTCCAGGAATGAGGACTCAGAGGGTCCATCAAGCTTGAAATAGATTTATCCTAGTCTCCCTGACTTATTTATTCGTCAGCTCAAAAACGTAACATATATATATTCTGTGTGTGTGTGTGTGTGTGTGTGTGTACTGTACGTATACACACACTCTCAGCCTCTCATAGAGTATATAGAAGAGAAATATTGAGACATGGCCCATCCAATTAAAAACCAATCAGACTAAAGGAAGAAAAGTTACTTAAGTTATTCAGATTATCACAACATGCTGAACTCCAAGTCTCCTTTAGCAGGTGAGGGTTTCCATCTGTGCTATCCTCGTGTCCTGCTGCCAATGAGGGAGGGTCCCTTGAAAAGCTCCCTGAAAATCTTTCTGTTTTCCTTCCCAAGGGTTTCGCCTGTGGAATGATGATGATTGTTCAGTTCGGCATCCTTTCCTCTGCCAGTGCCCATACTAGTGAAAACGGCTCCTTCGGCTGCTCCAGAGTCAGAGAAGCACCTGGAGAAGTCTGGAGAAGCAAGGAAGCCCCCCTGCCTGCTGAAATCTCCCCTCTGCACCCCTTTGCTTCATGGATGCTTCCTGTAGCTTCGATCTGACTTTGCAATAAATTCTCTCTAGCATGACTGGCCTTGTTTATTTGGGGAACTCAGGAGACGGTTGAGGGTTAAAGCTGAAGACCCCAGGCTCTTCTGCATGGCAAGGCTTGGCCTCAAGGGATGGTTGGGAGGGGTGTCTCATCAGAAGGACCTTCCATTAATGCTACAATGCCCCCTTGCATGTCATCCTCATTGGAATCAAAGGGTGGAGAATCTGCTGGTCTTCAGCCCCACTTTCATGCCCCCAAAACTGATTGCAAGTCCTACGCTGTCAAGTCACAAGCTAGCCATACCGTTACTGGGATTCGAACCAGGGCTGTATTACATGCCAGGCGAGATGAGAGCTAATAAGTTGATTTTTTAATGCATTTTTATGCTCTGCGATACGTGCACTTATCCTTCTGTTGGTTTGGTGATTGTTTTTCTTCTGAATCCGTTGGATATTTTTTTTATATTGAAAAAGTTTTATTGAGTTTACATTTTTTGTGGGGTAGGGTAAGGGATACATAGAAATTTTGAGAGTGGTCACGTCAAAGTCGTCGGCTCCTCCGGTACCTCAAGTTACATTATTAAAAAGAAAGAGAAGAAACATTTCACATAACACTACAAGCTGGGAGCAAGTACATATTCCTAAATTTTTCAGTTATATACTGTCAGTCAATTACAAAAATCCAGATTACAAATATCATACAATATTACTCAAAAAAAAACCAGGGCAAAGTTATGTTTTAGATCTAAGTCTCTTGGCAATTGTATCTTCCACCCTCTCCCCCGGGCCCCCAGCGGGCGGGGCCATGGCTCCCCCTGCCCCCCCTGGATCTTCTCCCAGGACAGAGGAATGTTTTTTAAGAAAGGCTTCCGCCTCAGCAACTGTTTTAATCTTCACTCTACCTCCTTCCCAGAACACCAGCATCCCTTCGGGTATCACCCACTTGAACCAAATCCCATGATCAAACAATGTTTTAGACAAGAAGGAAAATTTCCTTCTAGCTTCTCTAATCTTTCTTGGAATCTGCTTCAAGATGGTAACCTCCTTTTGTTGGTAAATCATAGGACTCCCTCTTTGCGCCTTCAAGATTTCCTCTCTGGTTGACCTTCTAACAAATTTTACATGTATCTCTCTGGGTACTTCATTCATCCTGGCATATGCAGAATTTATTCTGTAGACTAGGTCAATGTCCCCTCTGATCTCATCTTTAGGTTTATGTAAATAGTCTGCAATAATTGTACTCATAAGATCAGGGAGGCATTCACCATCCATCTCAGAAACATTCTGAAATCTCAAAAAATATGTCATCCTTTCCATATCTATCCTAGTCACATGCCCATTTATTTCCACAACCTCACTAGAAACATTTTTAATCTCTCCCTTAGCCCCCTCCAGCCCCCCTTTCAATTCTTCATTCTTCTGTGTATTCTCAAGCACTTGTTTTCGAGTGTCCAATAATTCCTTTTTGAAATTGACATTTTCTGCCCTCTGGGCCTTAATTTCTAATACCAAATTTTGTATAACAGATTCAAGGGCAGTCATTCTTTGTTCAAGGCTTGAGATTCAAGGGCAGTCATTCTTTGTTCAAGGCTTGCCAGCGTTGCTTCTTGTGCCATGTTTAGCTATTAAAATCCGTGCCAGTAAAATGGCGTTTTTAGGGTGGGGCTGGTGAGGCAGATTAGGAGACCAAAGTTCTCAAAGTTGTAGAGGCAGAATTCAGAAACCAGTAGAGAAACACTTTTCCAACTCAATAGGTATAATAACGAAGGTAATCCAGAAAGGAAAACACAAATCCAAAAGAAAAAAATTCTTCATCAATAATTAGAGGAAGTCCAAATCACAAAGAGACACTGGTAATTTTCCATAGGTCGTAGTCAGTCGGGGACAAAGAGAAGCCACCCTCCGCCCAAACTCAGAGCCCGAGGGAGAAAGCGGTTAAAAAGCAAAAAAGAAACTGTTTCAGCCAGACCTAGAGACATAATTGCAAACAAGCCGCAAAATACTTTCCCTTGTTAGAGACCATCCGGATAACAAGTTTCCGATTCCTCGCAACGAGGCATTTCCAAGTGCCGCTTTTAGTCCAAGGGGGGTTTTTTGGGAACAAACACCCCCCTCCTGTCCCTTTCAGCCCGGCTGACAGTACAAAAAAAAAAGTTTTAATAGCTCACTCTCCGCTTGCAGCTGAGGTCCCGAAAAGCCTCCCGACTCTTCCGATCGTCTCTCTCCATAAAGTTAAATGGTGCCGCCAACCTTTGGCGAAGGAAAAAACCCCCGCAGCATGTCCTCTTCCGCCTAAGCCGAGGATCGGGGTCGCTTTCCCCACTGCCGTGGGGGGGGCTTCCCCGTCGAGCCGGCTTTACGGGAGAAACCCCAAACGAGGGGCTTCTCGCCCCCGCGGGGGGGCAGGAAAAGAAACAAAGCGGCGAGCGAACCCTAAGTTCGCCCGTCGCCGCCGGAGCCGGAACCGGAAGTCCATCTGAATCCGTTGGATATTAATGTATTTACACTTCCTCACAAATACATTAATATCCAACGGATTCAGAAGAAAAACAATCACCAAACTAATCCAAAAAGAGACACCCCTAAGAACCAAGACAAAGAACAGGAAAATGGCATTGCCCTCATCCCATACATTAAAGGTACCACAGAGAAAATCAGCAAAATTCTCCACAAGCACAACATCAAGACAGCCTTCAACACCGACCAAAAAATAACCAATATCCTAAGGAACCCAAAAGACAAGATCCAGCTAGAAAGCCAAGGGGTCTACAAAATTCCATGTAAAATCTGCCCTGCCACTTACATAGGACAAACCAACAGAAGGATAAGTGCACGTATCGCAGAGCATAAAAATGCATTAAAAAATCAACTTAATACCTCATCTCTTTATCAGCATTTCAAAACTACAGGACATGACATTGACTTTCAAGGAACTAAAATGATCTCCAAGGCTGAACAACTGAACAGGAGAATAATCAGAGAAGCCATTGAAATAGAGAAGCAATCTAACAGTATGAACAAACGTGATGACACCTCCCGCCTACCAGACATCTGGAAACCAGCAATGACCAGCAGACGAGCCCCACCCTCCACCCAAGCTGTTGAAATTCAAAACAAGGAGAAACATACAAATGAGACCAATCAGCATCAATATACCAGTCATGATGCAGCTGCCCAGCCAATCAACACACTCACAACAATAGTCAGCACTCCACCCCCCCCCAAGATTTTAAAAAGGGCCATGCCTTCGCAGTCACAGTCACAGACCAAAGCCTGATGATGACAAGTGAGATCTTGTCGAAACGTTGCAATAACATTTCCATGCCTTATACATGGGAAAATACCCGAAGCAAGCAATATATATATATATTTGTTTTCACAACTTCCTGTTAGGACCCCAATTAAGGGAGGAGACATACTGTTTCCTTTCCTGCCTTTCGGCTCATCACCAGAGACCATCTAGACAGAGAACCATGAGTTACATTGTGTAAAGTTTTTAGATATGTGTGTTAGTCTTATGAGCTGATCAATAAACTTAAATTTGAGAGACCAAGCTACCGTATTTATTCGACTATAACGCGCAAAATTTTGTACCCAAAAAAGAACTCAAAGTTTGGGTGCGCGTTATAGACGAGGGTTCGGGTTTCTGCGTGGCGGCTGCGGCGGCAGGGGGGAGAAACGGAGCCAGAAAGAGACGCGGGGGGGAGAAACGGAGCCCAGAAAGAGACGCGGG
Source organism: Rhabdophis nuchalis (assembly GCA_039707465.1). NCBI lineage: Eukaryota > Metazoa > Chordata > Lepidosauria > Squamata > Natricidae > Rhabdophis > Rhabdophis nuchalis. Next base: position 122,823,511 of record CM077648.1, read on the forward strand.
GGGGAGAAATGGAGCCCAGAAAGAGACGCGGGGGGGAGAAACGGAGCCCAGAAAGAGACGTGGGAGGGGAGAAACAGAGCCCAGAAAGAGACGCGGGGGGGGGGAGAAACGGAGCCCAGAAAGAGACGCGGGGGGGGAGAAACGGAGCCCAGAAAGAGACGCGGGGGGAGAAACGGAGCCCAGAAAGAGACGCGGGGGTGGAGAAATGGAGCCAGAAAGAGACGCGGGGGGGGGGGGAGAAACGGAGCCCAGAAAGAGACGCGGGGGGGGGAGAAACGGAGTCCAGAAAGAGATGCGGGGGGGGGGAGAAACGGAGCCCAGAAAGAGGTGGGGGGGAGAAACGGAGCCCAGAAAAAGACGTGGGGGGGGGGGAGAAACGGAGCCCAGAAAGAGACGCGGGGGGAGAAACGGAGCCCAGAAAGAGATGCGGGGGGAGAAACGGAGCCCAGAAAGAGACGCGGGGGGGAGAAACGGAGCCCAGAAACAGACGCGGAGGGAGAAACGGAGCCCAGAAAGAGACGCGGGGGGAAGAAACGGAGCCCAGAAAGAGACGCGGGGGGGGGGGAGAAGCGGAGCCCAGAAAGAGACACGGGGGGGGAGAAACGGAGCCCAGAAAGAGACGTGGGGGGAAGAAACGGAGCCCAGAAAGAGATGCGGGGGGGGGAGAAACGGAGCCCAGAAAGAGATGCGGGGGGGGGGGGGGAGAAACAGAGCCCAGAAAGAGACGCGGGGGGGGGGAGAAACGGAGCCCAGAAAGAGACGCGGGGGGGGGGGGAAACGGAGCCCAGAAAGAGACGCGGGGGGAAGAAACGGAGCCCAGAAAGAGATGCAGGGGGGGAGAAACGGAGCCCAGAAAGAGACGCGGGGGGAAGAAACGGAGCCCAGAAAGAGATGCGGGGGGGGGAGGGGAAACGGAGCCCAGAAAGAGATGCAGGGGGGGGAGAGACAGAGCTCAGAAAGAGACACGGGGGGGAGAAACGGAGCCCAGAAAGAGACGCGGGGGGGGGGGGAAACGGAGCCCAGAAAGAGACGCGGGGGGAAGAAACGGAGCCCAGAAAGAGATGCGGGGGGGGGGGAGAAACGGAGCCCAGAAAGAGACGCGGGGGGGAGAAACGGAGCCCAGAAAGAGACGCGGGGGAAAAACGGAGCCCAGAAAGAGATGCGGAGGGAGAAACGGAGCCCAGAAAGAGACGCGGGGGGGGGAGAAGCGGAGCCCAGAAAGAGACGCGGGGGGGAGAAACGGAGTCCAGAAAGAGACGGGGGGGGGGGGGAGAAACGGAGCCCAGAAAGAGACGCGGGGGGAAGAAACGGAGCTCAGAAAGAGATGCGGGGGGGGGAGAAACGGAGCCCAGAAAGAGACGTGGGGGAGGGGAGAAACGGAGCCCAGAAAGAGATGCGGGGGGGAGAAACGGAGCCCAGAAAGAGACGCGGGGGGGGAGAAACGGAGCCCAGAAAGAGATACGGGGGAAGAAACGGAGCCCAGAAAGAGACGCGGGGGGAGAAACGGAGCCCAGAAAGAGACGCGGGGGGGAGAAACGGAGCCCAGAAAGAGATGCGGGGGGGGGGGGAGAAACGGAGCCCAGAAAGAGACCCGGGGGGAGAAACGGAGCCCAGAAAGAGACACGGAGGGAGAAACGGAGCCCAGAAAGAGACGCGGGGGGAAGAAACGGAGCCCAGAAAGAGACGCGAGGGGGGGGAGAAGCGGAGCCGAGAAAGAGACACGGGGGGGGGGAGAAACGGAGCCCAGAAAGAGACGCGGGGGGAAGAAATGGAGCCCAGAAAGAGATGCGGGGGGGGGGAGAAACGGAGCCCAGAAAGAGATGCGGGGGGGGGAGAAACGGAGCCCAGAAAGAGACGCGGGGGGGGGAGAAACGGAGCCCAGAAACAGACGCGGGGGGAAGAAACGGAGCCCAGAAAGAGATGCGGGGGGGGGGAGAAACGGAGCCCAGAAAGAGACGCGGGGGGGAGAAACGGAGCCCAGAAAGAGACGCGGGGGGGGAAACGGAGCCCAGAAAGAGACGCGGAGAGAGAAACGGAGCCCAGAAAGAGACGCGGGGGGAAGAAGCGGAGCCCAGAAAGAGACGCGAGGGGGGGGAGAAGCGGAGCCGAGAAAGAGACACAGGGGGGGGGAGAAACGGAGCCCAGAAAGAGACGCGGGGGGAAGAAATGGAGCCCAGAAAGAGATGCGGGGGGGGGGAGAAACGGAGCCCAGAAAGAGATGCGGGGGGGGGGAGAAACGGAGCCCAGAAAGAGACGCGGGGGGGGGGGGGGGAGAAACGGAGCCCAGAAACAGACGCGGGGGGAAGAAACGGAGCCCAGAAAGAGATGCGGGGGGGGAGAAACGGAGCCCAGAAAGAGACGCGGGGGGGAGAAACGGAGCCCAGAAAGAGACGCGGGGGGGAGAAACGGAGCCCAGAAAGAGACCCGGGGGGAGAAACGGAGCCCAGAAAGAGACACGGAGGGAGAAGCGGAGCCCAGAAAGAGACGCGGGGGGGAGAAACGGAGTCCAGAAAGAGACGGGGGGGGGAGAAGCGGAGCCGAGAAAGAGACACGGGGGGGGGGGAGAAACGGAGCCCAGAAAGAGACGCGGGGGGAAGAAATGGAGCCCAGAAAGAGATGCGGGGGGGGAGAGAAACGGAGCCCAGAAAGAGATGCGGGGGGGGGGGAGAAACGGAGCCCAGAAAGAGACGCGGGGGGGGGAGAAACGGAGCCCAGAAACAGACGCGGGGGGAAGAAACGGAGCCCAGAAAGAGATGCGGGGGGGGGAGAAACGGAGCCCAGAAAGAGACGCGGGGGGGAGAAACGGAGCCCAGAAAGAGACGCGGGGGGGGGAAACCGAGCCCAGAAAGAGACGCGGAGAGAGAAACGGAGCCCAGAAAGAGACGCGGGGGGAAGAAGCGGAGCCCAGAAAGAGACGCGAGGGGGGGGAGAAGCGGAGCCGAGAAAGAGACACAGGGGGGGGAGAAACGGAGCCCAGAAAGAGACGCGGGGGGAAGAAATGGAGCCCAGAAAGAGATGCGGGGGGGGGGAGAAACGGAGCCCAGAAAGAGATGCAGGGGGGGGGAGAAACGGAGCCCAGAAAGAGACGCGGGGGGGGAGAAACGGAGCCCAGAAACAGACGCGGGGGGAAGAAACGGAGCCCAGAAAGAGATGCGGGGGGGGGGGGGAGAAACGGAGCCCAGAAAGAGACGCGGGGGGAGAAACGGAGCCCAGAAAGAGACGCGGGGGGGAAAACGGAGCCCAGAAAGAGACACGGAGAGAGAAACGGAGCCCAGAAAGAGACGCGGGGGGAAGAAGCAGAGCCCAGAAAGAGACGCGGGGGTGGGGGGGAGAAGCGGAGCCCAGAAAGAGACGTGGGGGGGGGGGAGAAGCGGAGCCAGAAAGGTTTCCTCAGCTGCGGAGCCGTTTGCCCTGCCGGCGGGCTGGTTAGGGTGGAACGGCATCGCTCCATCGCCCCTCAGCTGCGGAGCCCGGCCGTCATGCTTTATAAAAATCGGTATAAAAATTTTATACCGATTTTTAATCGAAAATTAGGGGGTGCGCGTTATACACGTGTGCGCGTTATAGTCGAATAAGTACGGTAGATCTATTTCGAGCTTATTAGCTCTCGTCAGTTGGCCATACCCTTTTTACTGGGATTCTAACCGGGGCTGTAATGCATCTGAGGCAGAAACCTAGCAATTCAGCCTAACCGGCTCTACCTTATTGCATCAGCTGAATCAGGAGTATTTAGTATAGATAATTGTTTTTGGTTTTTTTTTAGAAAATTTTATTTATTCTTATAAAAAAAAAATCATACAAACATAATTTTAAACATATTGCCATCACAGTGTGAAAAAGTGATAACATATAAATAACCAAACTTAACATTAAAGTCCTAATAGTAGGCCTAATATTTAACACCAGCATTTACACTATATACAGCCCATCTGGTTAACCTACCTATTTCATCAATTCTTATTCGTCATTTAATCTCTTATTAATATTATTTACTAATATCCGATTTAAACATATATTATTGCTTCAGTTGTTATTATTCGGTCGTTCCCGTATCCAATTATACCACCTCTTCCACGAGTTATAGAATTCTGAGTCCTTTTTTCCTTTAATTAATTTTGTTAATCTATCCGACTCTGCACACTCATTAATTTTATTTATTACTGCCCCATCCATTGGTATTTGATCACTCTTCCATTCCTGGGCAAATGCCAATCTTGCCGCAATAATTATGTGCAACACCAAAAACCATATCTCCATGTTGATATCTGGGGGTTTAAGTCCTAACAGGAAGGTTTCAGGTTTCAACTCTAATCGATGTTGGGTAATTTCTATTAACCACTGCCTGATCTTTTTCCAGTATTTAATCGCCATTGGGCAGGTCCACCACTGATGGAAATAGGTCCCCTCTCTGTGGCCACATTTCCAGCAATTAGGCATGGTCCCAGGGAACATTCTAGCAAGTCTTGCCGGGGGTAGATGCCACCGATATATCATTTTATATGTATTTTCCTTATACGAGGCTGCCATTGTCAATTTCATATTTTTGAACCAGATTTCTTCCCAACTTTGAAAGTCCAATGTGCGTCCTATATTCCGTCCCCAAGCAATCATGCAGTCTTTCACCACTTCTTCCCCTACGTCTAATAACAATAGATGTCCGTAACACTTGGAGAGCATCCCTTTCTCTTTCCCATAAAGAACCATGTCCAGTTCTTGTTTATAGGGATATATCCCTTCAGCCTTCTGATCTTTTTTGTATCTTGAGAGTATCTGGGAGTATGGCCAGAAGTCGATATGGTACCCTTGCGAAGCTAATGATTCCCTGGTCTTCAAAGTCCCCTGTGCATCTAAGATCTCCTCATATGTCAAGATCTTCTCCCCTCTATATCGTGTTGGGTAGACAAGGGCTTCCTGAGTAGAGATCCAACATGGCACCTTCGAATATATCTTCCTCCTCAACTTCTCCCAAGTATAACTCAAGATCCTACGAACAAGATGGTCATAGAAGTGTTTGGGTCGCTCAGAACCGGGCCAAATATAATAGTGCCAACCATACTGTATAGATAATTGTTTTCACAACTTCCTGTTAGGGCCCCATTAAGGGAGGAGACATACTGTTTCCCTCTCTGCCTTTCGGCTCATCACCAGAGACCATCTAGAAAGAGAACCATGCTACACTTTCCAAAGAATTGCGATACTCTCTCTGCCATTCACTCCACCCCGGTTACTATCAAGCCACAGACTGGCACCGGTCCGTGGCTCGAGGGTTGGGGACCCCTGATCTAAAGTGTTGGCTATTCTTCTTAGCCTCAGCTGCTTTGGAGGATAAGCCGGCCTAGCATAGCCCCCCGTTTCTGACTTTTTATGTATAAATTGCAATGTGGCAGGGTTTTAAATGGGTTTTAGCACGGGTTTAATAATTTAATATGTTTTTAATGATGTATATTGTTTTTATTGTGGTTTTAATAATGCCTGTGCGCCGCCCTGGGTCCTAACAAGGAGAAGGGCGGGGTATAAATTCAAAATAAAATAAAAAAAAAGTCAGCCCCGTCTACCCTGGGACAGTATTGGAAGACCTGGATCATGTCAGTCCTAGTTCTTCCCTTTGGAAGAATTCCTCCTTCAATTGATCCCAGATGCCCAGCTAAACCAAGCAGGGGAAATTGTTTTGGCCGCAGAGATGGAGGAAGATGCTGGAGGCAGATAGTCACTTGAGTGACACCAGTGAGGTAAGGATCTACATGTTTGGGAGAAGGCAGTGAAAAACATCTCCTGCGGTTGACCAAGGAAGCCTCATGGATGGTCAGTGGAAGTAAAGATGTGGCACTCAGGTAGATGGGCCTCAATGGGCCACTGAGGAAGAGCCGAGGATCTTTGGAGTAGGGATGGTGTTGATGTTGTGGATGGATTTAGGCTTTCAAGACAAGGAGTTGCTGATGATCCCATGAAGATTTTATCTATTTTCTGATTGGAAGGAAGTGACGTCCCACACAGAGGCTCTTTGATGTCATCCAGAACAGATTGGCAGCCTTGAAGGACTAGCCTAGCACCAACCCAGCCCTCTGGAACTCCCCCCCCCCAATCACCCCACCCACATAGCCTTTCTAGCAGGCTGCTGCATTCATGCCCAGCGTAGGGCTTGCAATCAGCTTTGGGGGCAGGAAAGTGGGGCTGAAGCCCAACAGATTCTCCACCCTCCGATTCCAATGAGGAGGACATGCAAGGGAGCATCATCGTAGCATCGTAGCATCAATGGATGGCCCTTCTGATGAGACACCCCACCCAACCTGCCCTTGAGGCCAAGCCTTGCCATGCAGAAGAGCCTGGGGTCTTCAGCTTTAAACCTCAACCATCTCCTGGGTCCCCCAAATAAACAAGGCCAGTCATGCTAGAGAGAATTTATTGCAAAGTCAGATCCAAGCTACAGGAAGCATCCGTGAAGCGAAGGGGTGCAGAGGGGAGATCTCAGCAGCCAGGGGGGCTTCCTTGCGTCTCCAGACTTCTCCAGGTGCTTCTCTGACTCTGGAGCAGCCGAAGGAGCCATTTGCACTAGTATGGGCACTGGCAGAGAAAAGGACGCAAAGCTGCACAATCCTCATCATTCCATTTGCGATACTCTGGGTAGGAAAAGAGAAAGATTTTCAGGGAGCATTTCAAGGGATCCTCCCTCATTGGCAGGAGGACACGAGGATACCACAGATGGAGACCCTCACCTGCTCAAGAGGACTTGGAGTTGAGTGCATTGTTTTAATCCAGGTAATTCATCTAGCCTTCAGGTTACTTTTTTTCATTTAGTCTGGGATTTTTAGAATAGAATAGAGTAGAGTAGAGCATAATTCTGCATTGGCCAAGATTTTAATGTTCTTCATGTTAGTATAATTTTAATGGGATTGTTATGCTGCTTAATGTTTGTTAGGGTGTTGGTTCTAAGGTGGGACGTTACGGAAATGTTTCAAACAAAGAAAGAAAGAAAGAAAGAAAGAAACAAAGGTCATGAATATTCCAAGATGGACCCTCTGAGTCCTCATTGCTGGACTTGCACCTCAACCGTCTCACCACCATCTTGGCTCACCTGTATAGTCCACCATCTCAACGCAGAACTCTTTGTTCTCGAAGTGATCTGGCTGCTTTTCCTTCCAGGGTATGTAGTCGGTTTTAGATCCATCTGTCCACTCCCAGTTGTAGTTCTAAGGTGAGAAAGAAGCCATGTTGGCCAATTGAGGAAGGGGCTCTTCAGGGCGCAGGTCACAGAGGAAAGTTTTCCGGTTGTAAGGATCAAACAGAACATCTCCATCTCTCCATCTCACTTGATCTGGAAGAGCTAAGAGGAGTTAAACTTGGAGAATGCTTGATGTGGGAAGATCAGGAGATCCAGAGGGAAAAATAGAACCCAGAAGAAAACTTTCTGGAGGTGTCCATGAAGTCACCAGCTCAGCTTGAGAGCCATCTTGCCTCATGCTCAACATGATGGCAGCCCTGGGAGACATTGATTGTTCTCAGAACAATAAATTGAGTAAAAATCAATGAGTTCTTGGGTGGGAGACCACCAGCAAAACCCCAGGACTATCTGGGACACTAAGAAAATGGAAAGCATCCTGGAAACCTGAACAGGTGTTGGGTGCGGGAGGTCCTACCTCCGCTCCTTCCGTCAAAAACTGAAAACACACTTTTTCTGCTTGGCCGGCCTAGGTTGGTCTTCCGTTTATTAATTGGGTTTTTAAGGGGTTTAGTTTTTTAGTATTGTGGGTTTTTAGCGCAGGGATACATTGTTTAATTTTCTATTTTATCTATCTATATGTATTTTATGTCTGTATTTTTTAATTTCCCTGTACACCGCTCCGAGTCCCTTTGGGGAGAGGAAGCGGTCTATAAATTTATTATTATTATTATTATTATTATTATTATTATTATTATTATTATTATTATTATTATTATTATTATTATTATTATTATTATTATTATTATTATTATTATTATTATTATTATTATTTTCCCGTAGTATAAGATGCAACTTTTTCCCTCAAAAAAGGGGCTGAAAACCTGGGTGTGTCTTATACACTGAATACAGCATTTTTTGCCCCCCATAACCCCACCCCCTTCACCAAAATGGACATGCATAGGTTTTAGGAGGCTTTCGGGGTGGTCCTGGGGGTTGGGGAGGGCAGAAATGAGTGAAAAACATCCTGCTCAAGTTTTCCCCCCAGCCCCCCAAGGGCACTCTATAAGCCTCCTAAAGGCTCTCCATGCTCTTTTTGTGATCAAGACCGGGCCCATTTTTAGCTCATTATTGAGGGGCCCACACCCCCAGCATCCTTCTACAAGCCTCCTAAAGGTTATTCATGTCCTCTTCTTGAAAAAAAAATGGGCTGGTTTTCATGAAAAATGAGCCATTTTGGGGAGGTTTGCAGAGTGCAAAACCTCCTCCTTTTTTAAAATTTGCCTCTTCAAAACTTTGTTGCATCTTATACAACGAAAAATATGATACTTCTGTGTTATTGCCAGAAATGAATCTTTCTCCTCAGGAAGTCACCAGGAGCTCAGCTCCACTCCAGGGTGAATTCCGTTCTTTCCATGTGATCCAGCATCTTTCAGGACTTGGAAGGGAAACTGAGACATGAGTAAAGACTGATGGTAATAGAAACAAGGAAGAACCTGCAGGAAATGAAAAGTGGGGAGGAAGCCCTGCAGTCCCTCATTTAATGCCCCCCCAAGACTTCCAACCAGGGTCAGAGGCCATTCCGTGGGCCTGAAAGAGGAAGGCAGGCGGAAGGAGCAGCTGACTGCCAGAGAAGCCCTTGATCCTGAGGGGGAGGCCAGAACAGGATCCGTCCCTTGGGGGGCCCTAAACACAGCAGCCAGTTCTTCAACTGGGCAGGGAGGGTTGGGCAAGAGAAGGAGTCAATGTCACTCTTCAGAGGCCTTGTCCAAGGGAAGAAGTTTCATTAGAGGCAGAGCCTTCTCTCTCCCTTGGGAGGAGACCTCAGAAAGCCTCAGGGAAGGACCTATTCAGCCTTATATTGGGTTGACAATATATATGAGCCTATGTTCTTAAGGAGTTATATAGCTTTAAGAACTAAGTATAATTTGATTGGCTGTAATTATACAGCTCTATTATAAAGGAAGCTCAGGAACGCAACTCATTCCCTGTTTGATCCCTGTTCGATTCCTTGTGATTTCCTGTGTTGTTCCTGATTGCCATTTGAGAAGATGAAGAAGAAGGAGGAGGAGGTTTTGTTTACATCACTGTGAGATAACTCTGTTTGCTGAAGGACTGTTGTTATCATTGTTTGAGAGTTAGTCAGAAGAAGCATTTTAGTTGTGACAAAGTAAAGACTATTTATTTTCTTACTATCACTGTTTTAGAGTTTGTTTGTGGTTTACCGCAACGTATCTCATTACTGTCCGGTGAATTACACTGTTCCGCATTCATTAGCTAACATTGGTTATGGGACCAGGGTTGTGACACTGCTTCTGAACCAGAGTAGCTAACATTCGGCTTTATCCAAGGGAAGAGGTTTCGGCAGAGGCAGAGCCTTCTCTCTCCCTTGGGAGGAGCCCTCAGAGAGCCTCAGGGGAAGGACCTACCTTATTTGTATCCCGCAGTCCGATCCAGACATGGCCCCGACCTATTAATCTCTTAGCGATGTACAAGTGCAAGCGAGACAAATCGGCATCGTTATGGATGGAGCCGAGGTGGCAGCCTGGCCGGACTTCCCTGCAGAACATCTGGGAGAGAGAGAAACCACAAGGAAGGGCATTGGCTCAGCAGGGATCCGATTGCATGGTCCTACCCACAATCTTGGAACCTGCAGATTCCTCACTGGGGTCTGCAGCTCTTCCCGGCTTAAATTCCCGCCTTGTCCATTGCAATCTGAGAGGCCCATCCCTTCAGAGGCAAGGCAGTCTGAAGATGCCAGCCGGAGTTTCCAGCAAAACATCTTGAAATCTCTTGTCTACATGACGGTCACTCAACCCTCACGCTCAACACGGAATAAAGAGTAAGAGAGCTGAAAGGGGTCTTTCAGCTCTCTTTCGACACGATGACATCACATATTGCAGAATTTTATTTTTGGCCCCCACAGACACAATGATGGCATTTCCCCCCACATCTGCCATGGTCAGAGGGTCAGGGAGAGAGACCTGCAATTGAAGGGGGGCCTGGAGGTCATCCAGTGTGGTTCTTGACTGGTGCAGGAAGACCAAAGGAAGCTCCACAGAAAGACTGTTGTGTAGCAACCCCCTTGAAGGCCTCCAGCCGAGGGGAGACCTCACCTTCTCTGGGGGTTCGTGCAGCTGTTGACATGTAGGCAGATGACAGATGGCCACCCAATCAGCTGCAACGGGAGCTCTTCTGGGGCACTCAAAGGACATCTCCTCACACCCACAATCTAGAGCTTGGTGGGCTGGAAAAAGCCTTCTGTTAGGACTGACTTGGTAGAAGTTGGTTTGGGTAAGTCGACCCCTGAGCCAAGGACAAACTCCTCACCCCCACCCCCACCAACCCCGCTTTCCCAGGAAAATCTGAAGCTGGGTCTGGTTGGGTCTGAGCTGCATTCATACACAATGTTCTTTTTGATTTATTTATTGGCTGCCCATCTTCCCGCAGGGCAACCCTGGGCAGCTTACAATATTTTTTGAAAGAAAACTTCTTCCAGAGGTCTCCCCCCATCTTGATTTGAGTGAACCTTGTTTTTTATCTGGGCAGTTTAGTTGGTGGTGGAAATTTTGCCAATTTCCTTAATTTATTGGGCAATTCGTCATTCATCTCTGTTCCTGATAATCATACCTACTGATACTGATCTGCGGTACAAATAAAGATGAAGGAAAAGGGCAAAGATAAGGGCAGATTAAGAACACAAAAACTATCCGCACACAGAGGCACAGTTTAAACACACAAAAACCAGCAACCTCCCACAGCTTCAATCTAGGGTGGATACAGTCAGAAATTAATACAATCACTGTATAAAATACACATTACACAGAGCAGAGTCTAATGTTATAGAACCCAAAATCATAGGCTTTGGAATGGACCTCAGAGGACGTTAATGGTTCTCCCTGTCAGAAAATTCCTCCTGACTTCCACCACTGGTGAAATTCAAAATAGTTTACCACCGGTTCTGTGGGCACGGCTTAGTGGATGTGGTAGTTTGTTTGCCATTGGTGGCATTTGCCGGTTCTCTGAACTACTCAAAATTTTAGCTACTGGTTCTCCAGAACCTGTCAGAACCTGCTGGATTTCAACCTTGTCTTCCATCCATTATTTCTTGTATCTTGGAGAGAAGCAACCTAGAACTAAGAAGAAATTGCCTGATGGTGAGAGTGCAATAGCTGGCCTCCAGACATTTGGGTGCTCCATCACTGGAGGCTTTCAAAAAAAGACTGGACAACCATTTGCCTGAGATGGTACTATAGGGCCTCCTGCTTGAGTAGGAGGTTGGACCAGCACCACATCTCTCCTCTCTCTGTCTCCACCTGAAGGGGCCCCTTGCAGGGGGCTGCAGGTGAAGTCCTGGTTACAGCTGGGAATCTGCAGGAGGGTCCCTCCTGCAAAGAGGAAGAGATCTATTGGGGATCTCTGGGGGAAGAGAGAGACCAGTAGGAGAGCCTTTCTAAGGGAGGCACCCTTCCCATTACACCGCAGTGGGGAACCCACTGTGTCCCACCAAGGTTGTTGACTGACCAAGGAGGGAGATTTGGGGTTCAGCTGGGCAAGAGAAAAAGTGCAAACCAAAGTGTGGGACCCCCAGGTTGGACATGGGGTCCCCCTTCCTGAATAATCCCTCTGAGCATCCTCTCTCTTCCTCCTCCTCCTCCCCTCTTTGCTCTTCTTCTTCAGGAAAGGAAGGAAGGAAGGAAGGAAGGAAGTTTCAGTGTTTTGGGCATTGGTCACTCCCGCTGACAGTTGGGTAGTTTGCAGACGCTCCCTTAGCTCCGCCAAGGCTGTTTTGTTGAGGTTTTTCACCACTAAACGAGACTCCCTTGAGCCGCAGTGACACCGCTGTGTCCTTCCTCCCCAGCCTCCATCTCCCGAGCAGGAGAGTGGAGAGCCCCTGCTGCGTGGAGAGGGGCAGGGTGGGGATGGGAAGCCCAGCTGCCGGAGCGGATATGGCCCACGCCCCCATTGTCCCCATCCTCAAAGGTTTTCCCAACCACACCCACTCAGTCACATGCCCCCATCTAGCCACGCCCACCAAAGGGGTAGTAACCTTTTTTGGAACCCACCCCTGTCCCAGATGCCCAGCTACACCAGGCAGGGGAATTTCTTTTGGCCACAGAGATGGAGGAAGATGCTGGAGGCAGATGGTCAGTTGAATGATCCCAGTGAGGAAAGGACCTACATGTTTGGGAGAAGGCAGTGAGAAACATCTCCTGCGGTGGACCAAGGAAGCCTCATATATGGTCAGTGGAAGGAGATGATGTGGCCCTCAGGTCAGATGGCCCTCAATGGGCCACGGAGGAAGAGCCGAGGATCTTTGGAGTAGGGATGGTGTTGATGTTGTGGATGCATTTAAGCCTTCAAGACAAGGAGTTGCTGATGGTCCCATGAAACTTTTATCTATTTTCTGACTGGAAGGAAGGCAAAAAAAAAGGTTTCCCATCTTTTCACCAGAGAAGTGACCTCCCACACAGAGGCTCTTTGGTGCCATCCAGAACAGGTTGACAGCCTTGGAGGACTAGCCTAGCACCACCACAGTCCTCTGGAACTCCCCACTTTCACCCCTCCCACATAGCCTTTCTAGCATGCTGCTGCATTCATGCCCAGCGTAGGGCTTGCAATCAGCTTGGGGGGGGGGCAGGAAAGTGGGGCTGAAGACCAGCAGATTCTCCACCCTTTGATTCCAATGAGGAGGACATGCAAGGGAGCATCGTAGCATCAATGGATGGCCCTTCTGATGAGACACCCCACCCAACCACCCCTTGAGGCCAAGCCTTGCCATGCAGAAGAGCCTGGGGTCTTCAGCTTTAACCCTCAACCGTCTCCTGGGTCTCCCAAATAAACAAGGCCAGTCATGCTAGAGAGAATTTATTGCAAAGTCAGATCCAAGCTACAGGAAGCATCCGTGAAGCGAAGGGGTGCAGAGGGGAGATCTCAGCAGGCAGGGGGGCTTCCTTGCTTCTCCAGACTTCTCCAGGTGCTTCTCTGACTCTGGAGCAGCCCAAGGAGCCGTTTGCACTAGTATGGGCACTGGCAGAGGAAAGGACGTGGATCTGAACAATCCCTGTCATTCCACCAGCGAAACCCTTGGGAAGGAAAAGAGAAAGATTTTCAGGGAGCTTTTCAAGGGATCCTCCATCATTGGAAGGAGGACACAAGGATACCACGGATGGAGACCCTCACCTGCTCAAGAGGACTTGGAGATCAACAGGTTGTGGCAACCCGAGTAACTTAAGCAACTTTTCTTCCATTGGTTTTTAATTGGATGGTCCATGTCTCAATATTTCTCTTCTATATGCTGTATGAGAGGCTGAGAGTGTGTGTTTACATACAGTACACACGCACACACATAGAATATATATGTATATAGATATATAGATATGGTGGTCTTGTTGTATTCAGGTGTTTTCTCGTGTAAGAATGAGATTGCTTTTGCAACGTTTCGGCAAGATCTCACTTGCCATCTTCAGGCTTCGGTCTGTGGCTGCAAAGATGATGCCCTTACTTAAATCTTGGGTGTGTGTGTGTGTGTGGAGTGCTGACTCTGTTGTTGTGAGTGGGTTGATTGGCTGTGCAGCTGTATCATGATTGGTAGATTGATGCTGATTGGTCTTATTTATATGTTTCTCCTTATTTTGAATTTCTACCGCTTGGGTGGAGAGTGGGGCTCGTCTGTTGGTCAGTGCTGGTTTCCAGATGTCTACTGGCGGGAGGTGTCATCACATTTGTTCATATTGTTAGGTTGTTTCTCTATTTCGATGGTTTCTCTGATTATTCTCCTGTTGAGCTGTTCACCCTTGGAGATCATTTTAGTTCCTTCAAAGTCAATATCATGTCCTGTAGCTTTGAAATGTTGATAGAGAGATGAGGTTTTAAGATTTTTTTTACTGCATTTTTATGTTCTGCGATGCGTGCATTTATTCTTCTATTAGTTAATATTTGATATTCTTCTATCGCATGGTGTGTATGTGTATGTTTTTGAGCTGATCAATAAATAAGTCAGGGAGACTAGTATAGATCTATTTCGAGCTTTTTAGCTGTCATCAGCTAGCCATACCCTTACTGGGATTTGAACTGGGGCTGTATTACATGCTAGGCAAATGCCTTAACACTTTGAGCCACCAGGTTCTCTTGCTGCTCAGCTGAGATAGGAAACAGTATGTCTCCTCCTTAACTGGGGCCTAATAGGATTTTGTGGAACAAAGTATATACTTATCCTTGTCTCAGCTGAGCCGGAAGAGAACCTGGTGGCTCAAAGCGGTAAGGCATTTGCCTAGCATGTAATACAGCCCCGGTCCAAATCCCAGTAAGGGTATGGCTAGCTGATGAGAGCTATAAAGCTTGAAATAGATATATACTAGTCTCCCTGACTTATTTATTGATCAGCTCAAAAACATAACACACATATAAAAAAATTACACAACGGAACTTACGGCTTTCTGTCTAGATGGTCTCTGGTGATGAGCCGAAAGGCAGAAAAGGAAAGGCCCCTTAATTGGGGCCTAACAGTGTGTTGTGGAACAAAGTATATATATGTGTGTGTGTGTGTGTGTGTGTGTGTGAATGCTTTTGTAGATTTTCACGGGTGTAGGTATGCTGGCATTGCTGGCTTCGGGTGTTTTCCCGTGTATATAGCATGGAAATGTTATTGCAACATTTTGACAAGATCTCACTTGTCATCCTCAGGCTTGTCACAGACCGAAGCCTGAGGATGACAAGTGAGATCTTGTCGAAACGTTGCAATATCAACTCCATGCTATATACATGGGAAAACACCCGAAGCCAGCAATGCCAGCATACCTACACCCGTGAAAATCTACGAAAGCACACACACAAACACACACACACACACACACACACACACACACACATATACTTTGTTCCACAACTTCCTGTTAGGGCCCCATTAAGGGAGGAGACATACTGTTTCCCTCTCTGCCTTTCGGCTCATCACCATCTAGACAGAGAACCATGAATTATGTTGTGTTGTGTAAAAAAATTTTTAGATATGTGTGTTGATCAATAAATTTAAACTTGAGAGACCAAGATAGATCTATTTCGAGCTTATTTACACAACATAATTCATGGTTCTCTGTCTAGATGGTCTTTGGTGATGAGCGAAAGGCAGAGAGGGAAACAGTATGTCTCCTCCCTTAATGGGGCCCTAACAGGAAGTTGTGAAAACAATTATCTATACTAAATACTCCTGTCTTAGCTGATGAAATGGGTAGAGCCGGATAGGCTGTATTGCTAGGCTTCTGCCTTGAATGCATTGCAGCCCCGGTTCGAATCCCAGTGGGGTGTGAGCTAATAAGCTCGAAATAGATCTATTTTGGTCTCTCAAATTTAAATTTATTGATCAGCTCATAAAACTAACATATCCTTAAAAATCTAACACATATCTAAAAAATGTCACACAGCAGTAATCTAATTTGGTTCTCTGTCTGGATGACTCTGGGTTGAGTCGAAGGGCAGAGAGGGATGACATTAAGTCTCCTCCCCTTAAAGGGACCCTGAACAGGAGCTGTGATAATTAGTCTCTCATATATATATATATATATATATATATATATATATATATGTTAATTTTTTTTTTTTAAGGGATGATTAATAATAATTAATTAAGAGACCAGGATGGATCCATTTCGGGCTCCTTAGCCCTCGTCAGCTGGCCATACTTCCCTACAGGGATTTGAACTGGTGCTCTCCAGCATTCGAAGCAGGCTTCTCTATGCCTTGAGCTAACCAGCTTCCCTGATTATATCATCCTTTCTACAGGACTTATTGATGAAGTGGATATTATGTTACAGCTCCTGTTAGGCCTATTTAAGGGAGGAGACAAACTTTGTCATCCTTCTCTGCCCTTCGACTCAACCTAGAGACCATCCAGACAGAGACCTATTAAATTGCTGCTGTCTTTTTAGATATGTGTTAAATTTTTTTTTTTTTTTAAGGGATGATTAATAATAATTAATTAAGAGACCAGGATGGATCCATTTCGGGCTCCTTAGCCCTCGTCAGCTGGCCATACTTCCCTACAGGGATTTGAACTGGTGCTCTCCAGCATTCGAAGCAGGCTTCTCTATGCCTTGAGCTAACCAGCTTCCCTGATTATATCATCCTTTCTACAGGACTTATTGATGAAGTGGATATTATGTTACAGCTCCTGTTAGGCCTATTTAAGGGAGGAGACAAACTTTGTCATCCTTCTCTGCCCTTCGACTCAACCTAGAGACCATCCAGACAGAGACCTATTAAATTGCTGCTGTCTTTTTAGATATGTGTTAAAAAATTTTTTTATTTTTTTTAAGGGATGATTAATAATAATTAATTAAGAGACCAGGATGGATCCATTTCGGGCTCCTTAGCCCTCGTCAGCTGGCCATACTTCCCTACAGGGATTTGAACTGGTGCTCTCCAGCATTCGAAGCAGGCTTCTCTATGCCTTGAGCTAACCAGCTTCCCTGATTATATCATCCTTTCTACAGGACTTATTGATGAAGTGGATATTATGTTACAGCTCCTGTTAGGCCTATTTAAGGGAGGAGACAAACTTTGTCATCCTTCTCTGCCCTTCGACTCAACCTAGAGACCATCCAGACAGAGACCTATTAAATTGCTGCTGTCTTTTTAGATATGTGTTAAAGTTTTTTTTTTTTAAGGGATGATTAATAATAATTAATTAAGAGACCAGGATGGATCCATTTCGGGCTCCTTAGCCCTCGTCAGCTGGCCATACTTCCCTACAGGGATTTGAACTGGAGGGCTAAGGAGCCCGAAATGGATCCATCCTGGTCTCTTAATTAATTATTATTAATCATCCCTTAAAAAAAAATTTTTTTTAACACATATCTAAAAAGACAGCAGCAATTTAATAGGTCTCTGTCTGGATGGTCTCTAGGTTGAGTCGAAGGGCAGAGAAGGATGACAAAGTTTGTCTCCTCCCTTAAATAGGCCTAACAGGAGCTGTAACATAATATCCACTTCATCAATAAGTCCTGTAGAAAGGATGATATAATCAGGGAAGCTGGTTAGCTCAAGGCATAGAGAAGCCTGCTTCGAATGCTGGAGAGCACCAGTTCAAATCCCTGTAGGGAAGTATGGCCAGCTGACGAGGGCTAAGGAGCCCGAAATGGATCCATCCTGGTCTCTTAATTAATTATTATTAATCATCCCTTAAAAAAAATTTTTTAACACATATCTAAAAAGACAGCAGCAATTTAATAGGTCTCTGTCTGGATGGTCTCTAGGTTGAGTCGAAGGGCAGAGAAGGATGACAAAGTTTGTCTCCTCCCTTAAATAGGCCTAACAGGAGCTGTAACATAATATCCACTTCATCAATAAGTCCTGTAGAAAGGATGATATAATCAGGGAAGCTGGTTAGCTCAAGGCATAGAGAAGCCTGCTTCGAATGCTGGAGAGCACCAGTTCAAATCCCTGTAGGGAAGTATGGCCAGCTGACGAGGGCTAAGGAGCCCGAAATGGATCCATCCTGGTCTTTTAATTAATTATTATTAATCATCCCTTAAAAAAAAAAATTTAACACATATCTAAAAAGACAGCAGCAATTTAATAGGTCTCTGTCTGGATGGTCTCTAGGTTGAGTCGAAGGGCAGAGAAGGATGACAAAGTTTGTCTCCTCCCTTAAATAGGCCTAACAGGAGCTGTAACATAATATCCACTTCATCAATAAGTCCTGTAGAAAGGATGATATAATCAGGGAAGCTGGTTAGCTCAAGGCATAGAGAAGCCTGCTTCGAATGCTGGAGAGCACCAGTTCAAATCCCTGTAGGGAAGTATGGCCAGCTGACGAGGGCTAAGGAGCCCGAAATGGATCCATCCTGGTCTCTTAATTAATTATTATTAATCATCCCTTAAAAAAAAAAAATTTAACACATATCTAAAAAGACAGCAGCAATTTAATAGGTCTCTGTCTGGATGGTCTCTAGGTTGAGTCGAAGGGCAGAGAAGGATGACAAAGTTTGTCTCCTCCCTTAAATAGGCCTAACAGGAGCTGTAACATAATATCCACTTCATATATATATATATATATATATATATATATATATATATATATATATATATATATATATATATATATATATATATATATATATATATATATATATATATATATATATATATATATATATATATATATATATATATATATATTCAATTCAATTCAATTTCAATTTATTCAATTTATTCAATTTATATCCCGCCCTTCTCCGAGAGGACCCAGGGCGGCGCACAGGAATTTAAAACAATATACAAAATAGTACCAATTATAATTTAAAAAACTTATTAAATGACAAAACCTGCGCTAAAACCAGATTAAATCCCCCATTTAAATTGTAAACTATCCCTCCCCTCCTCCCTGGAACCCCCTAAAAGCCAAATTAAGAATTTTGTTCAAACACCCCTAGAACTGCGACCCGCCCACCTCTCTTGATACAGAATCCCTCATCAAGGTGGGCCCTCGTTGACGCGGAGGGCCATACCTGCGAGTAGGGGGACTCCCGCAGTAGAAAAGGTCTGCCTTAGAGTACTTCATGGTGTACTCTAAGAGTACTATATATATATATGTATATGTATATGTATATGTATATGTATATGTATATGTATATGTATATGTATATGTATATGTATATATATTTGTGTCACAACACCCTGGTAAGCCCCAATTAAGTGAGGAAGCATACCGCTTTCCTTTTCTGCCTTTCGGCTCATTACAAGAGACCATCTAGACCAGGGGCCTCAAACTCAATTTACCTGGGGGCCACTGGAGGCAGAGGCTGGGTGAGGCTGGACCGCATAAGAGATTAATATAATATTAATATAATATTATACACACTAATATTATACTTTCATATCATGGTGGGGGTCACATGATACCGTCCTGCGGGCCGTAATTGGCCTGCAGGCTACGAGAATGAGACCTCTGATCTAGACAGAAAGCGATTAGTTTCGTTGTGTCTTTTTTTCATGTGTATTAGGTTTTTGAGCTGATAAATAAATATCCTAGTCTCCCTTATTTATTTAATTATCAGCTCAAAAACCAGATAGATAGATAGATAGATAGATAGATAGATAGATAGATAGATAGATAGATAGATAGATAGATAGATAGATGATAGATAGATAGATAGATAGATAGATAGATAGATAGATAGATAGATAGATAGATAGATAGATTTAAGCACAAAATCCAGGTGTCCTGTGACAGTGGAGGCCTTTCACAAGCAGGCTAAGGTGGAGCTTCTTTCTTTTATTATTATGGACATATAAAGAAGAAAGTGACAGGGCAGATACCATCAATCAGAGTTGCAATCATTATTTATTTATTTATTTATTTTATTTTATTAAATTTATACCCCGCCCTTCTCCAAACGGACCCAGGGCGGCGCACAGGGATGTTAAAATACATATAAAACATATAAATTTTTTAAAAAAACTTATTCTAATAGACCCTGCGCTAAAAACCGAATTTAAAAAACCCAAATTTAAAACTATCTAAGAGTCAGTAATGGGGGTTATGCTAGGCCGGCTAGATGGAATAGGTGTGTCTTCAGACACTTGCGGAAGAGGCGGAGGTCAGAGATGGTGCGGAGTTCAGGGGGTAGGTCGTTCCAAAGGGCAGGGCCCGCCACAGAGAAGGCCCTTCCCCTGGGTGTCGCCAGTCGGCATTGTCCAGCCGACGGCACCCTGAGGAGGCCCTCTCTGTGGGAGCGTATCGGTCTGAGGGATGTATGGGGCAGGAGGCGGTCTCGCATATAACTAGGCCCCGAGCCATGGAGCGCTTTAAAGATGGTCGTTAAAACCTTGAAGCGCACCCGAAAGACCACAGGGAGCCAGTGCAGCTCGCGCAGGATAGGTGTTATGTGGGAGTGTCTAGGCGCTCCCGTAATCACCCGCGCGGCTGCGTTCTGGACTAGCTGCAGCTTTCGGGTGCACCTCAAGGGGAGCCCCATGTAGAGAGCATTACAGTAGTCAAGTCGAGAGCTGACGAGTGTATGATCGTAATATGTGTGTATAATCGTAATATGAAACAAGAAGAGGAAAGTCACAGATACCAATAGGAGAAGGTAGTTGGGAAGATGAGAAGATGAGAAGGATGAAACTGTAGCAGGGCAGCTCCCCATGTGGGGAAAGATCTTGAGGCATCATCAGTGCTGGGGGAATTAGGACTTGGGCAGAGGGATGGCAGGGGGGAAGGAACGGTCTGGTTCTTCCTAAGGTCCTTCTTCAGGGGGCAAGTGGGCTTTCTGGGTTTCTCTTTGGAAGACATTTCACTTCTCTTCCGAGCAGCTTCTTCAGGATGGAGGCGAATGGAAGGATTGATATTCCATGCAGACAGTCATTTCAATCCATTTAGAGGGTCATTGAGGCCACTTGGAGGTTTATCTGTGTCACCAGTGCTTCAACCTCTAGAATGATGCAAATGACGGTTTGCAAGGAGTATCAATCCTTCCATTTCCCTCCATCCCTTTAGAACTGAAGAAGCTTCTTGGATGAGAAGAGAACTTGTCTTCAAAAGAAAAAAATTCCAAGAAAATCCAGTTGCCTCCTGAGGAAGCACCTTTGGGGCCCTTGCAAAGTCACCAGGAGGAACATTCTGGGCCTCTGGGAGATCAAATCCCTTGACTTCCCTTGGAGTTGGACTCTGGCTGGGAAGAATCCTGGAAGTCCTGGCGTTTCCCCCAAGATGGGCTGGTCTCAAATCAGAGATCTGACTTGCTGCCAGGTTTGGGTTGATGTTAATGTTCTTCATGTTAGTATAACTTTAATGGGATTGTGATGCTGCTTAACGATTGTTAGGGTGTTGGTTATAAGGTGGGAGGCTACGGGACTCTTACAGAGAAACAAACAAACAAACAAACGGTGGTCATGAGAGGCCAAGGGGTGAATATTCCAAGATGGACCCTCTGAGTCCTCATTGATGGAATTGCACCTCAACTGTCTCTTCACCATCTCGGCTCACCTGAATTGTGCACTATCTCAACGCAGAACTCATTGTTCTTGAAGTGATCGGGTTGATTTTGCTTCCAGGGTAGGTAGTTGGTTTTAGATTTGTCTGTCCACTCCCAGTTGTAGTCCTAAGAGGAGAAAGAAGCCATGTTGGGCAATTGGGGAAGGGGCTCTTGAGGGTGCAGGTCACAGAGGAAAACATTCAGATTTTAAGGATCAAACAGACGTCCAGGGGCAAATGTGGTTTTTTCTCCTTTGTTTTCTCCGCTTAAAGTGAAGAGATCAATTTTTTCTTGATATTTGATGGATTAAAATCCCTTTTTTCTATTCTAACCATGTTTCCTATCTCTTGTGACAAAATTTTACTTAAGAATACTAACTTTTTAAAGTCTTAGATAAGTAATAGAGAGGGAAAGGAAGCAACACTGCCCCCTGGAGGCCAGAGGGCAGAATTCTTTGAAGCAATGTGTCTCCTTTGCTTTTCCCTTTGTGGTCGCATTGACGTGGCAGCTGAAGGTCTGTGACTTGTTTATAAAAACCGATAAAGAGCCAAAGACAATGAAATTCTAGCGCAGGAATTATTTAATTTATTTTTAATTCTGTTGTTTGTATTCTGTAGTTTGTTCTTTGTATTTTTAATTGCCTGTGCCCCGCCTCGAGTCCCCTTGGGGAGAGAGAGCGGGTTATAAAATTAAATTATTATTATTATTATTATTATTAAATTGGGGATTTAACTGGTCATATGTCTAGGATGGATTTTGAAAGGATGTCATATTTTTTAAGATTTCAGAACGTTCCTGAGGCAAGTGATGAAGATTTAACTGATTTAATGTGTACAATTTTAGCAGATTATTTACACAAGCCTAAGGATGAGATAAGGGGGGACATTGATTTGATATATAGAATAAACTCAGCATATGCCAGGATAAATGAAGTACCCAGAGAGATACATATTAAATTTGTTAGAAGGTTGACAAGGGAAAGGATCTTGAGGATGCAGAGAGACAGTCCTTTAGTTCATCAACAGAAAGAGGTCGTTATCTTGAAGCAGGTCCCGAAGAAGATTAGAGAGATAAGACGGAAGTATTCCTTCTTGTCTAAAAGATTATTTAAACAGGGGGTCTGGTTCAAGTGGGTGATGCCAGAGGGAATGTTGGTGTTCTGGGAGGGAGGAAGAGTAAGAATTAAAACAATTGCAGAGGCGGAAGCCTTTCTTAAAAAACACTCCTCAATCCTGGAGGATGAAAATGGGGGAGCAGAGGGTGCCGCGGCCCCACCCACTGGGGGCCAGGGAGAAGAAGATACAATTGCCAAAAGACTTAGATCTCAAAAGTGACTTTATTTTAATATAACATAATAATTGTTTGGATGTTTATACATGTTTGCTAGCATAGTTTTTTACAATGATATATTTGCATTTCTCTCCACTTTGTAGTACAAATGAAAGTTAAATGTATTATCTATATTTTGTTATGAAGTCTCGGAAGGAGTCGACGACTTCGACGTGAAAGTTCTCAAAATGTCTTCTTACACCTTACCCTTTACCCTATTTGTAAAAAAATTATAAAACCCAATAAAACTTTTTTCAAAAAAAAAAAAAAAAAGAGCCAAGGACACGGAGTCTTTTTAGCAGGTGTTCTTTCAGCAGAGAGAACATGATATCCTTTGAAGATAACAACAGAGTTTGTGTTTAAGCCAATTGAAAATTGAAAAAGAAAGGGCCTGAAGCTAGGGGTGGCAGTGGCTATTAGTTCTTTTTTCTTCTCTCTCTCTCTCTCTCTCTCTCTCTCTCTCTCTCTCTCTCTCTCTCTCTCTCTCTCTCTCTCTCTCTCTCTCTCTCTCTCTCTCTCTCTCTCTCTCTCTCTGGAAATATGGATCAATACTTAGAAGAGGAAACTTTAAAATTGCAAAGTATTCTGGTTGGAATGCCAAATGTATTAGATATAAACCGATTGGAAAAGTTATTGGAAGTAACTGGAAGAATTGAGAAGAATGATGATGAAGGGGTCAGACACCCCCAAAGACTGAAGAGAAGAATAAAGTTAAAGATGCAACAATGGAGGATTCCACCAATGGAATAAGCATGGGGGAAGGTGGAAAGGGAGGAGCATGGAAGAGAGAATCCGGAGAATATGAGTCTTACTTCAGATTTCAAGATACAGAAGAGGAAAAAAGAGAAGTGATGATGGAGTTAAGGAGAAAAACTCTACCAGAAGCACGATTGATAACCAGAGACAAGTTAATTTTAATACGAGATGGAGGGCAAGGAGGCTACCTGGGAGAGGCTAAAAAACAACCAAGTGCAGAGAGAAGTCCATAAAAACTTGATTAAGGAGATAAATAGAAGATTAACACCACTGATGGCAAAAGGAAGAAGACGGCGCGGCTATTGCAAAGATACAGGTTGACAATGAAAATTGGCAATAAAAGACTAGTTGAGTTATAAAATAGTAAGTGTTTGACTCTTTTGGAATGTTACGTTAAATAGAGAATTGACAATGGTGACAAGATATAAAGATGTATTGGTTGGATGAGAGGAAGTTGGGCAATAATTGGTAAAGAAAAATTTATTCTTTTTTACGTTATAAACAACTAACTATAATAATCATAATGAAATAATAAAGGATTTACATGTATATAGAGAGAGAGGGGGGGAGGGAGGGAGGGAGAGGGGGGGTTCAGTAAAAGAAACGTGGATATAACTTGTAAACAGTGATTTGGGAAAAAGACCTAGAAACTTTATTATTTTTTTCTTATTTAGAACTCGTTATAAAGGTGTCTGCTCTTGGGTTTGAAGAGCGAAAGTTAGATATAAATAGCAAATTTATTGTTAACAAAAAATTAACTACAACAAAAATAATGAAATGATAATGGATTTTATTTAATTATATGTGTGTGTGTGTGTATTAGTTTTATGAGCTGATCAATAAATTAAATTAGAAGAGACCAGGATAGATCTATTTCGAGCGTATTAGCTGTCATCAGCTGGCCATACCCCTTACTGGGATTCGAACCGGGGCTATGTTGCATGAAAGGCGAGAAGCCTCACACTTAAGCCAAACCAGTTCCCCTTATTGCATCAGCTTAGACAGGGTATATTAGTATAGGTAATTGTTTCACAATAACCTGTTATTATTAGGCCCCAATTAAGGGAGGAGACATACTGTTTCCCTTACTGCCTATAGGCTCATCGCTAGAGACCATCCGGACAGTAAGCCAAGAATTACGTTGTATAATATTTTAGATATGTGTGTTAGTTTTATGAGCTGATCAATAAATTAAATTAGAAGAGACCAGGATAGATCTATTTCGAGCTTATTAGCTCTCATCAGCTGGCCATACCCCTTACTGGGATTCGAACCGGGGCTATGCTGCATGCAAGGCGAGAAGCCTCACACTTAAGCCAAAGGTTTGGCTAAAGTGCTAGGCTACTTGGTTAGCATGCAACATAGCCCTGGTTTTTGGTAAAAGAAACTTGGATATAAACCCCTTCCTCTCATGTGATCCAGCCTCTCTCAGGACTTGGAAGGGTAGCGGAGGACAGGAGGAAAGCCAGACAGTATCGCTCTTCAGAGGCCTTGTCCAAGGGGAGAGGTTTCAGCAGAGACAGAGCCTTCTCTCTCCCTTGGCAGGAGACCTCAGAGAGCCTCAGGGGAAAGACCTACCTTATTTGGATCTTGCAGTCCGATCCAGACATGGTCTGCAAATACCATAAAGTCCTTGATGTACAGGGCCAAGTCATCTGAGTCATCCCTGCTATGGATTGAGGCCAAGTGGCAGCCTGGCTGGAATCTCCTGCAGAACCTCTGGGAGAGAAGGAGCAAACGTGAAGAAGGGTGTTGGCTCAGCATTCAAGAAACATGAGTGTTTGCAAGTGAGACCAGGGAGGGGATCCGATTGCATGGTCCCACCCACAATCTTGAACCCTGCAGATTTCCTCACTGGGGTCTGCAGCCCTTCCCGGCTTAAATTCCCCCTTCATCCATTGCAATCTGAGAGGCCCATCCCTTCAGAGGCAAGGCAGTCTGAAGATACCAGCCGGAGTTGCCAGCAAAACATCTTGAAATCTCTTGTCTACAAGATGGTCACTCAACCCTCACGCTCAACACGAAATGAAGATTAAGAGAATTGGACGGGGTCTTGGAGCTCTTCTAGCCTGTCCAAGCAGGAAACCCTATGTGATTTCAGACCAATGGCTGTCCAGTTTCTTCTTGAAAGCCTCCAGTGATGGAGAACCTAGGACTTCTGGAGGGGAGCCCTTCCATTCCACTGATCACTTGTTCTCAGTATCAGGAAATGCTTCCTTATTTCTGGGTTGGTTCTCTTGATTTGTTTCCATTGAATTCTCTCTCTCTCTCTCTCTCTCTCTCTCTCTCTCTCTCTCTCTCTCTCTCTCTCTCTCTCTCTCTCTCTCTCCCTCCCTCCCTCCCTCCCTCCCTCCCTCTCTCTCTCTCTCTCACACACACACACACACAGACTGTCCTAAGATCATGGCCTTTGCTCCCTTTTCATGCGCCCATCCTAGTGGCCCTCCACTTCAGCCCAGCCAGAGGGGACTTGGAGGGTCTTCCAGGCTCCCCCCAGACTTTTCCTCCCCCTGGGCCAAGAGAAAAGCCCTTCTGACCTCTGCATCCTCCCAAGTCCTCCGTTCACTGAAGATCCTATAGCATTTTCCGCTCATGGGGAGCCAATTGACAGGACAACGATAGTTTTCGGGTGCTGTAGGGGAAGAGAGGAAGCCAATGAGAAGATGGCCAGGAGAAGAGAAGGAAGAGGAGGCAGCTGGGTCTGCAGAACAGGCCCAACCTCCTGAGCTGCCAACATCTTTGAAACTGACTTGGCCTCGGACAGAGTGGCTGCATTTGCAGGTAGTCCAAAGCTTGGTTAGGGTTGGCCTTGCTTCATTCCCTTCAAGCTGCAAGTCTCCTGTGAACCTCTCGGCTTCTGTTGGTCTCTCGTTCCCTTCCAGAGCCTGGCTGTTGACTGGTGCAAAAGGCCTCCCAGGGCCTCCCCCCCCCCCCCCCCGTGGCTCCCAGCATCCCTCCCCAGGGAAGTTGGCCAAGGGCTGGTTGCACAAGCAGCCTCTGAGCTCCGGGAAGGGGGAGGGTGGAGGAGGAGGAGAAGGCGCGCAGGGGGCCCCAAGGAAGCCCCCCGCAGCTTTGGACGGGAGGAAGAGGGGGGGGGGCAAAGGAACGGGAGGAGGCGGAGTCGCCTTGCCGGGAGGCCGGCGGGGCGGGAAACCAGCACCGCCGCCCGAGGCGCCAGGTGAGGCGGGGAGGGGAGACCCGGCAGGTTCCCTTCGCTCCCCTTGCAAGGGAGGAGGAGGAGGAGGAGGCTGGGAGCCCCCGCCCCCTCTGCCCCCACAGCCGTTCCGTGGCGCCTCTTGCAGCAGCCAGGAGCGCCAGGAGAAGAGCGCTAAGTCCAGCCCGGGCAGGAAGGTCCGCGGCGCCGCCCAGGCTCTGGTGCGGCTTCCCGGAGCGCCTCCTTTGCACTTGCCGCTCTTCTCCGCCCTTCCCGGCGAGCGAGCCACGATCAGGCTGCCTGCTCCCCCCTCGCTCGCCGGGGCCGCCTGGGTGTCGCTCGGGCGCCCTCCGTCCGTCCCCTCCTGAAGACGAAGGGCGAGAGGGAAGAGCCCCGCCAGGCCCCTCCGCTTCCCAGCCTCTCCGCCTGGCGACCTCGCCGCAGCTGCCGGGGGATCGAGCGACCGAGCGA
Source organism: Rhabdophis nuchalis (assembly GCA_039707465.1). Classification (NCBI taxonomy): domain Eukaryota; kingdom Metazoa; phylum Chordata; class Lepidosauria; order Squamata; family Natricidae; genus Rhabdophis; species Rhabdophis nuchalis. The sequence continues at coordinate 122,850,350 of CM077648.1, forward strand.
GGGGGCGGCGGAGGATCCGGCAGCCTTTGAATGGGAGCTCTCTCTCTCACCCTTCCATTGGAGGGTCCCTTTCACGGCCGCTTTGGACTGGGAAGGATCCCCTCCAGCTGCGCTTCAGGCTTTGCGCACAGATCCCCCGGAATCCCTTTGAGGAACTGCTGGGATCTCTCAGCAGATCTCTCGTTCCACGTGCAAAGCTGAAGCGGCATTGGGCAGAGGATCTCAGCCCGTGATTCCCAGCCTTGTGCACTTGAAGAGGTCCGGACTATCCAGAATTCCGCAGCCAGCACGAAGCTCTCTCCCAGCTTTGAGCCCCTGGATCTTAAGGGGCCGTGACCCAACTACATGGCAAGCAAGTTGCAAGATCTTACGTTTAATTGTTGTCGCTGGTTTATGAGTTGGATCAAATCCCGGAGGCTCTTTAGGTTCTGAAACGTGAAAACATTAAGAAAACAAGAGGAGTAACTCGAAATATAGCTGAGGAAATTGTCAAAGGCTCCAGGATAGCCTGGGGGAGAAATGTTGGGTATTCACTGGATCTTGAAAAGTGGCAAGAAATATGGAATAAGACTGCAAAATTAACGATGGCAGAGTCTTTTAAAGCAGGGATCCCCAACCTTTTTTCCACCAGGGACTGGTTTCATTTTAAAGAAAATTCCGCAGACCGGCCGGCGTAGAGGGGAGGCAGGGGGGGAGGGGGAACAGATGGCGCATGTGCACATGGGGGGGGGGTGAGTGTAATATTTTTAATTACCCCTACCTCTCCATTTTTTAATGGATAAAAGAACAGATCTTCTGCCAAACCTTCAACTGTTCATTAACGATTCTGAATGTCAGTTGTATTAATATTGCTTTGTTTCCCATGGTTGCAAAGGCCCTGCGTTTTGGGGCAGAGAGAGAAGGTGGGATCTGAAGGGGAGAAGATGCACTTAAGCGAAGACTCCACCATGCAGGCCAAAAGTATGCATATCAAGGCAACCGGACCAAAGTTTATGAAACGTCTCAGATGAATCTTCATTTCCAGATTGCAAAAAAAGTTCCCTTTGACTGAAGAAGTGGCTCCCTTTAATCAACCGTGCTCTGGTTTAACCCTTTCCCTTCCCAGCCAAAGAGGAATGAGAGCAATCTCAGCCAGAGGACACTAGAGAGGGTCAAAGCAAGGAAGGGTCAAGTGCAAGAGCTTCGGTCCCTCCGGACAGACGGAACTCACCACTCAGGGAGAGGAAGATGACCAGGCAGCCCAGGCTGAGGAGGGAGAAATGGCCCATGGTCCTCCTTCTATCCTTCTTTCCTTCTTTCCTTCCTTCCTTCCTTCCTTCCTTCCTTCCTGCAGAAGAAAAGCAAAGAGGGGAGGAGGGGGAGGGGGAGAGAGGACGTTCAAAGGGATTATTCAGGAAGGGGGACCCCATATCCAACCTGGGGGTCCCACACTTTGATTGGCTCTTTTTCTCTTGCCCAGCTGAACCCCAAATCTCCCTCCTTGGTCAGTCAACAACCTTGGTGGGACACAGTGGGTTCTCCACTGGGGTGTAATGGGAAGGGTGCCTCCCTTAGAAAGGCTCTCCTAGTGTCTCTCTCTTCCCCCAGAGATCCCCAATAGATCTCTTCCTCCTTGCCTGTGGGACCCTCCTGCAGATTCCCTACTGAAATCAGGGCATCGCCTGCAGTCCCCTGCAAGGGGTCCCTTCAGACAGGGAGAGAGAGAGGCGCAAGAGCAATCTGGTGTAGGGGTCTCACCTCTCAGGTGCCCACAGGTGGGAGAGCCGCACTCACCTGTCCCTTGGTCTCCACAGGTAGCAAGTCTACTCAGTGTCAACTCCAGGCTGTTCTCCAGCAAAGGGAATGGAGGCATTTATAGGCCAGGCAGGGGGAGGATTTCTGTTGGGGGGGGGGAGGGTGAAGATACTTTCCGTGAGAAAGGAGTGTTGGTCTAACAATGAGGATTAAGTCTGTTTGCAAGAGGTTCCAGGAAAAGGTGAAGCAGCTGAATCCCTAGAGATTAATCAGATATTTTTTTTTAGGTATCTATTCCAAATATTGGCATAACCTCCCCATCCGCACCCTACCTGTGCTGTTGAGTAGAGTTCCTTAGGCAGAGATTGTCCACAGATAACCTGCCTCTGAGCCATGTAAGCCTTTAAGGCAACAGCTGCACATTGAGTAGCACCAGAAAGGAAACCCGGAGGCTGAGCAACCGAGGGGTGACATGGCTCAACCCAGGACAGTCAACCATGGCATCTACGGCTGCATTCTGGACCCCTCAGAGCTCCTGGATGATCTTCTAGTCTTGAACTCTCACCAAGAGGCCTTCGTCCCCTCTTGGACACCTTCCAGGAGGCCTTCAGGAGGCAAGGAGGGACAAGGGTCCAGCACAGGGGAGGCCCAGTCCAAAGCTCCCTCTCCACTTCTTTCAGGCCTACTGGCTCAAACTCCTGCCCGATGAGAAGGCCCAGAGGGGTCTCCATCCCTTTCAAAGGACCTGCAAGCATGACCAATGGAGACCCAGGACTGGCCTGAAGCCAGACTGAAAAGGGTCCAGGACACAGGATCGGTTTTAGGGATGGAGCCCCCCTTCCCTGGGAGTGGCCAGCCCCCCGTCTTCCCTCATACCTTCTCATGTGTCTCCACTGGAGGCTCTCTTTCAATACGATGACATTAGATATTGCAGAATTTAATTTTTGGCCCCCACAGACACAATGATGGTATTTCACTCCACATCTGCCATAGTGAGATGGTCAGGGAGAGAGAGACCTGCCATTAGAAGGGGGCCTGAAGGTCATCTAGCGTGGCTCTTGACTGGGGCAGGAAGACTAAGGGAAGCCCCACAGAAAGACTGCTGGGTAGCAACCCCCTTGAAGGCCTCCAGCCAAGGGAACACCCCACCTCCTCTGGGGATTGACATGAAGGCAGCTGACAGATGGCCACCCAATCAGCTGCAAGGAGAGCTCTTCTGGGGCACTCAAAGGACATCTCCTCAGACATACATTCTAGAGCTCGGTGGGCTGGCAAGAGCCTTCTGTTAGGACTGGCTTGGTAGAAGTTGGTTTGGGGAAGATGACCCCTGAGCCAAGGACAAAAAAGCCCCTCCTTTCCTAGGAAAATCTGAAGCTGGGTTTGGTAGGGTCTGAGCTGCTTTCACAGCATTCAGTGTTCATTTTGATTGATTGATTCATTCATTTAGAGCAGTGGTTCCCAAACTTTTTCAGTCCACTGCCCCCTTGGTGCTACAAACTGATCCTCTGTGCCTCCCACCTAGAATTCAAATTTTTTTACAACCGGTTTTGTGGGCGTGGCTTGGTGGGCATGGCTAGGGGGTCGTGTGACTTGACAGTTTGCACGATGGAATTCAGATAATAACAGTAAAATTCAAAACTTTAACAATTAATTGCACATTTATTCAAAATCCAATTTAAAAACCTTTTGTAGTTAATGTTAATTCAACAAAATTGTTGAACATGATGCAGTGATACCAGGTTTTCAAAGTCTGATAGTCATTTATCAAGAACCTTAGTGACTAATTCTGGTTAAGATGGAGGAGGTCGTATCCGAGTTGGGCTGAGCTGAAGGGGGAGCTTGCCTCCCTGATTACGCCTTTGGTGTGGCTGCCAGACCCCGTCAGATGCCGCTGCCTACCTCCGGATCTGTCGGAGGGTTGAATGGACCAGCCTCGGTGGAAAAATCTGAGCTCTTCTCTGCACTCTTTCCAGAGTCTCCACGTCTTTTCTACATCGTGGTGACCAAAACTGGATGCTTTATTCCAAGTATGGCCTTACCAAGGCACTATACAGTGGCATTAACACTTCATGTGATCTAGATTCTCTCCCTCTGTTTATGCAGCCTAGAACTGGGTTGGCTTTTTTGGCAGCTGCTGCACACGGCTGGCTCCTATTTCAATGGTTGTCCACTAGGATTCCTAGATCCCTCTCACAGTTGCTACTATTGAGCAAGGTACCACCTACCACTTGAAGATCATCATCTTTCTCTTCTAGCTCAGACAAGCTCAGAAATTGGCATAGCTTCCGACGGGCTATATTGCGCTTGAAGAGAGTTAGCTTTGAAATAAATGTAGAGATGACAGATTTGGCCCTAATAAATTGACCTCATTTCCTTACAACTGCAAATTCAATTCATTGAACTTTGAAAATAGTTCTGATAAATAGGCAATGTCATGTTCAATGTTCCTCTATTTTCACCCAAAACCAGACACTTCTGCTGTGTAGACACACACACACAAACACACACACACCAAAAGTGTCTGGTTTCGGGGGGGAAATAGAGGAACATTTGGATATACATCTTGAATTAACCTGGGAAGAAAATTGCAATGTTTGCCTGTTATTAAATAATAAATTCACAGCTTATACATTTGAATTAGATGTTTTTCAATTCACATTTAACCTATACTTGATATACTTGCATTCAGTACATAAGGTGCTAATTATGTCATTGGAAGAGATAGAAAACTGCATTAGTGATATACATGTCAATGTGTTCATTTGTACTAAAAATGTTTAGTTTAAAGAAGTTATAAGGAATCACAAATATGAGTGTGGAAAATGTAATGTATGTGTGAATGACCCCTTGCATGAGTTGTATTGGGGGGAAACTCATAATAATTAAAAAAATAAAATGATTCCCCAAAGAGGTAAAAGGCTACATTTTGTTAGAGTTATTATTTGGTTCCAATCTGTTGCAGAAGGGGATTGAAGCAACTTAGAACTATGGAGAAATTTCCTGACAGTAAGAACAATTAACCTCTGGAACAGCTTGCCCCCAGAAGTTGTGAATGCCCCAACCCTGGAAGTCTTTAAAAAGATGTTAGATAGCCATTCTGAAATGGTATAAGGTTCCTGCCCACGCAGGGGGTTGGACTAGAAGACCTACAAGGTCCCTTCCAACTCTGCTATTGTATTGTATTGTATTGTATTGGACTCCATTCTCTATATTTCCCTTTCCATCCCCATGGTTCTTTAGTGAAAATTATAATCCAAGAACATATACATCTGTTAAAATGTTCCCATTCTTACTTTCTGTATTGGGAATCCCTAGGTTCCATGCAATAATATCATCAAATAATTCAAGCAAATGTTGATGCTTTTTTAATTACACCAATGCAAACAATGTGCCCACAAGGCTAGCCAGGGCAGTGCTGGGGCGAGCGAACGATGGAGGATCAGGAAGCAACTGCCCTTTTTGTGATTTAGAAAAAAAAATCTTGCAGCATTCCTCAAATAAATGGACATGGAAACAGCTCTGATTAAACTTTTGGGAGAGAAATGGGTTTTGGGGGCAAAAAGAATGAGTAAGTTCAGTAAAAGATATTCTGGATTTATTAAAATAAAGAACATCATTTTACAAAATTCATCTCAGGTTATCAGTAGACTTAAAATGAACTTACATATACTATATGTGATAGGACCAGAATTTTGCTCATAGTGATGAATTCTTTGAAAAGATTATAAAGATCTTAGCTAGAACAAACCAAGAGAGGAAGATGTTTCTGGAAGGGTAGCCAGGGCAGCGCTGCTTGCTTGCCCAATTGCCCCCCCACCTGCCAGTGAAACAGCAGCGGCTCGCCTCCCTGCCCACTGCCTCTGTCTTCTTCCTCTTCCTCCTCCTCCTCTTTTTCCTCCTCCTGCCTCTCCCTCCTCTTCTTTCTCCTCTTCCATTTGCTTCCTCCACCTCTTTCTTCCTCCTCCTCTTCATCTTCCCTTTGCTACCTCCTCCTCCTCCTCTTTCCTCCTCCTCCTCCTCTTCATCTTCCCTTTGCTACCTCCTCCTCCTCTTTCTTCCTCCTCCTCCTCTTCCCTTTCCTTTCTCCTCCTCCTGCCCCTTCCTTCCCCTCTTCCTTCTCCCTGCTCCTCTTCCCCAAGTCAAAGTAAAACTGGCTTCATCTCACTTGCCTTGTGGAAAGCAGATGAGTTTTTTTGCAATACCTCCAAATTTTGGGCTCTGTCCCAACCTCTACAGCGAAAGAGGCATCTTACAACCCGTTCTGCTGTTGCTAAAAACCTGCCGCTACAGCTAACAACTCCTTGTTGACAATGTCACAATGTCTTTCTGGGAGTGCTAAGGCTTTCCAGCAAAATCACAGGAGAGTTACTGCCCCCTTCTTCTTCTAAGACCCATTGACTTTCACCCTATTTGTCTTCCTGTGTGCAAGGGTGGGGGGCATGCAGGGGGGCCATGTGCACCATGTATTTTGGGACTTTGTGTGCGCACGCATGCATGGGCATTCGGTCCTGAAAAGGTTTGCCACTTCTGCCCTATTGTCTGAGGTCATTACTCATTGGGGGAAAGTGTGCGTTTTATACACCAGTGCATCACTTGTGGGACTGGAGCTGGGGCCGAGCATTCTGGAGCCCTGTGCCCAGTTTGAACAGAGGCAGAGAAACTGAGGGGGCTGGTGCCTGAACCTGCCTGGGCTGTTGGACCAGCAGTTGGGGTTGCACCCTCTTGTGACGCTAAACCCAGGGGCAGCTGTAGGGCAGAGGCCTGTTGGGAAATCACGACTTGGGGATGAAGTGGCCCAGACACCTGCATTGGTGCTGCCTGCGGAAGGGGGGGGGGGCTGGCATCCACTGACACTGCCCCCATCCTTGGTCTGGATAGAAAGCCTCCCCCCCCCCGTGGGATTTGACTCTCTGGCGGCAATCCGCCTGATTGTGGCTGGCTGGGGTTGGAAACTCCATTGAAGTGGGCCTCTTTTCTTCCTCCATCTTCGCTGAGTTTTTACGCTGCCCAGGTTCAGGTTGGCGTTGGGATCAGGACCCTGGACAGTGCCCCAGGTTTCAGGATAGCTGGTGAAGTATTTTAATAGAGATTCCGGTTAATGTCAGGGTCCCAAATAGCATCCAAAATTAAATCAGAGCCTAAGGCAAAGTATTGCTCAAAGTTCCCATTGATGTAGAGAGCCAGGTTGTCCCATCTGGGAAAACCGGAATCTGGAAGCTTCCCAGTTTCCCCCACCCAGTTGAAAGTTCAAGATCTTGCCCCCCCCCCCCCAACACCACCAGTCCATCCCATGGTCCAATCTCCCACTGCCAGGCTGGCAGCTTCCACCCATCCAGTTCTGGTCAGGTGCAGAGGTGCAAAGACAAAGGATCACCTTGGTTTTCTAGAAAGAATGTTGTTATGGCTGCATATCATCTAACTCTGTACAATCCCCACTCCCCTTTTCCCACCATAGAAAAGGCATAGAAAGTGTGGCAGAAGGTCTGACCAGAGGAGGAGAAATAATTCCCCAAAGAATAAGGAAATTCCCCCAAATTTCTCTTATCTATCCATGGCTGGTCAAATCTGGGAAACCATGTTTCCATTCAGAATATATATATATATTACGAGGGCTAAGGAGCCCGAAATGGATCCATCCTGGTCTCTTAATTAATTATTATTAATCATCCCTTAAAGAAATTTAACACATATCTAAAAAGACAGCAGCAATTTAATAGGTCTCTGTCTGGATGGTCTCTAGGTTGAGTCGAAGGACAGAGAAGGATGACAAGTTTGTCTCCTCCCTTGAATAGGCCTAACAGGAAGCTGTAACAATATATCCACTTCATCAATAAAGTCCTGTAGAAAGGATGATGTAATCAGGGAAACTGGTTAGCTCAAGACATAGAGAAGCCTGCTTCGAATGCTGGAGAGCACCAGTTCAAATCCCTGTAGGGAAAGTATGGCCAGCTGACGAGGGCTAAGGAGCCCGAAATGGATCCATCCTGGTCTCTTAATTAATTATTATTAATCATCCCTTAAAGAAATTTAACACATATCTAAAAAGACAGCAGCAATTTAATAGGTCTCTGTCTGGATGGTCTCTAGGTTGAGTCGAAGGACAGAGAAGGATGACAAGTTTGTCTCCTCCCTTGAATAGGCCTAACAGGAAGCTGTAACAATATATCCACTTCATCAATAAAGTCCTGTAGAAAGGATGATGTAATCAGGGAAACTGGTTAGCTCAAGACATAGAGAAGCCTGCTTCGAATGCTGGAGAGCACCAGTTCAAATCCCTGTAGGGAAAGTATGGCCAGCTGACGAGGGCTAAGGAGCCCGAAATGGATCCATCCTGGTCTCTTAATTAATTATTATTAATCATCCCTTAAAGAAATTTAACACATATCTAAAAAGACAGCAGCAATTTAATAGGTCTCTGTCTGGATGGTCTCTAGGTTGAGTCGAAGGACAGAGAAGGATGACAAGTTTGTCTCCTCCCTTGAATAGGCCTAACAGGAAGCTGCAACAATATATCCACTTCATCAATAAAGTCCTGTAGAAAGGATGATGTAATCAGGGAAACTGGTTAGCTCAAGACATAGAGAAGCCTGCTTCGAATGCTGGAGAGCACCAGTTCAAATCCCTGTAGGGAAAGTATGGCCAGCTGACGAGGGCTAAGGAGCCCGAAATGGATCCATCCTGGTCTCTTAATTAATTATTATTAATCATCCCTTAAAGAAATTTAACACATATCTAAAAAGACAGCAGCAATTTAATAGGTCTCTGTCTGGATGGTCTCTAGGTTGAGTCGAAGGACAGAGAAGGATGACAAGTTTGTCTCCTCCCTTGAATAGGCCTAACAGGAAGCTGTAACAATATATCCACTTCATCAATAAAGTCCTGTAGAAAGGATGATGTAATCAGGGAAACTGGTTAGCTCAAGACATAGAGAAGCCTGCTTCGAATGCTGGAGAGCACCAGTTCAAATCCCTGTAGGGAAAGTATGGCCAGCTGACGAGGGCTAAGGAGCCCGAAATGGATCCATCCTGGTCTCTTAATTAATTATTATTAATCATCCCTTAAAGAAATTTAACACATATCTAAAAAGACAGCAGCAATTTAATAGGTCTCTGTCTGGATGGTCTCTAGGTTGAGTCGAAGGACAGAGAAGGATGACAAGTTTGTCTCCTCCCTTGAATAGGCCTAACAGGAAGCTGTAACAATATATCCACTTCATCAATAAAGTCCTGTAGAAAGGATGATGTAATCAGGGAAACTGGTTAGCTCAAGACATAGAGAAGCCTGCTTCGAATGCTGGAGAGCACCAGTTCAAATCCCTGTAGGGAAAGTATGGCCAGCTGACGAGGGCTAAGGAGCCCGAAATGGATCCATCCTGGTCTCTTAATTAATTATTATTAATCATCCCTTAAAGAAATTTAACATATATATATATATATATATTTGTTTTCGTAGATTTTCACGGGTATAGGTATGTAGATTTTGGTTTATTCGGGTCTTTTCCCGTGTAAAATTAAAGGTGTTTTTGCAACGTTTCGATGGGATCACCCCCATCATCATCAGGCTTCAGCCTTGGCTTTCTTACAAATGAGCTGTATTTGAAATGGCAGTTTTTCTGTAAGTGGAGGTGGGAGGGGTTGGAATGTTGGCTTTGCTACTTTAAACTGATTGGTTGGCTGATTTGCCACATCCTGATTGGTAGATGGAGTTTGTTGAGAGTGATTGATGTTGGTGTCAGTGTTTGTGGCCGGGACTTGTTTAGTGGCCGGGACTCGTTTAGTGGCCAGGACTTGTTTAGTGGCCTGGACTTGTTTAGTGGCTGGAACTTGTTTAGTGGCCGGGACTTGTTTAGTGGCCGGGACTTGTTTAGTGGCCGGGACTCGTTTAGTGGCCGGGACTCGTTTAGTGGCCGGGACTCGTTTAGTGGCCAGAGCTGGTTTCCAGATGTCTGGCAGGCGGGAGGCATCATCGCGTCTGTTCATGTTGTGGGGATGTTTTTCTATTTCAATAGCTTCCATAATCATTCTCCTGTTGGAGTGTTCAGTCCTGGAGAGTAATTTTGTTTTTTCAAAGTCAATTTCATGACCTGTTGCTTGGAAGTGCTGGAAGAGGGAGGAAGTATTTACTTGTCTTTTAACAGAATTCTTATGCTCTGAGATACGTGCACTAATTCTCCTATTAGCCTGTCCAATGTATGTGGACGAGCAGACTTTGCATGGTATTTCATAGACTCCTTGGTTTTCTAGCTGGATTTTGTCTTTGGGGTTCCTTAAAATGTTAGCTATTTTTTGGTTAGTGTCGAAGGATGTCTTGATATTGTGTTTGTGGAGAATTTTGCTGATTTTATCAGTGGTGCCTTTAATATAGGGGAGGAGAGCGATGCCATTGTCTTGTTCTGTGTTTTGGATCTTGGGGGGTGTCTGCTTTTGGATTAGTTTTGTAATTGTGTTTTTTTGGAATCCATTGGAGATTAATACCTTTGTGAGGGTGTGTAATTCATTTTTCAGGTGGTCTTTGTCAGCTAGGCGTTTGGTTCTGGAGATGAGGGTCTTGGCTACGGAGTTGATCTGTGCAGGGTAGTGATGGGATTGTGCGTTTAGGTAGCGGTTTGTGTGTGTTTTTTTCCGGTAGATGGTGTGTCCTAGGGAGCCATTGGGTTTTTTGTAGATGAGGACATTCAGAAAGGGAAGTTGGTTGTTATCTTCTATTTCCATAGTGAATTGTATTTTGGGGTGTAGGCTGTTGAGATGTGTGAGGAAGTTGTCTAGTTTTTCTTTTCCGTGTGGCCAAATTACAAAAGTGTCATCTACATATCTAAGCCAGAGTTTGGGTTTGTGTTCTGATTTATTTAGTTTCAAAGTGTTCCATGTAAAGGTTAGCGATGACTGGTGAGAGTGGTGATCCCATAGGTGCTCCTTCTATTTGTTTGTACCTTTGTCCATTGTGAATGAAGTATGTGTTAGTTAGACAGTGGTTGGTTAGATCCAGGATGTATTTGGGGGGGTTGTATTTGTTCTGGATAGCTGTCAAGGCTTTTTTTATAGGCACTTGGGTGAAGAGGGATACGACATCAAAACTCACGAGTAGATCGCTGGGCTGTAGATTTTGTTTCTGGATAGTCTCTATGAACTGGAAGGAGTTTTGTACATGTGATTTGATAGATTCTGCATAGGGTTGTAATTTTTTTGCGAGGAACTTGGCAAGATTTTGTAGAGGTGAGCCTATGGAGCTGACTATGGGCCTGAGTGGTGTTCCTTCTTTATGTATCTTGGGGAGGCCATAGAGCTTGGGGCATCTGGATGATTTTTCTCTGGGGATGATTTTTTGCTGGATTTCTTTGCTGATGGGAGAGGCTTTTATTTTAGATTTGGTGGTTTTTTCCAGGTAGGTGGTAGGATCTGTGTTTAGAAGTTTGTAAGCAGGGTCTTGGAGTAGGTTGGATAGCTTAGCCTGGTAATCAACATCAATCACTCTCAACAAACTCCATCTACCAATCAGGATGTGGCAAATCAGCCAACCAATCAGTTTAAAGTAGCAAAGCCAACATTCCAACCCCTCCCACCTCCACTTACAGAAAAACTGCCATTTCAAATACAGCTCATTTGTAAGAAAGCCAAGGCTGAAGCCTGATGATGATGGGGGTGATCCCATCGAAACGTTGCAAAAACACCTTTAATTTTACACGGGAAAAGACCCGAATAAACCAAAATCTACATATATATATATATATATAACCTAGAAAAAGATTGCTAAAAGCCCAACCTGACCATAGAAAGAACGGAAACAGGCAGAATCCCCCGGGCAAACGAAATTTAAAAGAACATCCACAACTGTTCATGCCACTGAGTCACCCCTCCCTCTCAGGGCTGCAGAAAATGCCCCTCCACGATTATCCCTTCAACAAACAGAATAGAAGTATAATCTTTATTATCCTTGTACTTAAATACAATGAAATTAGAAATAAGGAAAGGCAAAATAAATATCCGGGAGAGATAAGAAGAGAGATCGCTACAGCCACAGCCCTCCATGCACACAAAACACACACACACACACACACAAACACACACCCTGCGCATTCACTGCAGAAACCTGAAGACCAGCTGGCCGGCGGGAGGCATGTCCTCATGCGCAGCAGTGCTCCTCTGCGGAGGAAGGAGCAGTCCGTCAGCCTGGCTGTTAGTCTTTCTCCAAGTCTGAAAGTCCAAATCTCCTACTGCCTCTTTTTATAGCCTGATAGATTGTTTCTTTTTGAGTTTCTTTCTCTGCCTGCCATAGAGTTGGAGGCTCTAGACTCTCTTATCTGATTGTCTCCTAGGCTGCATCTTTCGTATCTCCCATATCAATTCCCGTGTACCATTACACCTGCCTCTTCCAAACTTCCAGCTTTAAGACTCTCAGTTGGAGGAGCAGATCTTCCTTCAACCTTTCAGGAGGTCACCAGCTTAGAGAAGGACATTCTAATGGGGCATCTTAGATTTTCCAGTGGGTCTTACTCTCTCTGTCTCTCTCTCTATAGAGTCAATTTCAGTTGATCTGGAATAGGTGACAATCAGGAGATCCAGTGAAAAGATGCCCCAGACGAAAACTACCTGGAGGTGTCCAGATGGTTGACACCCATTGATCTCAGGAAGAGAAATAGGGTGAAAGTCAAGGAGTCTTAGAAGAAGAAGGGGGCAGTAACTCCCCTGTGATTTTACTCGAAAGCCTTAGCACTCCCAGGAAGAAATTGTGACATTGTCAACAAGGAGTTGTTAGCTGTAGAAGCAGCTTTTTAGCTACAGCAGAACAGCAGGATACCTACTGCATTTCTCCCTCCCTCTCTCTATTCCTATAGCTGCCTACCTACCTACCTACCATATTTCTCCCTCTCTCTCTATCCACCTACCTACCTACCTACCTACCCTACCTACCTATTGCATTTCTCCCTCCCTCCCTCTCTATCCATCTACCTACCTACCTACCTACTATATTTCTCCCTCTCTTTCTATCCCTCTACCTACCTACCTACCTACCTACCTACCTACTATATTTCTCCCTCTCTTTCTATCCCTCTACCTACCTACATACTGTATTTCACCCTCTCTATCTCTATCCCCCTACCTACCTACCTACCTACCTACTATATTTCTACCTCTCTCTCTACCCCCCTACCTACCTACCATATTTCTCCACCTCTCTCTCTATTCCTCTACCTAGCTACCTAATGTATTTCACCCCCCTCTCTCTCTATCCCCCTACCTACCTACCTATAGTATTTCTCCCTCTCTCTCTCTCTATCCCTCTACCTACCTACCTACCTACCTACCTACCTAGAGAGAGAGGAGAGAGAGGCCACTGACTTGGAAGCAGCCTTGTGGGGGGGAGTTGGCAGCCCGGGCTGGTGGCGAAGGAGAGAGAGGCCGCTGACTTGGCAGACGCCTGCGGGGGGAGTTGGCGGTGCGGGCCAGCGGCAGCAGTGGCGGTGGTGGAGATAGAGGCCACTGACTCAGCAGCAATGGTGGTGGAGGAGAGGCCGCTGAGGAGGTGACCGTTGTGGATATGACGCATCTGCTCCATCACTCGTGCAAGTGACGTGAGCTAAAAACTGGCCGAGTGGGAGGGGGGCAAGTGAGTGAGTGAGAAGAGCCGCACTTTTACATTTGTGTGGTGTGCACCTAGCACAGGGGCCATATCCACACAATCTATACATATCATGGGTGCTGTATTTGTAAGCAACGTTGTGTGAAAATTTGGAAGCGATCGGTGCAGGACTTTCTGAGATTAGTGGATTTGAACAAACTCATAGTTACATTGTTATTTGTATAGAAGATGTTTCTGGATTGTGCAATTTGTTGCTGAATGCCCTGACTTGGAAGCCTGAGTATTTTGAGGCACAACAGATGTTTTCCTCAACTGAAATCTACAGGAATGTTTCTGCCAGTAACCTTATTGTGCAATTTTGAAAGAGCACAGCTGCTTCTGTGGTGCTGTTGGCCACTTTTGGTGTTGTCGTTTTGTGGTTCCATTGTCTGCGGTCTAGATTTGCTCACAGATTAATTCAAATGAGGAGGACATGTTAGAGAACATCGTAGCCTCAATGGAATGGGCCTTCTAAAGAAGCACCTTCCGTGCCAAGGTTTGCCCTGCAGAAGACTGAAGGGGTCTTGAGCTTGGGACCTCCACCCTCTCCTGGGCCTCCAAAATAAACAAGGCCAGTCATGCTAAGGCAGAATTTATTGGCCCCAGGGCTGTTCAAACCTGGCGAGAAGCAGCAGCGGGACTCTTGCCATCGCTGAGAGGATCGCTGGCAGCTGCTTCTTGCCATCACCGCCACACCGGATTCACCAGACACGGCTCCAGCAGCTACAGGGTGTGCTTGGGGAAGGGGGAGCCGGAACTGACTGCCCGGGATTGTGCCTCAGCCGCTGCTGTGAAAATCCCTGTTTTGCCAGCTGGGAGGCTGGCAAAGAAGCCTCCATTTCCCCATTGCTGCCACACGGTCCGTGCCCTCCCCCTGCGGATTGACGCTGCAGGAGGGAAGGAAAGAAGCCGTTTTGGGAAGAACCTTCCCTCCACCTCCAGAGAGCCCATGCGGGGAGTCAGGAGGGGGGCTGGTTTGAATGCGGGTGAGTGGGCGGTTTGGGGTCAGTGCCTCCTTCACTCGTTCGGGCAGGTGCAGAAAGGAAGGAGGTGCGTGATAAAGCACCCCCACCAACAAGGGCGCAGGAGAGCTCCTTCACCCTCAGCTATCATGCGCCTCCTTTCTTTCTCCGCCTGCCTGAATGAGTGGAGGAGGCACTGCCACCCACCCACCCACATTCAAACCAGGCCGCCTCCTCTCTCCCCACATGGGCTCTCTGAAGGGGGGGCGGTCTCTTCCAAGACCTGCTTCTCTTGCCTTGCGGTGCAGTTACAGGACAGTGGGATATATGTTTTTCCAACAGTACGGGGTGCGTGTAACCTCGGCCCCTGCCTTCCTGCTGCCTCCAGTCCAGCCCCGTGAAATCTCCCCACCACCCCACCCACCGGGGGACACTCTCAGCTGCAGTTGACATTCTCATAGCGATCCGTCAACCTCCCCACCACCCCACTGACCTTGGAACACTCTGCTGGACAGCCTCTCCTTCGTGTTCTGTTGCCAGCTGTAGCTGTGTCCAGGCAGGTGCTGTGCCCCCCAGAGCTGTCACATGGCAGTGGTGCATGGGCTGCTGATTGTCCCAGGGCCTGTCCGGTTGCTTCTGGAGGGGGCAGGCCGACGGGCAGCATTCCCCCCCCCACCTCCCCAACTGCCTGCAGCCTCGCAGCCTCGGCTGGGTGGGCAAAGGAAGTGGATGGGTGGGGCAAGCATGGTGTGTACCGGCTGAAACCCACCTCTGGGTGTTTATTTCTCCTTTTTCCTAAACTTTATTTGCACAGCAAATATATCAATAAATGTCTGATTCTGAGGAACAGTGAATAATTGCCCAATCCAATAAGGAAACTGACAGCATTCCCACCACCAACTGAAATAAAAAATAAGGTTAACTCAGAGTAAGATGGGGAGGGGGTGTCTTCTCGAATATCACAGTCCCCCCATGAAGGGCAGTCAGTCCCAACCCCCTTGACCTCCTGTAAGAGCCAAAGACCTTGGTCGGCCACTTGGCTTGGGGCTCCAATGGAGGGGCTTCCTTTTGGGGACGGCTGACAGATTATATCAGGCCCCACCTCCCCCCTTCTCATCCTCCTTCTTCCCTCCCCATCGTTTAGCTGTCATGTGTTGGTTTTTTATAGTTTTGGGGTATTCTATTTATATAGTTTTATTATTTAATATTGTAAACTGCCCAGGATTGACCTTTGGTAAAATGAGCAGCCAAGACATTAAATAAATGGAGAAAGAAAGAAAGAAAGAAAGAAAGAAAGAAAGAAAGAAAGAAAGAAAGAAAGAAAGAAAGAAAGAAAGAAAGAAAAGGAGGAAGGAAGGAAGAAAAGCAGGAAAGAAAGAAAGGAATAAAGAAAGACAGAAAGGAAGGAAGGAAGACAGGAAGGAAGAAAGAAAGAAAGAAAGGAAGGAAGGAAGGAAGGAAGGAAGGAAGGAAGGAAGAAAGAAAGAAAGAAAGAAAAGGAGGAAGGAAGGAAGGAAAGCAGGAAAGAAAGAAAGGAATAAAGAAAGACAGAAAGGAAGGAAGGAAGACAGGAAGGAAGGAAGAAAGAAAGGAAGGAAGGAAGGAAGACAGAAAGAAAGAAAGAAAGAAAGAAAGAAAGAAAGAAAGAAAGAAAGAAAGAAAGAAAGAAAGAAAGAAAGATGAATACAGGACAGGAATGCAGTTAAGGCCCTACCAGAAGCAGCCTCAGATTTCCACAGGCCTTGCTCCCCTTTCGTCTCCTCCTCCTCCCCTTTTTGCTTCTCTCTGCAGGGAAGGAAAGAAGACCAAGGGGCGATGCATCTTTCTGACCCTCGTCTTGCTGGTCGTGGCCCTGTCCCTGAGTGGTGGGTTCCAGCAGGGTCTCCTGCTTCTCAACCCCCTTCCTCATTAGGCCTCTTTGGCAGCCTCTCCCCCAAGTTCCTGTTGGGTTTCTTCTGCCCCTTAGATCTCACCTTCTCTCTCTGCTCCAAGACCCAGGACTCTGCGCAACCATGCAAAACACAAAGCACAATTAATACGATCGAGTGTCCGGGTTCCAAATAGCACCCCAAATTAAATCAGAGTCCGAGGCAAAGTTCCCATTGATGAAGAGAGCCATGTTGGCACATCTGGGAAAACCTGAATCCGAAAGCTTCCCTGTTTTCCCACCCAGTCGAAACCACGAGCTTATACCATTACCCATGAAGCCCTGAGTGGGGGGCCTCTTCAGAAGGACCATCCATTCATGCTACAATGATGCTCCCTTGCATGTCCTCCTCATTGGAATCAGAGGGTGGAGAATCTGCTGGGCTTCAGCCCCACTTTCCTGCCAACAGAGCTGATTGCAAGCCCTACGCTGGGCATGAATGCAGCAGCCTGCTGGAAAGGCTATGGGGGGGATTATGTAGGGGTGTTCCATGGGGCTGGAAGACTGCTAGGCTAGTCATTCATGGGACCATCAGCAACTCCTTGTCTTGAAGACTTAAATCCATCCATAACATCAACACCATTCCTACTCCAAAGATCCGCAGCTCTTCCTCAGTGGGCCATTGAGGTCCATCTGACCTGAGGACCACATCGTCTACTTCCACCACAGACGTTTCACACTGACCATCCATGAGGCTTCCTTGGTCAACCACAGGAGATGTTTCCCACTGCCTTCTCCCAAACATCTAGATCCTTACCTCACTGGTGTCACTCAAGTGACCATCTGCCTCCAGCATCTTCCTCCATCTCTGCGGCCAAAACAATTTCCCCTGCTTGGTTTAGTTGGGCATCTGGGATGACCTTCACTCTTGGGTGACTCTGCAGGGGATTCATTTGCTTCCAGCTCTATTCTGCTTGATTCATTCATTGATTGACGTTAATAAACCATCATAAACATCAGATATTTTCTTTCCTAACTTCTTGATTATGGCAACACATTTCAAACATTTTCAAATAGTTTAAGGAGTGTCAGTGCCAGGACTGACATGATCCCAGTCTTCCAATACCTGTCCTAGAGAGGAGGGGGCTGACCTTCCTCCAAGGCAGCTGAGGCTAAGGAGAACAGCCAACACTTTAGATTATAATCCAGAAGGATCTTGGTAGACTTGAACAATGGGCCCAAAGCAACACAGTGAAGCTCAGTGGTTGGAAAACCTGAGTTTTACACTCTGGCAGGAAAACCCAAATGCCCAGGTACAGAATAGGTGGTACCTGGCTCAATAGTAGCAACTGTGAGAAGGATCTCGGAGTTCAAATAGGAGACAGTCGTGTGCTACAGCCGCCAAAAAAGCCAATTCAGTCCCAGGCTGAATCTACTGAAGGACAGAATCAAGACCATGTGGAGTGTTAAGACCACTTTATATCGTACCATTGAGGCCACAGTTGATAATTTGATAATTCTCTAAATGAATGAATAAATCAATCAATCAGAATGAACACTGCACACTCTGAATGCAGCTCAGACCCTACTGGACCCAGCTTCAGAGTTTCCTAGGAAATGGGGGTGGGGCTTTATTATCCTTGGCTCAGGGGCCATCTTCCCCAAACCAACTTCTGCTACCTCGGCCCTAATAGGCTGCTCTTGCCAGCCCACCGAGCTCTAGAATGTGGGTGTGAGGAGATGTCCTTTGAGTGCCCCAGAAGAGCTCCCCTTGCAGCTGATTGGGTGGCCATCTGTCATCTGCCTTCATTTCAATCCCCAGAGGAGGTGGGATGTTCCCTTGGCTGGAGGCCTTCAAGGGGGTTGCTACACAACAGTCTTTCTGTGGGGCTTCCCTTGGTCTTCCTGCCCCAGTCAAGAGCCACCCTGGATGACCTCCAGGCCCCCTTCTAATTGCAGGTCTCTTTCTCCTTGACCGTCTCACTATGGCAGATGTGGGGGGAAATGCCATCATTGTGTCTGTGGGGGCCAAAAATTAAACTATGCAATATCTAATGTCATCGTATCGAAAGAGAGCCTCCAGTGGAGATCCATGAGAAGGTATGAGGGAAGATAGGGGGGCTGGCCACTCCCAGGGAAGGGGGGCTCCGTCCCCAAGACCGATCCTGTGTCCTGGACCCTTTTCAGTCTGGCTCCAGGACAGTCCTGGGTCTCCATTGGTCATGCTTGCAGGTCCTTTGAAAGGGATGGAGGCCCCTCTGGGCCTTCTCATGGGGCAGGAGTTTGAGCCAGGTGCACTGAAAGAAGTGGAGAGGGAGCTTTGGACTGGGCCTCCCCTGTGCTGGACCCTTGTCCCTCCTTGCCTCCTGAAGGCCTCCTGGAAGGTGTCCAAGAGGGGATGAAGGCCTCTTGGTGAGAGTTCAAGACTGGAAGATCATCCAGAAGCTCTGAGGGGTCCAGAATGCAGCGGTAGATGCCATGGTTGACTGTCCTAGGTTGACCCATGTGACCGCTCGGTTGCTCAGCCTCTGGGTTTCCTTTCTGCTGCTACTCAAGGTGCAGCTGTTGCCTTAAAGGCTTACGTGGCTGTTTTAATCAAGTAGGTTTTGTAAAGGGTAGATATATGAGTGATATTGTTAGAAGAGTATTAAATATTATAGATGTAGCTGAACATAATGGTGATAAAATAGGTATAGTATCACTAGACATTTTTAAAGCTTTTGATTCCGTACAATGGGAAGCTATTAAAGCAATTATTGAAGTATTAGGTTTTGGTAAGAAATTTATACATGTTATTTCGAAATTGTATCAAAAAAGTAGTGCAAGAGTGATGGTGAACGGAATAATGACAGAAGAGATCAAATTGGAAGCGGGTACGAGACAAGGATGTCCCTTGTCTCCAACATTATTTTTATTGGTTATGGAAATTTTGACTAAAATGATAGAAAAAGATGAAGAATTGGAAGGGTATAAGGGATGTAAGATAAATTTGTACGCGGATGATACCTTGATTATTTTGAAAGATATAGAGAAAGATTTGAAGAAGATACACAAGCATTTGAAAGAATTTGAAGAAATGACAGGTTTGAAAGTAAATTGGTCAAAATCTGAATTATTAATAGATAATAATGGTAATGAGCGGGAGAATATGCAAGAACAATTTGGGATAGGGATCAAAAATACATTGAAATATTTTGAGTATAACACTTTCACTCAAAGTTAGAGAAATGAAAAAACTTAATTACGATGTGGTGATGAATGAAGTTGAGAAAAAGATAGATAAATATAAAAAGATAAAGTTGTCTTGGTTTGGTAGAATTGCAATGTGTAAGATGATGTTGTTACCAAAGTTTAATTTTTTATTTGAGATGCTACCATTAAATTTGACAGAGAAGGATATTGAAAGATATCAGAAGAAATTGGATAAATTTTGTAATGGTGGGAAAAGACCCAGATTACTGAAGAAAATGTGGTATCAAAATCAGAAGGAAGGTGGATTGGGAATCCCCAACCTACTCAATTATTATTGGGCCTATGGTATTCGAACTGTGGTAAAAATACTTAAAGGTGGAGATAGTCATTGGAGAGATTTAGAGTTAAAAGATATTAAGAGATTCGGTTCAACATGGTTTTTAGATAAAGCAAAATCAAAAAAGGTAATTAATAGCTATTGGTTAAAGGGATTGAGTAAAATTTGGAATAAATTCGTTAAAACTTTAATTCCGGATATACTTTTTTGGGGGAAGACAATTGGAAATTGGCCGATTAAAACCAATATAAGTCGTGACAAGGTAATAGAAGATGAAAATATAGAAATTATAATAGACTGGCTAAAAACTTTAGGAAATGAAAGAAGGAACAAAGAAATTATTGAAAAATTGGGTTTAGGCTGGTTTGAAAAAATACAAATAGAAAAATGGACTAAGAAAGTAAGGGGAAATTGCAAGATAAGCAGAAACAAAACTGAATTTGAACATTTAGTATCTCAAATTATGAAAGATGAAATTGGGTTAAAGGGACTCGTTAGTAAGATTTATAAGATTATAAATTTTGATGGAAAACCACAAATGGTGATGAAGATGAATTGGGAAAAAGAACTCAATATTAAAATATCAGACTTAGATTGGAATGTGAATTGGAAAAGTAGAATTATGAGGATTCTATCTGTAAGGATTAAAGAGCATAATTATAAGGTTGTTTGGAAATGGTATTTGACTCCATTAAGATTATCGTTGATGGATAAAAAAACTAGTAAAAAATGTTGGAGATGTGATATGGAATTAGAGACTTATGAGCATATGTGGCACAAATGTGATAAAGTTAAAAAGCTTTGGCAACAATTGGAGAAAATGATATTTGAAATGATGGAGAAAAGAATAATATTGAGATCAGAAACTATATTATTGTTGATAATTAAGGAAACAGAACTAACAAAATATGAGAAAGAATTGATTAGAATTATGATTATAGTGGGTAGAATTATAATAGCCAGATATTGGAAATTAGATGTGAATTTTAGAATAGAAGAGTGGTATTGTGAAATGTGGAAATTAGCTTTAAATGATAAAATGACATGTGACATTAAATTTAGAAATGGTGTTTATAAAAAAGATACTTTTTGGAAAACTTGGAAACCATTTGTGGACTATGCGCTTGGAAATTTGGACGCTTCGATACCTGTACCCAGAGAACGTGGTTTTTGGAGATCGTGAGGATATATCCGAAGAACCAAATCTTCCTTTCTTATGTACAGCACAGGGTGAAATATTGTATATGTATATTTTGTTGTAATGTTTAAAAATTTAATAAAAATATATAAAAATTTAAAAAAAAGGCTTACGTGACATCTCCTCAGACCCACATTCTAGAGCTCGGTGGGCTGGCAAGAGCCTTCTGTTAGGACTGACTTGGTAGAAGTTGGTTTGGGGAAGATGACCCCTGAGCCAAGGACAAAAAAGCCCCTCCTTTCCGAGGAAACTCTGCAGCTGGGTCTGGAAGGGTCTGAGCTGCATTCAGAGAGTTCAGTGTTCATTTTGATTGATTCATTCATTCATTTAGAGAATGTTCAAATTTATTGGCTGCCCATCTTCCCACAGGAAATAATAATACAATATTATTATTTTTTGAAAGAAAAATTCTTCCAGAAGTCCCCCCCGCCCCACTTGCTTTGAGTTAACCTTGATTTTATCTGTGCAGTTTAGTTGGGGCTGGACATTGTGCCAATTTCCTTGATTTAATGGGCAATTCGTCATTCATCTCTCTTCCTGAGAATCAGAGTTTATTGATATTGATCCGCAGGACAAATAAAGACTAAGGAAAAGGGCAAAGAACTGAAGGGAACAAACATGTGTGTGAAATCCGGTGTCGAGTCCCATTGCAAGGCTCCCCATGCCTGGGGGTGGAGGCGGTGAAGGGAGAGGCATGGAAGGGTCCCTCTTGCTGGTGGACACCAGCCGATCCTCAGCTTTTTACAGGAGGAGGCACAATCCATAGCAGCGGTTTGCTAGGGAGTGGCGGGAACCAGCAAGAGGGACCCTTCCATGCATCTCCCTTCACCCCCTCCCCCCCTCCCCCCTTGCAATGGGACTCGACACCGGATTTCACACACATGTTTGTTCCCTTCAGTCATACATGGCACCCCCACCCCACCAGGTTCCTCCTTGGGCATTCTGCAGAGCCAGGATGCCATGCACGGCCCTCTTCTAAGTGCTTTAGAAGATAGAGAGGCACGAGAGGTCTGGTGCCCACACCAGCCGATCCTCAGCTTTCTATAGGTGGCAGGACAATCCACAGCAGTGGCATGCTCACGCTGGCCAGCTGTGGAGCCTGGAACAACCAGCGCTCAGGAGATGCCAAGGGGTGAATATTCCAAGATGGACTTCAGACGGTACTTCTCTACTGACATGCTGAGGCTTCCTAGATCCTGCTAGACTTTCCTGGCTTTTCTGACTCTCGGGAAGATGCCGGCTGACCAGCAGGAGTGGGGTTGCCCAGCTGGGGGCACAGGCTAAGCCCAGGGCATAAAATGCACATGTGTTTGGTGTGTCCACTCTCTTCCCTGTGGCTCCAGCCATTGCAAGAGAAGTAAAGATGGGAGATTTCACCAACTGTGCTTCCTCCCTGGTTCAGTCTGGGACACTTTGACATCCAGGCCCTGTGAACACCAGCATTCATGCCCAGCGTTCATTCTGCCTTATTCATTGGTTTATAAAAAGCATAAAAATCCAAAATGCGACAGCTAAACGATGGGGAGCGAAGGAGGAGGATGAGAAGGGGGGAGGTGGGACCTGATATAATCTATCAACCTTCCTCAAAGGGAAGCCCCTCCCTTGGAGGCTTGAGCCAAGTGGTCGAGTCAGGCCTTGGGCCTTTACGGGAGGTCAGGAGGGTTGGAACTGACCCCTCCCGGTGGGGGGGAGGATACCGTGATTAAGGACAAATTAAGGGCAAAGACAAACACAGATTAAACATACCAAAACTTGTTTAGTTTCACAAACGTTGACGGATCATTGAAACTGGCATTACTGCACAGCCTAAGGATACAGCAAGCCAAGTAGAAGATGAACAGCTGCTTATAAATCATAAGTATGAAAATATAATAGAAGAATTGTCAATGCCATCTCCCCTTCCGTTTATTTTCCCAGCTGTACCTATAACCTAAATAATAGTAATGGCCTTTGCCCATTAATTGTAGAGATGACTGTTATCATCTAATGAGCCTTTTCTTCTGTTGTTTTGATTGGTCCCTTAACTCTTTTCCTAAGAACTGATTTCTCATTCTTTGCATTTTCCATGTTGTGTAACATGTCCTGTAAAAGCTCTTCCTGCCTGAATTTTGTTAGCCTTTATTGTAAGTCTAAACAGATCTTGAACTTCAGACACCCAAAACTCTTTTCATCAGAACCAAGTCACCTGTCCAGTCCTGTGCCAAATTCATTCCTCTGGCCATCAACCTTAAATTGTGATACTTTTGTGTTTTCTGAGATTATTCCGACTAACAATATTCAGTTGTGTTTCAGTGATGACAATGTTATGAAGGTTTTGATGCATTTCTTTCCAATAACTTGAATTTTTTGCTGCCTGGTGGGAAGTATGTCTTAGGGCAGCCCAGTGCTCTGTCTTAGGGCCAATACTCTTCAGTATCTTCATCAATGACTTTCATGAAGGGATGGAAGGGGAACACATCACATTTGTAGATGAGAGCGAGCTAAGGAGAATAGCCAATGCTTTAGAAGGTAGGCTCATAATCCAGAAGGACCTTGACAGACTTGAACAATGGGCCCTAGCCAACAAAATGCAGCTCAGAGGTGAGAAAACCCGAGTTTTACACTCTAGCAGGAAAACCCAAATGCCCAGGTACAGAATAGGTGATACCTGGCTCAATAGTAGCAACTGTGAGAAGGATCTAGGAGTTCAAATATGAGACAGTTGTGTGCTAAAGCTGCCAAAAAACCCAATTCAGTCCCAGGCTGCATCTGGAGAAGGATCGAATCAAGACCATGTGGAGTGTTAAGATCACTTTATATGGTACCATTGAGGCCACAGTTGAAATTCTGCATCCAGTTCTGGTCTCCATGATAGAGAAGAGTTGTTGAGAGCCTTGAAAGTGTGCAGAGAAGAGCAACAAAGATGACCTAGGGCCTGGAGACTAAAGAGTAGGATGGACGGTTGAGGGAACCAGTCTTTTGGAGAGAAGGACCAGGGGTGACTCCATAGCAGTCTTCCAATACTTGAAGGTCCTGTCACAGAGAAGAGGGGCTTGGCTTATTCTCCAAAGCAGGACAAGAAATAATGGGTGGAAGATCATCAAAGGGGGAGATCCAACATGGAAACAAGGAGGAATTTTCTGACAGGGAGAACCATTAATGGTCTCTGAGATCCATTCCAGTCCTTTGATTCTGGCTTCTATAACATAATAATAAAATAAATCTTGAATTTATTGACCGCTCCATCTCCCTGGGGGGACTCGGAGCGGTGCACAGGGCAAATAAAACCATAAAAAACAACATACATACAATAAAAACGAATTAAATACATCCCTGCGCTAAAATCCCAGTTAAAACTACTAAAATTCCTAACTAAAATTAACAGTCCTATAGACGGGAGACTACCCTAGGCCGGCCAAGCAGAACAGATGTGTTTTTAGTTTAAGACGGAAGGAGCGGAGGTCCGTGGTTGTTCTAATGTCGGGGGGAAGGTCGTTCCAGAGGGCTGGGCCTGCCACAGAGAAGGCCCTTCCCCTGGGCGTCGCCCGCTGACAAAGTCTAGTGGACGGCACCCGGAGCAGTCCCTCTCTGTGGGAGCGAATCGGCCGGGAGGATGTATGGGGCAGAATCCGATCCCGCAGATAATAATTTTTTAAATAATTTTTAATAATTTATTGCTTATAAACCGCACCCTCTCCCCACAGGGACTCGGGGCGGTGCACAGGAGGAATAAGAACAATAACTATATACATATTTCATTAAAAATAGATTAAATTAAGTAACCTGTGCTAAAATACCCATTAAAACTATCTAACTAAAAATCCCCGATAAACCCTAAAAACAGAGGAGTAGCTATCCCAGGCCGGCAAGGCAGAAAAAGTGTGTTTTTAATTTAAGACGGAAGGAGCGGAGGTCCGTGGTGGTCCTAATATCGGGGGGGAGGTCGTTCCAGAGGGTTGGGCCCGCCACAGAGGGAGCCCTTCCCCTGGGCGTCGCCCGCTGACAAAGTCTAGTGGACGGCACCCGGAGAAGTCCCTCTCTGTGGGAGCGAATCGGCCGTGAGGATGTATGAGGCAGGATCCGGTCCTGCAAATAACATTAGACTCTGCTCTGTGGAATGTGTGTTTTATACAACGATTGTATTAATTCCATATAGATGTGATTGTATCCACCCTAGATTGACACTGAGGGGGGTTGTTGGGTTTTGTGTGTTTAAACTGTTCCTCTTCGTGCGGTTGGTTTTTGGGTTCTTAATCTGCACTATTCTTTGCCCTTTTTCTTAATCTTTATTTGTCCTGTGGATCAATATCAATAAACTCTGATTCTCAGGAAGAGAGATGAATGACGAATTGCCCATTAAATCACGGAAATTGGCACAATGTCCAGCCCCAACTAAACTGCACAGATAAAATCAAGGTTAACTCAAAGCAAGTGGGGCGGGGGGACTTCTGGAAGAATTTTTCTTTCAAAAAATAATAATATTGTATTATTATTTCCTGTGGGAAGATGGGCAGCCAATAAATGTGATAATTCTCTAAATGAATGAATCAATCAATCAAAATGAACATTGAACATTCTGAATGCAGCTCAGACCCTTCCAGACCCAGCTGCAGAGTTTCCTCGGAAAGGAGGGGTCTTTTTTGTCCTTGGCTCAGGGGTCATCTTCCCCAAACCAACTTCTACCAAGTCAGTCCTAACAGAAGGCTCTTCCCAGCCCACCGAGCTCTAGAATGTGGGTGTGAGGAGATGTCCTTTGAGTGTCCCAGAAGAGCTCCCCTTGCAGCTGATTGGGTGGCCATCTGTCATCTGCCTTCATGTCAATCCCCAGAGGAGGTGGGGTGTTCCCTTGGCTGGAGGGCTTCAAGGGGGTTGCTACCAGCAGTCTTTCTGTGGGGCTTCCCTTGGTCTTCCTGCACCAGTCAAGAGCCACTGTTGATGACCTTCAGCCCTCCCTCCTAATTGCAGGCCTCTCTCCCTGACCTTCTGACCATGGCAGATGTGGGGGGAAATGCCATCATTGGGTCTGTGGGGGCCAAAAATTAAATTCTGCCATATCTAATGTCATCGTATCGAAAGAGAGCCTCCAGTGGACATACATGAGAAGGTATGAGGGAAGACAGGGGGGCTGGCCACTCCCAGGGAAGGGGGGCTCTGTCCCTAAGACCGATCCTGTGTCCTGGACCCTTTTCAGTCTGGCTCCAGGACAGTCCTGGGTCTCCATTGGTCATGCTTGCAGGTCCTTTGAAAGGGATGGAGGCCCCTCTGGGCCTTCTCATGGGGCAGGAGTTTGAGCCAGGTGCACTGAAAGAAGTGGAGAGGGAGCTTTGGACTGGGCCTCCCCTGTGCTGGACCCTTGTCCCTCCTTGCCTCCTGAAGGCCTCCTGGAAGGTGTCCAAGAGGGGATGAAGGCCTCTTGATGAGAGTTCAAGACTGGAAGATCATCCAGAAGCTCCGAGGGGTCCAGAATGCAGCAGTAGATGCCATGGTTGACTGTCCTTGGTTGACCCACGTGACCCCTCGGTTGCTCAGCCTCTGGGTTTCCTTTCTGGTGCTACTCAAGGTGTAGCTGTTGCCTTAAAGTCTTACGTGACACAGAGCCTGGTTATCTGTAGACAGTGTCTCCCTAAGGAACTCTACTCAACATCACAGGTAGGGTGCGGATGGGGAGGTTATGCCAATATTTGGAATAAATGCGTAACATTTAAAAAATCTGATTAATCTCTAGGGATTCGGGTCACACTGTGCTTCACCTTTTCCTGGAACCTCTTGCAAACAGATTTAATTATCATTGTTAGACCAACACTCCTTTCTCATGAAAAGTATCTTCACCCTCCCCCCAACAGAAATCCTC
The DNA here is from genome assembly GCA_039707465.1 of Rhabdophis nuchalis. Lineage (NCBI taxonomy): Eukaryota > Metazoa > Chordata > Lepidosauria > Squamata > Natricidae > Rhabdophis > Rhabdophis nuchalis. Next base: position 122,877,086 of record CM077648.1, read on the forward strand.
CCCCTGCCTGGCCTATAAATGCCTTCCAACCCTTTGCTGGAGAACAGCCTGGAGTTGACACTGAGTAGACTTGCTACCTTTGGAGACCAAGGGACAGGTGAGTGCGGCTCTCCCACCTGTGGGCACCTGACAGGTGAGACCTCTGCAGCAGATTGCTCCTGCGTCTCTCTTTCTCCCTCCCCCCATCTGAAGGGACCCCTTGCATATCCTCACGGCCGATTCGCTCCCACAGAGAGGGACTTCTCCGGGTGCCGTCCACTAGACTTTGTCAGCGGGCGATGCCCAGGGGAAGAGCTCTCTCTGTGGCGGGCCCAGCCCTCTGGAACGACCTTCCCCCCGATATTAGAACGACCACGGACTTCCGCTCCTTCTGTCTAAAATTAAAAACACATCTCTTCTGCTTGGCCGGCCTAGGGTAGTCTCTCTTCTATGGGGTTTTTAGTTACTTATAATTGGGAATTTTAGTATTTTAATGGGGAATTTTTTAGCACAGGTATATGTTTAATTTGTTTTTAATGTGTTTGGATATTTATTGTTTTATTTTTTCCCTGTGCACCGCTCCGAGTCCCTATGGGGAGAGGGAGCGGTCTACAAATTAAAATTATTATTATTATTATTATTATATAAAAAGTCTACCTCAGTCAGAAGACTCTCAGCCTCTCCTAGAGTATATAGAATATATATATATTGAGACATGGCCCATCCATATAAAAAGCAGTCAAAAGAAGGACACAAAAATCCCAGACTAAAGGAAGAAAAGAAATTTGAAGGCCACTTAAGTTACTCCGGTTACCACAACATGCTGAACTCCAAGTCCTCTTGAGCAGGTGAGGGTCTCCATCTGTGCTATCCTTGTGTCCTCCTGCCCATGAGGGAGGATCCCTTGAAATGATCCCAAGGAGTCCCTGAAAATCTTTCTCTTTTCCTTCCCAAGGGTTTCTCCTGTGGAATGATGATGAATGTTCAGCTCTACGTCCTTATCTCTGCCAGTGCCCATACTAGTGCAAATGGCTCCTTCGGCTGCTCCAGAGTCAGAGAAGCACCTGGAGAAGTCTGGAGAAGCAAGGAAGCCCCCCTGCCTGCTGAGATCTCCCCTCTGCACCCCTTTGCTTCACGGATGCTTTCTGTAGCTTCGATCTGACTTTGCAATAAATTCTCTCTAGCATGACTGGCCTTGTTTATTTATTTTTTATTATGATTTTTATTTTATTTTTAAACATACAAAGACAAGCAAAACACAATACATACATGAAACGTTCCTCAATTTCGTTAGGCATGTCGTTTGGTTACAAGCTTTTGTGCCTCAATCTTTACAATTACATATACAACCACTGGTTATCCATTAAACACCGCTAAATACATCACTATCGTTGAGCAATATATATTTGATTATCCTTAATATTCCTTCAGACTCCACCATCCAGGCCAAAAGTATGTAAAGGTTTATGAAATGTCTCAGATTAATCTTCACTTCCAGATTGCAAAAAATGGTGCCTTTGACTGAAGAGGCTGAGGAAAAACCTCCCAAAGACTTGAGGATAGCAGTACATCCCCATTTCTTCGGACTGCAGTTGGAACGAGTCCCAGAGAGGGGCAGGAGAGAGTTAAGACCATTTATTGCCAGGTGTAAAATACCCCTGCCTGAGCAAGGAGTATCTGCAATCTTGAGTCCCATCGCCAGGCAGGTGGCATGAAAAAGAGACCCTGCCTCCTAACCGACATCCATTGAAGACATCCATTGAAGACGTGAATTGAAGACGTCCATTAAAGACGTCCATTGAAGATGTCCATTGAAGACGTCCATTGAAGACATCCATTGAAGACGTGAATTGAAGACATCCATTGAAGATGTCCATTGAAGACATCCATTGAAGACATTCATTGAAGACATCCATTGAAGAAGTGAATTGAAGACATCCATTGAAGATGTCCATTGAAGACCTCCATTAAAGACATCCATTAAAGACCTCCATTGAAGACGTCCATTGAAGACATCCATTGAAGACGTGAATTGAAGATGTCCATTAAAGACGTCCATTGAAGATGTCCATTGAAGATGTCCATTGAAGACATCCATTGAAGACGTCCATTGAAGACGTCCATTGAAGACATCCATTGAAGACATCCATTGAAGACGTGAATTGAAGATGTCCATTAAAGACGTCCATTGAAGACGTCCATTAAAGACCTCCATTGAAGACATCCATTAAAGACCTTCATTAAAGACCTTCATTGAAGACATCCATTGAAGACGTCCATTAAAGACATCCATTGAAGACATCCATTGAAGACATGAATTGAAGACGTCCATTGAAGACGTCCATTGAAGACGTCCATTGAAGACGTCCACTGAAGACGTCCATTGAAGACGTCCATTGAAGACGTCCATTGAAGACGTCCATTGAAGACGTCCACTGAAGACGTCCATTGAAGACGTCCATTGAAGACGTCCATTGAAGACTTCCTTTGAAGACATCCATTGAAGACATCCATTAAAGACATCCATTGAAGACGTGAATTGAAGATGTCCATTAAAGACGTCCATTGAAGATGTCCATTGAAGATGTCCATTGAAGATGTCCATTGAAGACATCCATTGAAGACATCCATTGAAGACATCCATTGAAGACGTGAATTGAAGATGTCCATTAAAGACGTCCATTGAAGATGTCCATTGAAGACCTCCATTGAAGATGTCCATTGAAGACCTCCATTAAAGACATCCATTGAAGACATCCATTGAAGACGTCCATTGAAGAGGTCCATTGAAGATATCCATTGAAGACATCCATTGATGACATCCATTGAAGACATCCATTGAAGACGTCCATTGAAGAGGTCCATTGAAGATATCCATTGAAGACATCCATTGAAGACATCCATTGAAGACATTCATTTGTGAGGATAATGTGGGGAGGGGAGAGAAATAAATAAAAAAGCTACATTGTCTTTTTTTCTCTCCTCCAGGCCAGTCAAGAGCCTTTGCCTGCCAGCCTTTGCCAAGAGTGAGTCCTCTTAGACTGGAGAAGGATGCGTTCACACATTACACTTAATAGAGCCGTTTACTACCCCCACCACCTACTCCCTCCTTTTCCCTCTGGTTTTTTTCAGAGTTTTTGGCATTGGTCACTCCTGCTGACAGTTGGGTAGTTTGCAGACGCTCCTTTAGCTCTGCTGAGGCTGTTCTGTTGGGGGTTTTCCTACTAAACGTCCGGGCAAGGCGGCTGTCAGACTCTTCTCTACTTGGCTCAGGGGCTCCCTTGAGCCGCAGTGAGACCGCTGTGTCCTTCCTCCCCAGCCTCCATCTCCCGAGCAGGAGAGTGGAGAGCCCCTGCTGCGTGGAGAGGGGCAGGGTGGGGATGGGAAGCCCAGCTGCCGGAGTGGATATGGCCCACGCCCCCATTGTCCCCATCCTCAAAGCTTTTCCCAACCACACCCACTCAGTCACATGCCCCCCATCTAGCCACGCCCACAAAAGGGGTAGTAACCTTTTTTGAAACCCACCCCTGTCCGAGATGCCCAGCTACACCAGGCAGGGGACTTTCTTTTGGCCGCAGAGATGGAGGAAGATGCTGGAGGAAGATGGTCACTTGAATGACCCCAGTGAGGAAAGGACTTACATGTTTGGGAGAAGGCAGTGAGAAACATCTCCTGCGGTTGACCAAGGAAGCCTCATGGATGGTCAGTGGAAGTAGATGATGTGGCCCTCAGGTCAGATGGCCCTCAATGGGCCACCGAGTAAGAGCCGAGGATCTTTGGAGTAGGGATGGTGTTGATGCTGTGGATGGATTTAGGCCTTCAAGACAAGGAGTTGCTGATGGTCCCATGAAACTTTTACCTATTTTCTGATTGGAAGGAAGGCTGAAAAGGTTTGCCCTTTTTTCACCCGAGAAATGACCTCCCACATAGAGGCTCTTTGGTGCGATCCAGAACAGGTTGGCAGCCTTGAAGGACTAGCTTAGCCCCCCCCCAGACCCCTGGAAACCCCCCCTTCACACACATCCATAGCCTTTGTAGCAGGCTGCTGCATTCATGCCCAGCGTAGGACTTGCAGTTTTGGGGGCAGGTAAGTGGGGCTGAAGTCCAGCAGATTCTCCACCCTCTGATTCCAATGACGGGGACATGCAAGGGAGCATCATCGTAGCATCAATGGATGGTCCTTCTGATGAGACACCCCTCCCAACCACCCCTCGAGGCCAAGCCTTCCCGTGCAGAAGAGTCTGGGGTCTTCAGCATTAAACCTTCACCCTCTCCTGGTTCTCCCAAATAAACAAGGCCAGTCATGCTAGAGAGAATTTATTGCAAAGTCAGATCCAAGCTACAGGAAACATCCGTGAAGCGAAGGGGTGCAGAGAGGAGATTTCAGCAGCCAGGGGGGCTTCCTTGCTTCTCCAGACTTCTCCAGGTGCTTCTCTCCCTCTGGAGCAGTCGAAGGAGCCGTTTGCACTAGTATGGGCACTGGCAGAGATAAGGACGTTTAGTTGAACAATCCCGGTCATTCCACGTGCGAAACCCTGGGTGGGAAAAGAGAAAGGATTTTCAGGGAGCTTTTCAAGGGACCCTCCCTCATTGGAAGGAGGACACGAGGATACCACCGATGGAGACCCTCACCTGCTCAAGAGGACTTGGAGTTCAGCATGTTGTGGTAACCTGAGTAAGCTAAGTAACTTTTCTTCCTTTAGTCTGATTTTCCCGTGTATATAGCATGGAAATGTTATTGCAAAACGTTGCAATAACATCTTGCAACAACGTCTTGTCGAAACGTTGCAATAACATTTCCATGCTATATACACGGGAAAACACCTGAAGCCAGCATTGCTGCTGTGTGAAATTTTTTTAGATATGTGTTAGATTTTTAAGGGCTGATTTACTAAATAAGAGACCAGGATGGATCCATTTCGGGCTTATTAGCCTCTCTTCAGCTGGCCATACTCCTTCTACTGGGATTTGAACCGGCACTTTAATAGGTCTCTGTCTAGATGATCTCTGGGTTGAGTCGAAATGCAGAGAAGGACGACAGTTTGTCTCCTCCCTTAAACGGGCCTTATAACAGGAGCTGTGAAAATATTCTCTCATCAATAGAGTCCTGTAAAAGGCTGATGTAATTAGGGAAGCCGGTTAGCTCAAGGCATAGAAAGGCTTGCCTGATATGCTGGAAAGTGCCGGTTCAAATCCCAGTAGAAGGAGTATGGCCAGCTGAAGAGAGGCTAATAAGCCCGAAATGGGTCCATCCTGGTCTAATAAGCTTGAAATAGATCTATCTTGGTCTCTCAAATTTAAATTTATTGATCAGCTCATAAAAACTAACACATATATCTAAAAATATTACACAACGTAACTAAAAAATGGTTCTCTGTCTAGATGGTCTCTGGTGATGAGCCGACAGGCAGAGAGGGAAACAGCATGTCTCCTCCCTTAATGGGGCCCTTACAGGAAGTTGTGGAAACAATTATCTATCTATCTATCTATCTATCTATCTATCTATCTATCTATCTATCTATCTATCTATCTATCTATATGCTGGCATTGCTTGCTTCGGGTATTTTCCCGTGTATAAGGCATGGAAATGTTATTGCAACGTTTCAACAAGATCTCACTTGTCATCGTCAGGCTTTGGTCTGTGACTATATATGTATATAGATATATATGCTACATTTTTGAGCTGATCAATAAATAAGTCAGGGAGACTAGTATAGATCTCTTTTGAGCTTTTTAGCTCTCATCAGCTAGCCATACCCTTACTGGGATTTGAACCAGGGCTGTATTACATGCTAGGCAGGTGCCTTAACCACCTGAGCCACCAGGTTCTCTTCCTGCTCAGCTGAGACAGGAGGATAAGTATATACTTGTTCCACAACACCCTGTTAGGCCCCCTGGGTCCTTTTTGGAGAAGGTGCGGGGTATAAATCTAAATTAAAATAATAATAATAATAATAATAATAATAATAATAATAATAATAATAATTTATTTTTATAACCCGCTCTCTCTCCCCAAGGGGACTCGAGGCGGGGCACAGGCAATTTAAAAATACAAAGAACAAACTACAAAATACAAACTACAAAATTAAAAATAAATTAAATAATTCCTGCGCTAAAACCCATATACTAAACTAAAAATTACCCCTGAAAACCCCTAACCTAAAAAGAGACTACCCAAGGCCGGCCAGGCGAAAAAACATGAAAAAAATGTTCTTCATGTTAGTATAACTTTAATGGGATTGTGATGTTGCTTAACGATTGTTAGGGTGTTGGTTATAAGGTGGGAAGTTACGGAACTGTTACAAACAAACAAACAAACAAACAAACAAACAAACAAAGGTCATGAGAGGCCAAGGGGTGAATATTCCAAGATGGACCCTCTGAGTCCTCATTCCTGGAATTGCACCTCAACCGTCTCTCCATCATCTCAGCTCACCTGAAAAGTCGAAGATCTCAACGCAGAACTCCTTGTTCAAGGCGTGATTGGGTTCACCTATGGCCCAGCGTACGTAGTTGTTTCTAGATTTATCCGACCACTGCCAGTTGTAGTTCTAAGATGAGAAAGAAGCCATGTTGGGCAATTGAGGAAGGGGCTCTTCAGGGCGCAGGTCACAGAGGAAAGTTTTCAGATTTTAAGGATCAAACAGACGTCCAGGGGCAAAAGTGTTTTTCCCCCCTTTGTTTTCTCCGCTTAAAGTGAAGAGATCAATTTTTTCTTGATATTTGATGGATTAACATCCCCTTTTCTATTCTAACAATGTTTCCTATCTCTTGTTACTAAATCTTACTTAAGAAAACTAACTTTTTAAAGTCTTAGATAAGTAATAGAGTGAAAGGAAGCAACACTGCCCCCTGGAGGCCAGAATTCTTTGAAGCAATGTGTCTCCTTTGCTTTTCCCTTTGGGGTCGCATTGACGTGGCAACTGAAGGTCTGTGACTTGTTTATAAAAACCGATAAAGAAGAGAGAATCCGGAGAATTGGAGTTTTACTTCAGATTTCAAGGTACAGAAGAGGAAAAAAGAGAAGTCATGATGGAGTTAAGGAGAAAAACTCTGCCAGAAGCACGATTGATAACCAGAGACAAGTTAATTTTAATACGAGATGGAGGGCAAGGAGGCTACCTGGGAGAGGCTACAAACAACCAAGTGCAGAGAGAAGTCCATAAACACTTGATTAAGGAGATAAATAGAAGATTAATACCACTGATGGCAAAAGGAAGAAGACGGCGCGGCTATTGCAAAGATACAGGTTGACAATGAAAATTGGCAATAAAAGACTAGTTGAGTTGTAAAGTAGTAAGTGTTAGACTCTTTTGGAATGTTGCGTTAAATAGAGAATTGACAATAGTGACAAGATATAAAGATGTATTGGTTGGATGAGAGGAAGTGGGGCAATAATTGGTTAATGTGTTTTTTTATTCTTTTTTACGTAATAAACAACTAACTATAATAATAAAGGATATACCTTAAATATATACATATACATATACACATACACATACACATACACATACACATACACATACACATACACATACACATACACATACACATACACATACACATACACATACACATACACATACACATATACATATACACATATACATATACACATACACATACACATACACATACACACATACACATACACATACACATATACATATACATATATACATATACATATACATATACATATACACATACACATACACATACACACATACACATATACATACGCATACGCATACGCATACGCATACACATACACATATACATATACATATACATATACATATACATATACATATACATATACATATACATATACATATACATATACATATACATATACATATATACATACATACTTGGGTCACAACACCCTGGTAAGCCCCAATTAAATGAGGAACCTTACCAGGGTGTTATGATACAATATATACTTATTCCCCTGTCTCAGCTGATCAGGAGGATCAGCTGACATATAATACTTCCCTGGTTCAATTCCCAGTAAGGGTAGGGCTAGCTGATGAGAGCTAAAAAGCTAGAAATAGATCTATCCTAGTCTCCCTTGCTGGTTTGTTGGTCAGTGCTGGTTTGTTGGTCAGTGCTTGTTTCCAGATGTCTGGTAGGAGGGAGGTGTCATCACGTTTGTTCATATTGTTATTTCAAGGAACTTTCAAGGAACTAAAATGATCTCCAAGGCTGAACAGCTGAACAGGAGAATATTCAGCGAAGCCATTGAAACAGAGAAGCAACCTAACAATATGAACAAACGTGATGACACCTCCCGCCTACCAGACATCTGGAAACCAGCACTGACCAACAGATGAGCCCCACCCTCCACCCAAGCCGTTGAAATTCAAAATAAGGAGAAACATACAAATAAGACCAATCAGCATCAATCTACCAATCATGATACAGCTGCACAGCCAATCAACCCACTCACAACAAGTCAGCACTCCACACACACCCCACCACCAAGATTTAAGGAAGGGCGACGCCTTTGCAGTCACAGTCACAGACCGACTTTTCGATGAAATCTCATTCATCATCTTCAGGCTGGTGCTTTCGGCTTGGTGCTTCCAGGAGCAATGTGAGATCTCAGCCGTTTCCTCTTTTTAACTGCCAGTGGGGGTAGAGGAAACGGCTGAGATCTCACATTGCTCCTGGAAGCACCAAGCCGAAAGCACCAGCCTGAAGATGATGAATGAGACTTCATCGAAACGTCGTGAAGATACTTCCAATTCTATGCGGAGAAAACCCGAACAACCAAAGACCTACATACAAACACCCGCGAAAACCTCAGAAAAGACCTAGAAACTTTATTAATTATTTTTTTCTTATTTAGAACTCATTATAAAGATGTCTGCTCTTGGGTTTGAAGAGCAAAAGTTAGATATAAATAGCAAATTTATTGTTAACAAATTATTAACTACAACAAAAATAATGAAATGATAACGGATATTATTTAATGATATATGTATGTACCGGTTTTTGGTAAAAGAAACTTGGATATAAACTCTAAACAGTGATTGAAGAAAGACTAAACTTGTTAATTAACTATTATTTAGAATACAATCATAAAGAAGTAATGTTATTGGAGGATAACATTACATAAACAGAGGGATAGAATCGAAATCACGTGAAGTGTTAATGCCACTGTATAGTGCCTTGGTAAGGCCACACTTGGAATACTGCATACAGTTTTGGTCGCCACGATGTAGAAAAGACGTGGAGACTCTGGAAAGAGTGCAGAGAAGAGCAACCAAGATGATTAGGGAACTGGAGACTAAAACATATGAAGAACGGCTGCAGGAGCTGGGTATGTTTAGTTTGATGAAGAGAAGGACCAGGGGAGACATGATAGCAGTGTTCCGATATCTCAGAGGGTGCCACAAAGAAGAGGGAGTCAAACTATTCTCCAAGGCACCTGGGGGCAGGACAAGAAGCAATGGGTGGAAACTAATCAAGGAGAGAAGCAACTTAGAACTAAGGAGAAATTTCCTGACAGTTAGAACAATTAACCTCTGGAACAGCTTGCCTCCAGAAGTTGTGAATGCCCCAACCCTGGAAGTCTTTAAGAAGATGTTAGATAGCCATTTGTCTGAAATGGTATAAGGTTCCTGCCCACGCAGGGGGTTGGACTAGAAGACCTACAAGGTCCCTTCCAACTCTGCTATTGTATTGTATTGTATTGTATTGATTTTCGAAATAACCAATGAATGCCAGCATGTGGTTGTGTCTTTAAGTAGGAATTATTTTAGGCAAAAGGACATTTAAATAATTGTAGTCAAATTGTGTTATAGTGATGGTATATATAAAGATTTTTCATTTAAAATATTCTGTTAGGAGTATAATCCTAGTGTTGGGTTGGCAATATATATAAGCCTTGATTTAAAATGGTCTTTGTTACTTTAAATGTTATATGTTTAAATGTAATTAGCTGCTGTAATTAACTCAGCAATAAGAGGAAGCTAGGAGAGCTTTCTCTCTCTCACTGCTCACTCTGACTGACTGACTGACTGACTGACTGACTTAGCAAAACAAGGAAGAATTGTGGATTGCAACTGTAAGCAATTGTTTGTGAGTTAAATGGAAAGCATCCTGGAAACCTGAATGGGTGTTGGGTGGGGGAGGGGAGGTTAGGGAGAAGCTGCTTCTGTGTTATTGACAGAAATGAATCTTTCTGTTCAGGAAGTCAGCAGGAGCTCAGCTCCACTCCACGTCCCTTCCTCCCATGTGATCCAGCCTCTCTCAGGACTTGGAAGGGCAACGGAGGACAGGAGGAAAACCAGACGGTAACAGAAATTGAAATTGAAATTTGAAATTGAAATTTATTAACCGCACCCTCTCCCCACAGGGACCCGGGGCGGTGCACAGGCAAAGCTAAAAACAATATACAATAAATACAGCATACATACATTAAAATAGAATTAAATAATATTTACCCGTGCTAAAAATATAAAATTAAGAACCCACTAAAATTTGGAGTCAATAGACAGAGAGAACTATTCAAGGCCGGCCAGTCGAAAGAGATAGGTCTTCAATTTTACACGGAAGGAGCGGAGGTCAGTGGTCGTCCTAATATCAGGGGGAAGGTCGTTCCAGAGGGCCGGGCCCGCCACAGAGAGCGCCCTTCCCCTGGGCGTCGCCCGCTGACAAAGTCTAGTGGACGGCACCCGGAGAAGCCCCTCTCTGTGGGAGCGAATCGGTCGTGAGGATGTGTGGGGCAGGATCCGATCTCGCAGATAGCTAGGTCCCGAGCCATGGAGCGCTTTGAAGATGATAATTAACACCTTGAAGCGCACCCGGAAGACGACAGGTAGCCAGTGCAGCTCGCGCAAGAGCGGTGTTACGTGGGCAAACCTAGAGGTGCCCATAATTGCTCGCGCGGCTGCATTCTGAACTAACTGAAGCCTCCGGGTGCACCTCAAGGGGAGCCCCATGTAGAGAGAGTTACAATAGTCCAGTCGGGATGTCACGAGGGCATGAGTGACTGTGCGAAGGGCGTCCCGATCCAATAGGGGGCGCAATTGGCGAACCAGGCGAACCTGGTAAAACGCCCTCCTGGCCACGGCTGTCACTTGCTCTTCCATAGACAGCCGGGTATCCAGGAGGACACCCAAATTGCGCGCCCCATCCACAGGGGCAAGATGTTCGCCCCCTATGGCCAGCATTGGAGAAAGCTGGTTGAATCGGGCAGCCGGAAACCACAGCCACTCGGTCTTGGTCGGGTTGAGCCTAAGTCCGTTACTTCCCATCCAGATCCGCACGGCTTCCAGGCACTGGCACATCACCGCTACGGCATCGTTGGGGTGGTTTGGGGTAGATATGTACAGCTGGGTGTCATCAGCGTACAGATGGTATTCTACCCCAAAACCACGGATGATCTCACCCAGCGGCTTCATGTATGCATTAAACAGGAGAGGCGAGAGGACCGACCCCTGAGGCACCCCGCATGTGAGGGGTCTCGGGGTCGACCTCTGCTCTCCTGCCCGCACAAATTGCGATCGGCCAGAGAGGTAGGAGGAGAACCACCGTAAAACGGTGCCTCCCACCCCCAACCCCCCCAGCCGATGCAATAGGATACCATGGTCGATGGTATCGAAAGCCGCCGAGAGGTCTAATAGGACCAGGATGGAGGAACAACCCCCATCTCTGGCCCTCCAGAGATCATCTACCAACGCGACCAATGCCGTCTCGGTGCTATGCCCGGGCCGAAAGCCGGACTGGCGCGGATCTAGATAGTCAACTTCCTCCAGGTGATGGGGAAACTGTTGTACCACCACACTCTCAACAACCTTCGCCAAGAAGGGAAGGTTGGAGACTGGACGGTAGTTGTTCAAAAGAGCTGGGTCCAAAGAGGGCTTCTTGAGGAGGGGCCTCACCATAGCCTCTTTTAGGGAGGCAGGCAAGGAACCCTCACTCAAGGATGCGTTGATAACCTCTTGGAGCCAGCCTCGTGTCACCTCCCAGGATGCCAGTACAAGCCAGGAGGGGCACGGGTCCAATGAACATGTGGTGGCTCGCAGTCGCCCACGTAGCCTGTCCATAACCTGCAGGAACTGAAAAGTGGGGAGGAAACCCTGCAGTCCCTGATTTAATAGCCCCCCAAGACTTCCAAAAAGGGTCAGAGGCCATTCCGTGGGCCAGAAAGAGGAAGGCGGGTGGAAGGAGCAGCTGACTGCCAGAGAAGCCCTTGATCCTGAGGTGGAGGCCAGAGCAGGATCCGTCCCTGGGGGGGATCTACACACAGCAGCCGGTTCTTCAACTGGGCAGGGAGGGTTGGACAAGAGAAGGAGTCAATATTGCTCTTCAGAGGCCTTGTCCAAGGGAAGAAGTTTCATTAGAGGCAGAGCCTTCTCTCTCCCTTGGGAGGAGACCTCAGAGAGCCTCAGGGGAAGGACTTACCTTATTCGTATCCCGCAGTCCAATCCAGACATGGTCCTGACCTGTGAGATAATCACCGATGTACTCAGCCAAGTCCTCTGATTCTTCATCGCTATGGATTGAGGCCAGGTGGCAGCCTGGGTGGAATCTCCTGCAGAATCTCTGGGAGAGAAGGAGCAAACGTGAAGAAGGGTGTTGGCTCAGCATTCAAGAAACATGAGTGTTTGCAAGTGAGACCAGGGAGGGGATCCGATTGAATGGTCCTTCCCACAATCTTGAACCCCACAGAGTTCCTCACTGGGGTCTGCAGCCCTTCCTGGCTTAAATTCCCCCCTCATCCATTGCAATCTGAGATGCACATCCCTTCAGAGGCAAGGCAGTCTGAAGATGCCAGCCGGAGTTGCCAGCAAAACATCTTGAAATCTCTTGTCTACAAGACAGTCACTCAACCCTCACGCTCAACACGGAATGAAGATTAAGAGAGCTGGAAGGGATCTTGGAGGTCTTCTAGCCTGCCCAACAGGAAACCTTATGTGATTTCAGACCAATGGCTGTCCAGCTTCTTCTTGAAAGCCTCCAGTGATGGAGAACCTAGGACTTCTGGAGGAGCCTTTCCATTCCACTGATCACTTGTTCTCAGGGTCAGGAGATTTTTCCTTATTTCTGGGTTGGTTCTCTTGATTTCTTTCCATTGAATTCTCTCTCTCTCTCTCTCTCTCTCTCTCTCTCTCTCTCTCTCTCTCTCTCTCTCTCTCTCTCTCTCTCTCTCACACACACACACACACACACACACACACACACACACACCAGAATGGTGCAGTGGTTAGAGTGCAGTACTTCAGGCTCCTTCTGCTGACTGCTGACTGCCTGCAATTTGGCACTTCAACTCTCACTAGGCTCAAGGTGGGCTCAGCCTTCCGTCCTTCAGAGGTGGGTAAAACGAGGACCCAGATTGTTGGGGGTCAGAGGTTGACTCTGTAAACCGCTTAGAGAGGGCTGTGGAAGCACCGTGAAGCAGTACCTTGGGTGAGTCTCAGGGCTATTGCTGTTGCTATCCCTCTTCTTTGGGGCAGCCCCTTCGATATTGGAAGATGCTCTCCTGTCTCCCCTGGTCCTTCTTTCCCCACACCAGTTAGACCCAATTCCTGCAACCGTTCTTTGTATGTTTCAGCCTCCAGCCCCTTTCTCTGCCCAACAGATGCTGGCCAAACCATTACTCAGTCCGTAGAATACGTGCATCTCAGACTGTCCTAAGATCATGGCCTTTGCTCCCTTTTCATGCGCCCATCCTAGTGGCCCTCCACTTCAGCCCAGCCAGAGGGGACTTGGAGGGTCTTCCAGGCTCCCCCTAGACTTTTCCTCCCCCTGGCCCAAGAGAAAAGCCCTTCTGACCTCTGCATCGTCCCACGTCCTCTGTTCACTGAAGACCCTATAGCATTTTCCGCTCACGGGGAGCCAATTGACAGGGCAATTATGGCCTTTAGCTCCTGTAGGGGAAGAGAGGAAGCCAATTTGAGTTTGAGTTTTGAGTTTTATTTGATTTATATCCCGCCCTTCTCCAAAAGGACTCAGGGTGGCGCACAGGAATTTAGAATAACATATAAAATAATACAAAAATTTAAAAAACCTATTAAATACCAAGTCCTGCGCTAAAACCAATTAAAAATCCCCAATTAAAACTATCTATACTAGTCACAGCGAAGGTTATGTTAGGCCGGCTTGATGAAAGAAATGTGTTTTTAAACACTGGCGGAAGAGGCGGAGGTCAGTGATGGTACGGAGTTCCTGGGGTAGGTCGTTCCACAGGGCGGGGCCCGCCACAGAGAAGGCTCTTCCCTTAGGTGTCGCCACTTGGCATTGTCCGGCCGACGGCACTCTGAGAAGGCCCTCTCTGTGGGAGCGTATCGGTCTAAGGGATGTATGGGGCAGGAGACGGTCTCGCATATAACTAGGTCGTTATATGAGAAGATGGCCAAGAGAAGAGAAGGAGGAGGAGGCAGCTGGGTCTGCAGAACATGCCCAACCTCCTGAGCTACCAACATCTTTGAAACTGACTTGGCCTCGGACAGAGTGGCTGCATTTGCAGGTAGTCCAAAGCTTGGTTAGGGTTGGCCTTGCTTCCTTCCCTTCAAGCTGCAAGTCTCGTGTGAACCTCTCGGCTTGTCTTGGTCTCTGGTTCCCTTCCAGAGCTCGGCTGTTGACAGGTGCAAAGGACAGGGATCTAGTGGGTCTCTTCTGAAGGATCTGCACTGGCTCCCTGGGTGATCTGTAACTATTCAAACCCTGAACGGCTGAGTGGCCAATCTGTTGTGGGACTGCCCACTGGTGCCTACCGCCCAGGAGTGGGTTTCTGCCCGTTCGAACCCCTTTGGTAGAAGAAGTTCCAGAAATCTCCCGAATCGGTTAGAACCTGTTCCTCTCGGAGCGCCTGCCTTGGGTCCTAACAAGGAGAAGGGCAGGGTATAAGTTCATTAAAACAATAAAAATAAAATAAGCTGCAAGTCTCTTGTGAACCTCTCCGCTTTTCTTGGTCTCTCCGCTTTTCTTGGTCTCTCCGCTTTTCTTGGTCTCTCATTCCCTGAACAGGGCTGAGCTGGAAAATGGATTCCTTCTAGAACCAGGCTGTTGACAGGGATCTAGTGGGTCTCTTCTTAAGTATCTTACCTGTAACTATTCAAACCCTGAAAGGCTGAGTGGCCAATCTGTTGTGGGACTGCCCACTGGTGCCCTCCTCCCAGGAGTGGGTTTCTGCCCGTTGGAACTTCTTGGGTAGAAGAGGTTCCAGAAATCTACCTCTAAGGCAGCTTTCGAAGGGAGGGGGGGGCAAAGGAACGGGAGGAGGCGGAGTCGCCTTCCCGGGAGGCCGGAGGGGCGGGGAACCAGCATCGCTGCCCAAGGCGCCCGGTGAGGCGGCCTGATCCTGGCTTCGCCTTGCCAACCTCGATGCAGCTGCCGGGGGAACGAACGAGCGAGCGAGCGAGCGAGCGACGGAGGATCCGGCAGCCTTTGAATGGGAGCTCTCTCTCTCAACCTTCAACTGGAGGGTCCCTTTCACGGCCGCTTTGGACTGGGAAGAATCCCCTCCAGCTGTGCTTCAGGCTTTGCGCACAGATTCCCCGGAATCCCTTTTAGGAACTGCTGGGATCTCTCAGCAGATCTCTTCTTCCACGTGCAAAGCTGAAGCGGCATTTAGCAGAGGATCTCAGCCCGCGATTCTCATCCTTGGCCACTTGAAGAGGTCCGGACTATCCAGAATTCCCCAGCCAGCATTGGCTGGGGAATTCTGGGAGTTGAAGTGCAGACCTCTTCAAGTGGCCAAGGTTAAGAAACACTGATCTACGCTCTCTCCCAGCTGGATCTTAATGGGCTGAGTTGCAAGATCTTACCTGCAAATATTTCCATTGGTTCAAGAGCTGCGTCAAGTACCGGAAGCTCCTTAGGTTCTGAAATGTGATGACATTAAGAAAACAAGAGGGATTCACCGATTAAATTCATTTCTAAAGCATATAAATTGTTTTTACAAGGATATATTGGTGAGGAAATAATCAAAGGCGCTATGATTGCTTGGGGGAGAAATATAGGAAGGAACATTACACTCGACGAATGGCAAACAATTTGGGGCAAATCTATTAAAATGACCCTGGCCTCCTCATTCAAGGAGAATTTATACAAAATGCTATATAGGTGGTATTTACCACCATCCCGAATAGCATATATGTTTCCAAATACTTCCGACAGATGTTGGAAATGCAAAACGGCCAGGGGTACGTTCTTTCACCAATGGTGGACTTGTCCAAAAATTAACCAACTTTGGAAGAAAATACAAATCTGGTTGATGGAAATTGTAGGCATCAACTTCCCTCTTAAGCCTGAATCTTACTTACTTGGCATTAAACCAAACCAAATTCAGAACCAAGACTGGTACCTTTTTATATACATTACAACAGCAACAAGGATGGCCATTGCGCAACAATGGAAAGATAGTAATGTACCAACAGACCACCTCGTCATATCCAAAAATTTTAACTGTGCTGAATCCGATAGGCTAACATATACCTTAAAAGATAAAACAGAGTCGATTTATGCTCAAACATGGGAAAAATGGTACATATGGTACGACAAGAGAACAAAAGGATACCAAAGTGAACAACCAAATAGTATAAACGTGGAATAAATACAAGGAACAAGTGAGACGACAATGAACTTAAGATAATTATAGAGATACATAGGTAGATAGTTAAGTCAAAATGTATATAAGAATGAATAGAACAGACTGGGACAAACAAAAACTTTTGAATTTGGGGAATAACTATATCCCCGGTATGTCTACCCTTCTCTTCTCTTTCTTCTATCTCCCTCCTCCCCTCTTCCCCTACCTTCCTTCCCGACTTAATAATGTATGTCGATTTTTCTTTATATTTGTTAAATGTTAATTTTATATTTATATTAATAAAGATTATTTTTTTAAAAAAAAGAAAACAAGAGGAGGAAACCAGTTAGATTACCATTCATCTTAATTTTTAAAAAAAAATACATCTCCAGATAAAAACAATATGATGCAATGAAGTAATTCCATTTTCTCAGTACAATTTTTTTCTATAGGAAAAGGAATTCTCTGATTGGTATCATATGGAATTCTGATATTTAGGGAGCATGTTTTAAGATGATATACAAAATGTTTGATGTGCAATATCCACTACCTATCTTTCATGCTGAATGCAACATGAATATTGTCAAGATGAAGCGCATTTTAAATTTGGAAAAAAATCATAGATGGATGAATACTTCTAGCTGGATTATAGATGGGAGACAGTGAAATGAATGTACATTTTATTGCCATACTTTTATCTATCGATGCAGATGCTGGTGAGTCATAAAAATTGCATATATATATATATATATATATATATATATACCAACATATACCAACATATATATGTAGGAATTCTGGGAATTGAAGTCCACAAGTCTTAAAGCTGTCAAGTTTGCACACCCATGGGGTTTTTCTCCCTAAAGGGTTAGGGGTGCAAGAGTCTTCTAACTCGACAGCTTTAAGACTTGCGTGCTTCAAATGCCAAGTTTCTGAGCCAACATTTTGGTTGCTAAGCAAGAGCGTCGGATTCGGAATGACCTACTCTCCATCGACAGTGGTCTTGTGGGACTGTCCGAGACTAGTCTTGAGGTTCCATCTTGGGAGGAGTTTGACTTTGTCACCACCGAGGATATGGACAGGTTGTCAAGGAAACTTAGGGCGACCACATGTTTATTGGACCCGTGTCCCTCCTGGCTTGTACTGGCATCCTGGGAGACGACACGAGGCTGGCTCCAGGGCATTGTCAACGCATCTTTGAGTGAGGGGTCCTTGCCTACCGTCTTGAAAGAGGCGGTAGTGAGGCCCCTCCTCAAGAAGCCGTCCCTGGACCCAGCTTTACTAGAGAACTATCGTCCGGTCTCCAACCTTCACTTTCTGGTGAAGGTTGTTGAGAGTGTGGTAGCCCAACAGTTTCCGCGACACCTGGAGAAAGTTGATTATCTAGACCCGCGCCAGTCCGGCTTCCGACCCGGTCACAGTACCGAGACGGCATTGGTCGCGTTGGTTGATGATCTCTGGAGGGCGCGGGATAGAGGTTATTCCTCTATCCTAGTCCTGTTAGACCTCTCGGCGGCTTTTGATACCATCGACCATGGTATCCTATTGCACCGACTGGGGGGGTTGGGGCTGGGAGGCACCGTTTTGCGGTGGTTCTCGTCCTACCTCTCTGGTCGGTCGCAATATGTGTTGACGGGAGGGCAGAGGTCGACCTCGAGACCTCTCTTATGTGGGGTTCCTCAGGGGTCGGTCCTCTCGCCCCTCCTGTTTAACACATATATGAAGCCGCTGGGTGAGATCATCCGTGGTTTTGGGGTGGAGTACCATCTGTACGCTGACGACACCCAGCTGTACATATCCACCCCAGACCACCCCAACGATGCCGCCGAAGTGCTGTCCCGGTGTTTGGAAGCCATACGGATCTGAATGGGTGGTAACAAACTCAAGCTCAACCCTGCCAAGACTGAGTGGCTGTGGTTTCCGGCACCCCGGTTCAGCAAGATTACTCCAACTCTGGCCATTGGGGGCGAAACACTGGCCCCCGTGGAGAGGGCATGCAATTTGGGTATCCTCCTGGATTCCCGGCTGTCCTTGGAGGATCATGTGACGGCCGTGGCCAGGGGGGCCTTTCATCAGGTACGCCTGATGCGCCAATTGCGCCCCTTACTGGACCGGGCTGCCCTTCGCACAGTCACTCAAGCTCTCGTGGCGTCCCGTCTCGACTACTGTAATGCTCTCTACATGGGGCTTCCCTTGAGGTGCACTCGAAAGCTACAGCTAGTCCAAAACGCAGCCGCACGGGTGATTATGGGAGCCATTAGATGCTCCCACATAACACCGATCCTGCGCGAGCTGCATTGGCTTCCTGTGGTCTTTCGGGTGCGCTTCAAGGTTCTGACGACCATCTTTAAAGCGCTCCATGGCTCGGGGCCTAGTTATATGCGAGACCGTCTCCTGCCCCATACATCCCTTCGGCCGATCCGCTCCCACAGAGAGGGCCTCCTCAGGGTGTCGTCGGCCGGACAATGCCGACTGGCGACATCCAGGGGAAGAGCCTTCTCTGTGGCGGGCCCTGCCCTTTGGAACGACCTACCCCCTGAACTCCGGACCATCACCGACCTCCGCCTCTTCCGCCATTGTCTAAAGACATACTTTTTTCATCAAGCCGGCCTAGCCTAACCTCCCATGGGGACTTTTAGAAAAGTTTTAAATTGGGTTTTTAATAATTGGTTTTAGCATAGGATTGGGATTATTTAATATGTATTTTAAATTATTTATCTATTCTCTATTTTGTATATTTTTAAATCTCCTGTGCGCCGCCCTGGGTCCTTTGCGGAGAAGGGCGGGATATAAATGTAATTTTTTTTTAAAAAAGTGAGTTTCACCACATTTTCCAAGTTGGCTACACCCACCCAGTCACATGACTGCCAAGCCACTCCCATCCGGTCACATGACTGCCAAGCCACTCCCACAAAAGAGGCCACACCTACCCTAATTCTACATTTTTTCCAAATTATTCAAGTTTCTGATTCTTTTTTATATTCATTTTGTATCCAGTGATAAAAACATCCCCATATCTTATAATACTCTGACTCTTCCTTCTTTTCATTGCCAAAGTTAATCTGTTCATTTCTGCACAGCATAATATTTTTAATTACCTCTCCTTCTCCATTTTTTAATGGATAAAAGAACAGATCTTTTGCCAAACCTTTAACTGTTCATTAACGATTCTGAATTTCAGTTGTATTAATATTGCTTTGTTTTCCATGGTTGCAAAGGCCCTGCGTTTTGGGGCAGAGAGAGAAGGTGGGATCTGAAGGGGACAGGATGCACTTAAGCGAAGACTCCACCATCCAGGCCAAAAGTATGCATATCAAGGCAACTGGACCAAAGTTTATGAAACGTCTCAGATGAATCTTCATTTCCAGAGTGCAAAAAAAGTTCCCTTTGACTGAAGAAGTGGCTCCCTTTAATCAACCGTGCTCTGGTTTAACCCTTTCCCTTCCCAGCCAAAGAGGAATGAGAGCAATCTCAGCCAGAGGACACTAGAGAGGGTCAAAGCAAGGAAGGGTCAAGTGCAAGAGCTTCGGTCCCTCCGGACAGATGGAACTCACCACTCAGGGAGAGGAAGATGACCAGGCAGCCCAGGCTGAGGAGGGAGAAATGGCCCATGGTCCTCCTTCTTTCCTTCTTTCCTTCCTTCCTTCCTTCTTTCCTTCCTTCCTTCCCTTCCTGCAGAAGAAGAGCAAAGAGAGGAGGAGGGGGAGGGGGAGAGAGGACGCTCAGAGGGATTATTCAGGAAGGGGGACCCCATGTCCAACCTGGGGGTCCACACTTTGATTGGCTCTTTTTCTCTTGCCCAGCTGAACCCCAAATCTCCCTCCCTGGTCAGTCAACAACCTTGGTGGGACACAGTGGGTTCTCCACTGCGGTGTAATGGGAAGGGTGCCTCCCTTAGAAAGGCTCTCCTAGTGGTCTCTCTCTTCCCCCAGAGATCCCCAATGGATCTCTTCCCCTTTGCAGGAGGGACCCTCCTGCAGATTCCCTACTGAAATCAGGGCATCGCCTGCAGTCTCCTGCAAGGGGTCCCTTCAGATGGGGGGAGAGAGAGAGAGAGAGAGAGAGACGCAGGAGCAATCTGCTGCAGAGGTCTCACTTGTCAGGTGCCCACAGGTGGGAGAGCCACACTCACCTGTCCCTTGGTCTCCACAGATAGCAAGTCTACTCAGTGTCAACTCCAGGCTCTTCTCCAGCAAAGGATAGGGAGGCATTTATAGGCCAGGCAGGGGGAGGATTTCTGTTGTGGGGAGGGTGAAGATACTTTCCGTGAGAAAGGAGTGTTGGTCTAACAATGAGAATTAAGTCTGTTTGCAAGAGGTTCCAGGAAAAGGTGAAGCAGCTGAATCCCTAGCGATTAATCAGATTTTTTTTTATTTTAGGTATGTATTCCAAATATTGGCATAACCTCCCCATCTGTACCATATGTGTGATATTAAGTAGAGTTTCTTGGGAAGACACTGTTGACAGATAATCTGCCTCTGAGCCACGTAAGCCTTTAAGGCAACAGCTGCACATTGAGTAACACCAGAAAGGAAACCCGGAGGCTGAGCAACCGAGGGGTCACATGGGTCAACCCAGGACAGTCAACCATGGCATCTCCGGCTGCATTCTGGACCCCTCGGAGCTTCTGGATGATCTTCCAGCCTTGAACTCTCACCAAGAGGCCTTCATCCCATCTTGGACACCTTCCAGGAGGCCTTCAGGAGGCAAGGAGGGACAAGGGTCCAGCACAGGGGAGGCCCAGTCCAAAGCTCCCTCTCCACTTCTTTCAGTGCACCTGGCTCAAACTCCTGGCCGATGAGAAGGCCCAGAGGGGTCTCCATCCCTTTCCAAGGACCTGCAAGCATGACCAATGGAGGCCCAGGACTGCCATCATGTCAACAGCTCCACCAACCCCCAGAGGAGGTGGGATGTTCCCTTGGTTGGGGGGCTTCAAGGGGGTTGCTACACACCAGTTTATTTTAGGTAGCAGTATCTATTAGTCATGATGCCTGAAGCTGGTCCAATGAAAATCTATACAAAAGAGATGGTTTGCACCCATCCAAGAAGGGGACTGAGTTACTTGGCATTAGATTCACAGATTTTCTGGATAAACATTTAAACTGAACAGCGGGGACAGAGAATTAACTGATACAGAACATTTCTGTCCCCAGCAATCTAAAATTCATAGTTATCAGCGCATGTAACACAGATGTTTGTGCGGGTAAGATTATCACTCCCGCTGTCAAGCAAAATCAAGCATTTAATAGTGAGTGCCAAACCATGTGCATGAATCATACAAGTGGCAAGAAAATAGGGGAAGTCAGGCACAACACAAGTTATGTAGACGGTAAACACAGGGTCAATCAAAATGGAGTCAAATGTCTATGCACCAATGCACAGAGTATGAGGAATAAACTGGGCGAATTAGAAATTCAAGTATATGAGGGCAGATATGATATTGTTAACATTACAGAAACTTGGTGGGACGAAACTGAGAAATGGAACATACAGCTAGAAGGATTTAAATTATTTAAAAGAAATAGACCAAATAAAAGAGGAGGTGGTGTTGCATTATATATAAGAAATAACTACATCTCGGAGAGCGTTTCCGGTTTCAGGCGCAGACGGACGCCTTTTATAGCTGCATTGGGTTGCTTTGGGCCCATTGTTCAAGTCTACCAAGATCCTTCTGGATTATATTATAAAGTGTTGGCTGAGCCTCAGCTGCCTTGGAGGAAGGTTAGCCCCCTCCTCTCTAGGACAGGTATTGGAAGACTGGGATCATGTCAGTCCTGGCACTGACGGTTCTTAAGCTATTTGAAAATGTTTGAAATGTGCTGCCATAATCAAAAAGTAAGGAAAGAAAATATTTGATGTTTATGATGGTTTATTAACGTCAATCAATGAATGAATCAAACAGAATGGAGCTGGAAGCAAATGAATCCCCTGCAGGGTCACTCAAGAGTGAAGGTCATCCCAGATGCCCAACTAAACCAAGCAGGGGAATTTGTTTTGGGTGCAGAGATGGAGGAAGATGTTGGGGAGAGATGGTCACTTGAGTGACACCAGTGAGGTAAGGACCTACATGTTTGGGAGAAGGCAGTGAGAAACATCTCCTGTGGTTGACCAAGGAAGCCTCATGGATGGTCAGTGGAAGTAAATGATGTGGCCCTCAGGTCAGATGGCCCTCAATGGGCCACGGAGGAAGAGCCGAGGATCTTTGGAGTAGGAATGGTGTTGATGTTATGGATGGATTTAAGTCTTCAAGACAAGGAGTTGCTGATGGTCCCATGAATGACTAGCCTAGCAGTCTTCCAGCCCCATGGAACATCCCTAAATAACCCCCCCCCCCACAACAGCCTTTCCAGCAGGCTGCTGCATTCATGCCCAGCGTAGGGCTTGCAATCAGCTCTGTTGGCAGGAAAGTGGGGCTGAAGCCCAGCAGATTCTCCACCCTCTGATTCCAATGAGGAGGACATGCAAGGGAGCATCATTGTAGCATGAATGGATGGTCCTTCTGAAGAGGCCCCACACTCAGGGCTTCATGGGTAATAGTATAAGCTCGTGGTTTCAACTGGGTGGGGAAACTGGGAAGCTTTCAGATTTGGGTTTTCCCAGATGTGCCAACGTGGTTCTCTTCATCAATGGGAACTTTGCCTCGGACTCTGATTTAATTTGGGTGCTATTTGGAACCCGGACACTCGATCGTATTAATTGTGCTTTGTGTTTTGCATGGTTGCGCAGAGTCCTGGGTCTTGGAGCAGAGAGAGAAGGTGAGATCTAAAGGACAGAAGAAACCCAACAGGAACTTTGGCTGCCAGAGAGGCCAAATGAGGAAGGGGGTTGAGAAGCAGGAGACCCTGCTGGAACCCACCACTCAGGGACAGGGCCACGACCAGCAAGACGAGGGTCAGAAAGATGCATCGCCCCTTGGTCTTCTTTCCTTCCCTGCAGAGAGAAACAAAAAGGGGAGGAGGAGGAGACGAAAGGGGAGCAAGGCCTGTGAAAATCTGAGGCTGGTTCTGGTAGGGCCTTAACTGCATTCCCGTGCCGTGTTCATCTTTCTTTCTTTCTTTCTTTCTTTCTTTCTTTCTTTCTTTCTTTCTTTCTTTCTTTCTTTCTTTCTTTCTTTCTTTCTTTCTTCCTTTCTGTCTTTCTTTATTCCTTTCTTTCTTTCCTGCTTTCCTGCCTTCCTTCCCTCTTCCTTTTCTTTCTTTCTTTCTTTCTTTCTTTCTTTCTTTCTTTCTTTCTTTCTTTCTTTCTTTCTTTCATTCTTTCTTTCTTTCTTTCTTTCTTCCTTCCTTCCTTTCTTTCTTTCTCCATTTATTTAATGTCTTGGCTGCTCATTTTACCTCAGGTCAATCCTGGGCAGCTTACAATATTAAATAATAAAAGTATATAAATAGAATACCCAAAACTATAAAAAACCCAAATATGACAGCTAAACGATAGGGAGGGAAGGAGGAGGATGAGAAGGGGGGAGGTGGGGCCTGATATAATCTATCAGCCGTCCCCAAAAGGAAGCCTCTCCATTGGAGCCCCAAGCCAAGTGGCCGACCAAGGTCTTTGGCTCTTACAGGAGGTCAAGGGGGTTGGGACTGACTGCCCTGCAGGTGGGGGTGGGGACTGTGATATTCGAGAAGACACCCCCTCCCCATCTTACTCTGAGTTAACCTTGTTTTTTATTTTGGTTGGTGGTGGGAAGGCTGCCAGTTTCCTTATTGGATTGGGCAGTTCTTCACTGTTCCTCAGTATCAGACATTTATTGACATATTTGCTGTGCAAATAAAGTTTAGGAAAAAGGAGAAATAAACACTCAGAGGTGGGTTTCAGACGGTACACACCATGCTTGCCCCACCCATCCACTTCCTTTGCCCACCCAGCCGAGGCTGCGAGGCTGCAGGCAGTTGGGGAGGTGGGGGGGGAATGCTGCCCGTCGGCCTGCCCCCTCCAGAAGCAACCGGACAGGCCCTGGGACAATCAGCAGCCCATGCACCACTGCCATGTGACAGCTCTGGGGGGCACAGCACCTGCCTGGACACAGCTACAGCTGGCAACAGAACACGAAGGAGAGGCTGTCCAGCAGAGTGTTCCAAGGTCAGTGGGCTTGTGGGGAGGTTGAAGGATCGCTATGAGAATGTCAACTGCAGCTGAGAGTGTCCCCAGGTGGGTTGGGTGGTGGGGAGATTTCACGGGGCTGGACTGGAGGCAGCAGGAAGGCAGGGGCCGAGGTTACACACACCCCGTACTGTTGGAAAAAAAAATATCCCACTGTCCTGTAACTGCACCGCAAGGTAAGAGAAGCAGGTCTTGGAAGAGTCCTCCCCCCCTTCAGAGAGCCCATGTGGGGAGAGAGGAAGCGGCCAGGTTTGAATGAGGGCAGGTGGGTGGCAGTGCCTCCTCCACTCGTTCAGGCAGGCGGAGAAAGAAAGGAGACTCATGATAGCTGAGGGTGAAGGAGCTCTCCTCCGTCCTTGTTGGTGGGGGTGCTTTATCACGCACCTCCTTCCTTTCTCCACCTGCCTGAACGAGTGAAGGAGGCACTGACCCCAAACCGCCCACTCACCCGCATTCAAACCAGCCCCCCTCCTGTCTCCCCGCATGGGCTCTCTGGAGGGGGAGGGAAGGTTCTTCCCAAAATGGCTTCTTTCCTTCCCTCCTGCAGCGTCAATCCGCAGGGGGAGGGCACGGACCGTGTGGCAGCAATGGGGAAATGGAGGCTTCTTTGCCAGCCTCCCAGATGGCAAAACAGGGATTTTCACAGCAGTGGCTGAGGCACAATCCCGGGCAGTGTGTTCCGGCTCCCCCTTCCCCAAGCACGTCCTGTTGGTGTTGGAGCCGTGTCTGGTGAATCCGGTGTGGCGGTGATGGCAAGAAGCAGCTGCCAGCGATCCTCTCAGCGATGGTAAGAGTCCTGCTGCTGCTTCTTGCCAGGTTTGAACAGCCCTGGGGCCAATAAATTCTGCCTTAGCATGACTGGCCTTGTTTATTTTGGAGGCCCAGGAGAGGGTGGAGGTCCCAAACTCAAGACCCCTTCAGTCTTCTGCAGGGCAAACCTTGGCACGGAAGGTGCTTCTTTAGAAGGCCAATTCCATTGAGGTTACGATGTTCTCTAACATGTCCTCCTCATTTGAATTAATCTGTGAGCAAATCTAGACTGCAGACAATGGAATCACAAAACGACAACACCAAAAGTGGCCAACAGCACCACAGAAGCAGCTGAGCTGCGCTCTTTCAAAATTGCACAATAAGGTTACTGGCAGAAACATTCCTGTAGATTTGGGTCGAGGAAAACATCTGTTGTGCCTCAAAATACTCAGGCTTCCAAGTCAGGGCATTCAGCAACAAATTGCACAACCCAGAAACATCTTCTATACAAATAAAAATGCAACTATGAGTTTGTTCAAAACCACTAATCTCAGAAAGTCCTGCACCGATCGCTTCCAAATTTTCACACAACGTTCCTTACAGATACAGCACCCATGATATGTATAGATTGTGTGGATATGGCCCCTGTGCTAGGTGCACACCACACAAATGTAAAAGTGCGGCTCTTCTCACTCACTCACTCGCCCCCCCTCCCGTTTGTGGCCCCTCCCACCCGGCCATTTTTTAGCTCACGTCACTTACACAAGCGATGGAGCAGATGCATCATATCCACAACGGTCACCTCCTCAACAGCCTTTCCTCCACCACCATTGCTGCCGAGTCAGTGGCCTCTATCTCCACCACCGCCACTGCTGCCGCTGGCCCACACTGCCAACTCCTCCCCCCCTCCAAGGCCGCTGCTGAGTCAGGGGCCTCTCTCTCCTCTCTCTCTCTCTAAGTAGGTAGGTAGGTAGAGGGATAGAGAAAGGGAGGGAGAAATGCAGTAGGTAGGTAGCTATAGGGATAGAGAGAGGGAGATAGAAATGCAGGAGGTATGTAGGTAGGTAGGTAGAGCGAGAAATACAGTATGTAGGTAAGTAGGTAGGTAGAGGGATAGAGAGGGAGAGGGAGAAATACAGTAGGTAAGTAGGTAGGTAGGTAGAGGGATAGAGAAAGGGAGGGAGAAATGCAGTAGGTAGGTAGGAAGCTATAGGGATAGAGAGAGGGAGATAGAAATGCAGGAGATATGTAGGTAGGTAGGTAGAGCGAGAAATACAGTATGTAGGTAAGTAGGTAGGTAGAGGGATAGAGAGGGAGAGGGAGAAATACAGTAAGTAAGTAGGTAGGTAGGTAGGTAGGTAGGTAGATAGGTAGGTAGGTAGAGGAAGAAATATGGTAGGTAGGTACATAGGTATGTAGGTAGGTAGGTAGTTAGGTGGATAGAGAGAGGGAGGGAGAAATGCAGTAGGTAGGTTAGGTAGGTAGGTAGATAGGTAGGTAGGGGGAGAGAGAGAGAGGGTGAAATATAGTAGGTAGGTAGGCAGCTATAGGAATAGAGAGAGGGAGGGAGAAATGCAGTAGGTTAGGTAGATAGGTAGGTAGGGGGATAGAGAGAGGGAGGGGAGAAATACAGTAGGTAGGTTGGGGGTTATACGGTGGTTGTGTGTACGTGTTTGTGTGCAGGTGTAGCTCTACACACAGATTGGTTGGCCATTTAACCAGACTGGGCCACAGCTAGTAAGTAATAAAAAGTCAAAGTAATACTGGCTTTCTCCCACTTGCCTTGTGGAAAGCAGTTGGGTTTTCTGCAATATCTCCAAATGTTGTGCTCTGTACCAACCTCTACAGCAAAAGAGGCATCTTACAACCTGTTCTGCTGTATCTAAAAAGCTGCTTCTACAGCTAACAACTCCTTGTTGACAACGTCACAATTTCTTCCTGGGAGTGCTAAGTCTTTCGAGTAAAATCACAGGGGAGTTACTGCCCCCTTCTTCTTCTAAGACTCCTTGACTTTCACCCTATTTCTCTTCCTGAGATCAATGGGTGTCAACCATCTGGACACCTCCAGGTAGTTTTCGTCTGGGGCATCTTTTCTCTGGATCTCCTGATTGTCACCTATTCCAGATCAACTGAAATTGACTCTAGAGAGAGAGAGACAGAGAGGAAAATCTAAGATGCCCCATTAGAATGTCCTTCTCTAAGCTGGTGACCTCCTGAAAGGTTGAAGGAAGATCTGCTCCTCCAACTGAGAGTCTTAAAGCTGAAAGTTTGGAAGAGGCAGGTGTAATGGTGCATGGGAATTGATATGGGAGATACGAAGAAAAGATGCAGCCTAGGAGACAATCAGATAAGAGAGTCTAGAGCCCCCAACTCTATGGCAGGCAGAGAAAGAAACTCAAAAAGAAACATTTTTTTTATGATAGCCCCCCGTTCTGACTTTTATACATTAATTATAATTTGATAGGGTTTTTAATATGGGTTTTAGCACGGGTAAATAATTTAATATATTTTAATGTTGTATATTGTATTTATTGTGGTTTTTAAATAATGCCTGTGCGCTGCCCTGGGTCCTAACAAGGAGAAGGGTGGGGTATAAATTTGAATAAATAAATAAATAAATATAAATTTATCAGGCTATAAAAAGAGTCAGTAGGAGATTTGGACTTTCAGACTTGCAAGATTCCATTAATTTAATAATAAAGTGGAATGAGTTCACTTGGTCTTGTTTCCTGTCTGGTCGAGGGAGAAAGACTGACAGCCAGGCTGACGGACTGCTCCTTCCTCCGCAGAGGAGCACTGCTGCGCATGAGCTAGTCAGCCGGCTAGCTGGTCTTCAGGTTTCTGCAGTCAATGCGCAGGGCGTGTGTGTGTGTGTGTTTTGTGTGCATGGAGGGCTGTGGCTGTAGCGATCTCTCTTCTTATCTCTCCCGGATATTTATTTTGCCTTTCCTTATTTCTAATTTCATTGTATTTAAGTACAAGGGTAATAAAGATTATACTTCTATTCTGTTTGTTGAAGGGATAATCGTGGAGGGGCATTTTCTGCAGCCCTGAGAGGGAGGGGTGACTCAGTGGAGTGAACAGTTGTGGATGTTCTTTTAAATTTCGTTTGCCCGGGGGATTCTGCCTGTTTCCGTTCTTCCTATGGTCAGGTTGGGCTTTTAGCAATCTTTTTCTAGGTTTTATATATATATATATATTCTGAATGGAAACATGGTTTCCCAGATTTGACCAGCCATGGATAGATTAGAGAAATTTGGGGGAATTTACTTATTCTTTGGGGAATTATTTCTCCTCCTCCGGTCAGACCTTCTGCCACACTTTCTATGCATTTTCTATCATGGGAAAAGGGGATTGTAAGGAGTTAGATGAGATGTAGCCATAACAACATTCTTTCTAGAAAACCAAGGTCATCCTTTGTCCCCCAGCCTGGCAGTGGGAGATTGAACCATGGGATGGACTGGTGGTGTGTGTGTGTGGGGGGGGGGGAGGGCAAGATCTTGAACTTCCAACTGGGTGGGGGAAACTGGGAAGCCTTCAGATTCAGGTTTTCCCAGATGGAACAACCTGGCTCTCTTCATCAATGGGAACTTTGAGCAATACTTTGCCTTAGGCTCTGATTGACTTTTGGATGCTATTTGGGACCCTGACATTAACCGGAATCTCTATTAAAATACTTCACCAGCTATCCTGAAACCTGGGGCACTGTCCAGGGTCCTGATCCCAACGCCAACCTGAACCTGGGCAGGGTAAAAACTCAGCGAAGATGGAGGAAGAAAAGAGGCCCACTTTAATGGAGTTTCGAACCCCAGCTAGCCACAATCAGGCGGATTGCCGCCAGAGAGTCAAATCCCACGGGGGGGGGGGCTTTCTATCCAGACCAAGGATGGGGGCAGTGTCAGTGGATGCCAGCCCCCCCTTCCGCAGGCAGCACCAATGCAGGTGTCTGGGCCACTTCATCCCCAAGTCGTGATTTCCCAACAGGCCTCTGCCCCACAGCTGCCCCTGGGTTTAGCGTCACAAGGGGGTGCAACCCCAACTGCTGATCCAACAGCCCAGGCAGGTTCAGGCACCAGCCCCCTCAGTTTCTCTGCCTCCCCGATTTGATGGGACTCCTAACAGATTAGCTTATTTCCTAAAATGAGTCTGGACGCACATCCACCAATAGGGTGATGGATACCCTTCCATCCGAGAATTTGCATTGGCCATAACTGAAGGGATGAATGAGCTCCATTCTCTGGACCTCGAGCTCCAACCCCACCGGAAGCCAACCACTGAAAAGCCTTCCAGAAGTCCTCTGGGATGCCGAACTCAGACAAAGCAAGCCAAACCGCCTACAAAACCCCCCAAGAGAACAATGAAAGGCTGCCAGTGTGTTCAAACTGGGCACAGGGCTTAAGAATGCTCGACCCCGGCTCCAGTCCCACAAGTGAGCAGCCCAGTCCTCAGTGGGGCGAAGAGAGCTCCCTGGAAGTCACCCGGAAAAAGTTATCTAGCCCACCAACCTGGAAACCCCTCCTGGGGAGGAAAACAGCAGTGAAGACGACATGATGATAAGTGCAGCCGTCTGTCTCTTTGCCATCAAAGCCAAGGGCTGACAGTGGCCGAGACGGGGGTAGAAGGGGAGGTAGAGGCAATTATTGACATGGGCTGCACTCGGTGCTTATTTCGCATGTCCATTGTCTCTCTGTCTGTCTGTCTGTCTAGCTAGCTAGCTAGCTATCCAGCTATCTATCTCTATATAATCTCTCTCTCTCTCTCTCTCTCTCTCAATATAGAAAGATATATATGATCTATCTATCTGTCTGCCTGTCTGCCTATCTGCCTGTCTGTCTGCCTGTCTGTCTGCCTGCCTGTCTGTCTTTCGGCCTGTCTGCCTGTCTGCCTGTCTGTCTGTCTTTCGGCCTGTCTGCCTGCCTGCCTGTCTACCTATCTGCAATCTCAGTTGATTCGCTCTCTCTCACTCTCTCTCTGTCTCCCTCAGTGTCTCTCTCTCTCTATAGAGTCAATTTCAGTTCATCTGGAATAGGTGACAATCAAGAGATGCCCCAGAAGAAAACTACCTGGAGGTGTCCAGATGGTTGATACCGATTGATCTCAGGAAGAGAAATAGGGTCAAAGTCAAGGAGTCTTAGAAGAAGGGGGCAGTAACTCCCCTGTGATTTTGCTCAAAAGCCTTAGCACTCCCAGGAAGAAATTATGTTGCTAACAAGGAGTTGTTAGCTGTAGAAGCAGCTTTTTAGCAACAGCAGAACGGATGCTTCTTTCGCAGTAGAGGTTTGTACAGAGCCCAAAATTTGGAGGTACTGCAAAAAAACTCATCTGCTTTCCACAAGGCAAGTGAGATGAAGCCAGTTTTACTTTGACTTTTTATTACCAATCTTTCTGGGTTATGCAATTTGTTGCTGAATGCACTGAATGCACAAGAGAAAATCCCTTCTGACCTCTGCATCGTCCCACGTCTTCAGTTCACTGAAGACCTTATAGCAAAGTCCATTCCTGGGGAGCCAATCAAGAGGACGCCTGTAGGGTGTTCGGCTCCTGTAGGGGAAGAGAGGAAGAAAATGAGAAGATGGCCAGGAGAAGTGAAGGAGGAAGAAGCAGCTGGGTCTGTAGAACATGCCCACCCTCCTCAGGTACTTTGATGGCAGTAAATGGAAACTGACTTGACCTTGGAGAGAGTGGCTGCATTTGCAGATAGTCCAAAGCTTGGTTAGGGTTGGCCTTGCTTCATTCCCTTCAAGCTGCAAGTCTCCTGTGAACCTCTCTGCTCCTGTTGGTCTGTCATTCACTGAACTTTGGGATCTAGTGGGTCTCTTCTGTAGGATCTGCACTGGACTCCTGAGTGATCCATAACCACTGAATTCCTGAATGGCTGAGTGGCAATTTTTTGTGGGACTGCCCACCACTGCCCACCATCCAGGAGAATTCCTTCTGAGGAAGCCCCCTCCCCCCATTGGTTCCTCAGCTCTCAGGTCCCTGGAAAAGGGTCTCAGCTCTTGTGTTGGTCCCATGGAGAGGAATCCTTGCCCCCCTCGGCTTTTGTTTCTTTCAAGTTTGTATTGTTGCAAAGGCCCTGCGTTTTGGGGCAGAGAGAGAAGGTGGGATCTGAAGGGGAGAGGATGCACTTAAGCGAAGACTCCACCATCCAGGCCAAAAGTAGGTAAATCAAGGCAACTGGACCAAAGTTTATGAAACGTCTCAGATGAATCTTCATTTCCAGAGTGCAAAAAAAGTTCCCTTTGACTGAAGAAGTGGCTCCCTTTAATCAGCCGTGCTCTGGCTTAACCCTTTCCCTTCCCAGCCAAAGAGGAAGGAGAGCAATCTCAGCCAGAGGACACTAGAGAGGGTCAAAGCAAGGAAGGGTCAAGTACAAGAACTTCCATACCTCCGGGCAGCTCGACCTCACTACTCAGGGAGACGAAGATGGTCAGGCAGCCCAGGCTGAGGAGAGAGAAATGGCCCATGGTCCTCCTTCTTTCTTTCCTTCCTTCCTTCCTTCTTTCCTTCCTTCCTTCCTTCCCTGCAGAAGAAGAGCAAAGAGGGGAGGAGGAGAAGGGAGAGAAGATGCTGTGAGGGATTGTTCAGGAAGGGGGACCCCATATCCAACCTGGGGGTCCCACACTTTGGTTTGCACTTTTTCTCTTGCCCAGCTGAACCCCAAATCTCCCTCCTTGGTCAGTCAACAACCTTGGTGGGACACAGTGAGTTCTCCACTGTGGTGTAATGGGAAGGGTGCCTCCCTTAGAAAGGCTCTCCTACTGGTCTCTCTCTTCCCCCAGAGATCCCCAATAGATCTCTTCCTCCTTGCCCGGGGGACCCTCCTGCAGATTCCCTACTGAAATCAGGGCATCGCCTGCAGTCCCCTGCAAGGGGTCCCTTCAGACAGGGAGAGGAGCCATGTGCTGCAGGTGCCTCACCTGTCAGGTGCCCACAGGTGGGAGAGCCACACTCACCTGTCCATTTGCCTCCACAGGTAGAGAGTTTTCTCAGTGACAACTCCAAGCTTCCCTCCAGCAATGCGATTGGAGGCATTTATAGGCCAGGCAGGGGGAGGATTTCTGTTGGAGGGGAGGGTGAAGATACTTTTCTTGAGAAAGGAGTGTTGGTCTAACAATGAGAATTAAGTTTGTTTGCAAGAGGTTCCAGGGAAGGACTAAGCACAATGGTACCTCAATCCCTAGAGATTAATCATATTTCTTTATTTTAGGTATCTATTCCAAATATTGGCATAACCTCCCCATCTGCACTCTACGTGTGATGATGAGTAGAGTTTCTTAGGAAGACACTGCCCACAGATAACCGGGCTCTGTGCTACGTAAGCCTTTAAGGTAACAGCTGCACCTCGAGAAGCACCAGAAAGGAAACCCAGAGGCTGAGCAACCCAGACGTCACATGGCTCAACCAAGGACAGTCAACCATGGCATCTACCGCTTCTTCTCATTGGCTTTCTCATTTCCCATACAGGAGCTGAAGGCTATCAATGTCCTCTTGATTGGCTCTCCAGGAACGGGCATTGCTTTAAGGTCGTCAGTGAAGGGAAGACGTGGGATGATGCAGAGGTCAGAAGGGCTTTTCTCTTGGCCCAGGGGGAGGAAAAGTCTAGGGGGAGCCTGGAAGACCCTCCAAGTCCCCTCTGGCTGGGCTGAAGGGGAGGGCCAGTAGGATGGGCGCATGAAAAGGGAGCAAAGGCCATGATTTTAGGACCATGAGAGCTAAGTGGGTTTTCAAGAGGTTCCAGGAAATGGCTAAGCGTAGTGTGACCTGAATCCCTAGACATTAATCAGATTTCTTTATTTTAGGTATTTATTCCAAACTAGCCAATAACCCAGTGTTGCCCGGGTATTTATTTATAGGGAGGAAAGGTTGGGACCTAACGTAATTTCTAATGTTGGATTTTCCCCCTTACCAGAGGGAATCTCCTTGTGGAGTACTGTGATGTCCTTACCATGGAATCCATTTTATGGCAGTACAGTAGAAGCCCTTTTAAGGCACAACTGGCTATATCTTAACAGAACACACATCCCAAGAGGTGTTAGGGGTGTCTTACCTTCCACAGTATTTGTCTCCAGAGAATAAATCATCTGTGTATCAAGTGTGGTTGAAATTGCTTGAGGCGTTCCAGAGTTATGCTGGAAAACACACACATACACACACACACACACACACAGCCACTTATATATCTGTATATATATAGCATGTTCTCATTGGCCCTATGCCTCGTGAGGATGAAGAAGAGAATGAGATAATAGAGGGAGGGAGAGAGAGAGAGACTAAGGGGGCTTTCCCGAAGAGGGAGGAGGAGCTTGTGCCTATGCCAACAGGCCTCTGGGGCACATTTTCCCTCCATCAGGCAGAGGAGTGGTCTAGGCGGGAGGGGAGGGGTTTGCGCTGTAGAGTGAAGCAGGCTGAGGAGTGGCTGAAGCCAGTGAGGAAGCCGAAGAGGCTGCAGTAGGTGGAAGCCGAAATGGAATCGTAAAATACTTAGTATAGCGTGTGTTGCTTTTACCTGTCACAGGTGTGATATCTATATAATAGTAGGTATATAAAAACATGCACGTGTTCGAATGCAACATTGTGTCAAAATTTCAAAGCAATCAGTGAAGAACTTTTGGAAATTTAAAATTTTGAACAAAGAAACATTTACATTTTTATTTATATAGATATTGGTGTAACCTCCCCATCTGCACCCTACCTGTGATGTTGAGTAGAGTTCCTTAGGGAGACACTCTTGGCAAATAACCTGCCTCTACACCTTGAGTAGCACCAGAAAGGAAACCCGGAGGCTGAGCAACCAAGAGGTCACATGGGTCAACCCAGGACAGTCAACCATGGCATCTACGGCTGCATTCTGGACCCCTCGGAGCTTCTGGATGATCTTCCAGTCTTGAACTCTCACCAAGAGGCCTTCATCCCCTCTTGGACACCTTCCAGGAGGCCTTCAGGAGGCAAGGAGGGACAAAGGTCCAGCACAGGGGAGGCCCAGTCCAAAGCTCCCTCTCCACTTCTTTCAGGCCTACTGGCTCAAACTCCTGCCCGATGAGAAGGCCCAGAGGGGCCTCCATCCCTTTCAAAGGACCTGCAAGCATGGCCAATGGAGACCCAGGATTGTCCTGGAGCCACACTGAAAAGGGTCCAGGACATAGGATCGGTCTTCCCTGGGAGTGGCCAGTCCCCCTGTCTTCCCTCATGCCTTCTCATGGATCTCCACTGCAGGCTCTCTTTCAATACAATGACATTAGATATTGCAGAATTTAATTTTTGGCCCATTGAGAAACAATGACGGCATTTTGTCCAACTTATAGAGATTGCATCTCCACATCTGCCATGGTCAGAGGGTCAGGGAGAGAGACCTGCAATTAAAAGGGGCCCCTGGAGGTCATCCAGCATGATCTTGACTGGTGCAGGAAGACCAAGGGAAGCCCCACAGAAAGACTGCTCTGTAGCAACCCCCTTGAAGGCCTCCAACCAAGGGGAGACCCCACCTCCTCTGGGGGTTGGTGCAGCTGTTGACATGATTTAATTGGTTTTAATTGTATTTTTAAGTGCCTGTGCCCCGCCTCGAGTCCCTTTGGGGAGAGAGAGCGGGATATAAAATTAAATTATTATTATTATTATTATTATGGCAGATGACAGATGGCCGCCCCATCAGCTGCAAGCAGAGCTCTTCTGGGCCACTCAAAGAACATCTCCTCAGGCCACATTTTAGAGTGGGTCCTAACAAGGAGAAGGGCGGGGTATAAATTTAATTTTAAAAAAAAGAGCTTGGTGGGCTAGCAAGAGCAGCCTATTAGGATCGAGGTAGCAGAAGTTGGTATGGGGAAGATGACCACTGAGCCAAGGAGAAAAAAGACCCCCCCCCTTTCCTAGGAAAATCTGAACCTGGGTCTGGAAGGGTCTGAGCTGCATTCACAGCGTTCAGTGTTCATTTTGATTGATTTGAGAGACCGCCTCCTACCACATTCCTCCCTTCGACCTGTCCGCTCTCACAGAGTTGGCCTTCTCAGGGTGCCGTCAGCCAGTCAATGCCAACTGGCGACTCCCAGGGGAAGAGCCTTCTCTGTGGCGGGTCCGACACTCTGGAACGACCTTCCCCCCGATATCCGCACCATCACGGACCTACGCCTCTTCCGTCGGATGGTAAAAGCACATTTTTTTCATCTAGCCAGCCTGACATAGATTAGGGAATATTTTAATTCGATATTTATTGGTTTTAATTATTTATTCAAATTTTAGCACAGATCTAATAATTTAATTGTTTTTTATATTTTGTATATTGTGGGGTTTTTATCATTCTGTGCACCGCCCTGAGTCCCTTTTAGGTGAAATAGGGCGGTATATAAATCGAAACAAACAAACAAACAAACAAATAAATAAATAAATAAATATATTCATTCATTTAGAAAAGATTCCAGAAGATTTCCCCTGTCTTGCTTTGAGTTAACCTTGTTTTTCATTTGAGCAGTTTAGTTGGCGGTGGGAATTTTGCCAGCTTCCTTAAGAATCAGAGAATCAGAGTTTATTGACATTGATCTGCAGATAAACATTAAGGAAAGGGGCAGAGTGAAGTGCTGATTAAGAACACAAAAACTAACCACATAGGCACACTTTAAACACACAAGACCCAGCAACCTCCCTCAGCTTCCTTCTAGGACGGAAGTCAACATTTCACATGATCTTGATTCCATCCTTCTGTAGATGCAGCCTGGGACTTTGGCAGCTGCCTCACACAGTGGACTCCTAGATCCTTCTCACAGTTGCTACTGTTGAGCCAGGTACCCCCTGTTCTGTACCTGGGCATTTGGGATGTCCTGCCAAAGTGTAAAACCACTGAGCTGCACTGTGATGGTTTTGGTCCATTATTCAAGTCTATCAAGATCTTTCTGGATTATAATCCAAAGTGTTGGCTCTTCTCCTGAGCCTCAGCTGCTTTGGAGGATAAATCAGCTCCCTCTTCTCTGTGACAGTATTGGAAGACTGGGATCCTGTCAGTCCTAGTTGGTCCCTTCGGAAGACTTCCTCCTTCAATCGATCCCCTTACGATTTAGTCTCCAGGCCATTCATCACCTTCGTTGCTCTTCTCTGCAAGCTTCCCAGAGTCACAGCTGATTCCTTGACCTGAGTTAACATATTGGAGATAGAAACCCAGTAAAGTCAGACTAGGTGAGGCATGCAGTTCTCCTGCCTCGTAGTAGAGGGCGCTCGTTTGGGCTGGGCTTCTTCAGAGGACCCGAGGCAAGAGCAGAGTTGAAGTCCTCTCTGAAGCAGCTGGAAAAGGTACGTGTGGGTCGGAGGGAGGGGGAGGAATTCAGACTTCATCCTCCTGGTGCTGTGCAGGGCTTTAGGCAAAGGCTGGAAGGACCCTGGCTCACTTGTTGCTCTCCCTCCCCAAGGGTAGTTTGATTGCTGAAGCTGGAGGGGAGCCTCCCAAAAGAAAGAGGCTGGGGGAGAGTGTGGGTGCTCCAGCATGGCTCTTTGCCTGGCTTCCTGCCTCCTCCTGTGGTCTCCTCGCTGGTGCTCTCCCTCCCCAAGTATAGGGACTTCCTCCCCAAGCCATTTCTCTCTCACACACACATACGCACAGCTGGATAAAACTATATAAAAATCCAGCCCAGCTTCACTGATTACAGGTTTGAAAAGGTACCGTTGCTCTGCC
The DNA here is from genome assembly GCA_039707465.1 of Rhabdophis nuchalis. Classification (NCBI taxonomy): domain Eukaryota; kingdom Metazoa; phylum Chordata; class Lepidosauria; order Squamata; family Natricidae; genus Rhabdophis; species Rhabdophis nuchalis. The sequence goes on from CM077648.1 coordinate 122,914,117, forward strand.
TGCAATCAAACTACACTTGAGGAGGGAGAACACAAGAGAACACCGAGGAGACCACAGGAGGAGGCAGGAAGCCAGGCAAAGAGCCATGCTGGAGCCTCTTTCTTTTTGAAGGCTTGGATCGACTCCCCTCCGGCTTCTCTGCCTCTCCTCTCACCCCAGCCTGCCAGCAGGAGGTGAGTGGGTGTGCTTTATTGCATTCCAGGCATTTCCCACCCAGACAGAAGGCTGCATTTGCAATGGGGAGGTGTTTGGGGAAGGCAGCAGAGGAATGGGGTGGGGGGGATGGCAGAGGAGCTGCTTTCAAGCCATTGGAAAAGAATCCTCTGTGTGTGTGTGTGTGTTTGAGAGAGAGGGAGTGAGAGAGGGAAGAGGGTAGGAGAGATAGTCCAATCCAACTTCTCTCTGTGTGTGAGAGAGAGAGGGAGCGGGAGGGAGGGAGGAGGGGAAGGGAGAAGAAAAAGAAAGAAGGAAACTTCTTTCACAAAGGAGAAAAACAAATGATGTTGCTTTAAATCAGAACTGAGCATCCCTGGCTGTGGAATTCTGGGAGCTGAAGTCCACAAGTCTAAAAATATTGGAAACCCACCACTGTGTCAGTGGCTCACTGCACATCACCGGCTCAATTCATTCATTGATTGATATGTCCATGAAACATCATAAACATCAAATATGTTCTTTCCTTATTGATTAAGGCAGCACATTTCAAACATTTTCAAATAGCTCAACTTTTATAGCTTCACAAACTCCCATTCTTTTGTTTTGCTTGGAGAGTTTAACTGGGTTTCTACCTCCAATGTGTTAACTCAGGTCAAGGAATCAGCTGTGACTCTGGGAAGCTTGCAGAGAAGAGCAAGGAAGGTGATGAATGGCCTGGAGACTAAATCGTAAGGGGATCGATTGAAGGAGGAAGTCTTCCGAGGGGAAGAACTAGGACTGACATGATCTCAGTCTTCCTATACCTGTCCCAGAGAAGAGAGGGCTGATTTATCCTCCAAAGCAGCTGAGGCTAAGAAGAAGAGCCAGCACTTTGGATTATAATCCAGGAGGATCTTGATAGACTTGAACAATGGGCCCAAAGCAACACAATGCAGCTCAGTGGTGAGAAAACCCACATGCCCAGGTACAGAACAGGGGGTACCTGGCTCAACAGTAGCAACTGTGAGAAGGATCTAGGAGTCCACTGTGTGAGGCAGCTGCCAAAGTCCCAGGCTGCATCTACAGAAGGATGGAATCAAGATCATGTGAAATGTTGACTTCCGTCCTAGAAGGAAGCTGAGGGAGGTTGCTGGGTTTTGTGTGTTTAAAGTGTGCCAATGCGAGTTAGTTTTTGTGTTCTTAATCAGCACTTCTCTTTGCCCTTCTCCTTAATCTTTATTTGTACTGCAGATCAGTGTCAATAAACTCTGATTCTGATTGTTAAGGAAGACAGCAAAATTCCCACCACCAACTAAAGTAATGGTCATTTCATGATACGATTCATACTGTCATAATCGTTGACAGGCAGAATTTAAGGGAGATGGGAAGCTTATGCCAATATTTGGAATAAATACCTAAAATAAATAGATCTGATTAAATCTCTAGAGATTCAGGTTCTACTGTCCTTAGCCTTTTCCTGGAACCTCTTGCAAACAGAAGTAATTCTCACGGTGAGACCAACGCCTGGATCCCCTCTTGCAGGGGGCTGCAGGTGAAGTCCTGGTTGCAGCTGGGGATCTGCAGGAGGGTCCCTCATGCAAGGAGGAAGAGATCTATTGGGAGTTTCTGGGGGAAGAGAGAGAGATCAGTAGGAGAGCCTTTGTAAGGAGAACTCATTGATTTTGACCCCGTTTATTCTTCTGCGATCAATCAACATCTTCCAGGGCTGCCATCATGTTGAGCATGAGGCAAGATGGGTCTCAAGCTGAGCTGTTGACTTTATGGAGACTCCAGATAGTTTTCTTCTGGGTTCTATTTTTCCCTCTGAATCTCCTGATCTTCCTCCATCCAAGCATTCACCGAGTTTAACTCCTCTTAGCTCTTCCAGATCAAGTGAGATGGAGAGATGGAGAGAGATATGTTCTGTTTGATCCTTAAAATCTGAAAACTTTCCTCTCTGACCGGGGCCCTCAAGAGCCCCTTCCCCAATTGACCAACATGGCTTTTTTCTCATCTTAGAAAAACAACTGGGAGTGGACAGGCAGATCTAGAACCAACTACCTGCCCTCGAGTAAAAATCAATCCGATCACTACGAGAACAAAGAGTTTTGAATTGATGATGGTGAGATGGTTGACGTGCAATTCCAGCAATGAGGACCCAGTGAAACCGATCCTGTGTTCTGGGCTCTTTTCAGTCTGGCTTTAGGCTAGTCATTGGTCTGAATTGGTCATGCTACTATGTCCTTTGAAAGGGCCTTCTCATCTGCCAGGAGTTTGAGCCAGGTGCACTCAAAGAAGTGGAGAGGGAGCTTTGGACTGGGCCTCCCCTGTGCTGGACCCTTGTCCCTCCTTGCCTCCTGGAGGCCTCCTGGAAGGTGTCCAAGAGGGGATGAAGGCCTCTTGATGAGAGTTCAAGACTGGAAGATCATCCAGAAGCTCCGAGGGGTCCAGAATGCAGCAGTAGATGCCATGGTTGACTGTCGAGGGTTGACCCATGTGACCCCTCGGTTGCTCAGCCTCTGGGTTTCCTTTCTGGTGCTTCTCAAGGTGTAGCTGTTGCCTTAAAGCAGTGCTTCTCAATTATTTTCTGTCATGCCCCCCCCCTAGGAAGAAGAAAACATTTCGCGCCCCCCGCGCGACTGTAAATAGTATCATTTGTCTATAAAATGACATAAACACGGGGCTTAGCTTGTTATGACAGTGTTTGCCGAGGTCAAACGCGCCCCCCTTTACGGAGCCTCGCGCCCCCCCTGGGGGGCCCGCCCCACTATTTGAGAAGCACTGCCTTAATGGCTTACGTGGCTCAGAGGCAGGTCATCTGTCAACAGTGTCTTCATAAGAAACTCTACTCATCATCACACATATGGTACGGATGGGGAGGTTATGCCAATATTTGGAATAGATACCTAAAATAAAGAAATATGATTAATCTCTAGGGATTGAGGTACCATTGTGCTTAGTCCTTCCCTGGAACCTCTTGCAAACAGACTTAATCCTCATTGTTAGACCAACACTCCTTTCTCAAGAAAAGTATCTTCACCCTCCCCCCAACAGAAATCCTCCCCCTGCCTGGCCTATAAATGCCTCCAATCGCATTGCTGGAGGGAAGCTTGGAGTTGTCACTGAGAAAACTCTCTACCTGTGGAGGCAAACGGACAGGTGAGTGGCGCTCTCCCACCTGTGGGCACCTGACAGGTGAAGCACCTACAGCACATGGCTCCTCTGAAGGGACCCCTTGCAGGGGGCTGCAGGCGATGTCCTGATTTCAGTAGGGAATCTGCAGGAGGGTCCCCCAGGCAAGGAGGAAGAAATCTATTGGGGATCTCTGGGGGAAGAGAGAGACCACTAGGAGAGCCTTTCTAAGGGAGGCACCCTTCCCATTACACCCCAGTGGAGAACCCACTGTGTCCCACCAAGGTTGTTGACTGACCAAGGAGGGAGATTTGGGGTTCAGCTGGGCAAGAGAAAAAGTGCAAACCAAAGTGTGGGACCCCCAGGTTGGACATGGGGTCGCCCTTCCTGAATAATCCCTCTGAGCATCTTCTCTCCCCCTTCTCCTTCTCCCTTCTTTGCTCTTCTTCTGCAGGAAAGAAGGAAGGAAGGAAAGAAGGAGGACCATGGGCCATTTCTCCCTCCTCAGCCTGGGCTGCCTGACCATCTTCCTCTCCCTGAGTGGTGAGTTCCGTCTGTCCGGAGGGACTGAAGCTCTTGCACTTGATCCTTCCTTGCTTTGACCCTCTCTAGTGTCCTCTGGCTGAGATTGCTCTCCTTCCTCTTTGGCTGGGAAGGGAAAGGGTTAAGCCAGAGCACGGTTGATTAAAGGGAGCCACTTCTTCAGTCAAAGGGAACTTTTTTTGCACTCTGGAAATGAAGATTCATCTGAGACGTTTCATAAACTTTGGTCCAGTTGCCTTGATTTACCTACTTTTGGCCTGGATGGTGGAGTCTTCGCTTAAGTGCATCCTGTCCCATTCAGATCCCACCTTCTCTCTCTGCCCCAAAACGCAGGGCCTTTGCAACCATGGAAAACAAAGCAATATTAATACAACTAACATTCAGAATCATTAATGAACAGTTAAAGGTTGGCAACAGATCTGTCAGGCCAGCCTCCTCCATTAACCAAGAAAGAAACCATTCCACTCCATTTCGAAGAATTAAGAGTACTTTTACTGGTTATGAAAAGAAAGCAGTTAAGTAAAGCAAGGTCTGAAGCCAAAATGCACGAAATCATACATATTAATATATGTCCAGTTCCCTCCCCCCAACATTCCCCACCCCATTGTCCAATCTGCAAATCCCTCAGGTGTCATGTGGGTTGAATCTCCAGGAGCATCATCAGGTTGGTATGCAAGACGGTTAGCCTTGACCATCTCAAGGCACCAGCCATCGGCCTGCGCAGCAGATGGTGAGAACATAAGTCCCTTCTCCAATATCTCTCCTGCACCGCTTAATCCCATCCCAAATACCAAGCCCCCTCCCTGTTAGAATGGCAGCCGAAGCAAGCAGCAAAGCAGAGGCTGACAAGATCCATCCTTTTCTCCATTAAAAAGCTGCTTCAACAGGACATAAATTGATTACATGAATAAATAAAGTTGAAAGAAACAAAAGCCAAGTGGGGCTAGAATTCCTCTCCTTGGGACCCACACAAGAGCTGAGACCCCTTTCCAGGGACCTGAGAGCTGAGGATCCAATGGGGGGGAGAGGATTCTTCAGAAGGTTTTCTCCTGGGTGGTGGGCAGTCCCACAAAAATTGACCACTCAGCCAATCAGGGCTTGAGTATTTATGGATCACCCAGGAGGCCAGTGCAGATCTGTCAGAAGAGACCCATTAGATCCCTGTACTTTGCACCAGTCAGGCGTCTGGTTCTAGAAGGAATCCATTTTCCAGCTCAGCACAGTTCAGGGAACGAGAGACCAAGAAAAGCCGAGAGGTTCACAGGAGACTTGCAGTTTGAAGGGAATGAAGCAAGGCCAACCCTAATCAAGCTTTGGACTATCTGCAAATGCAGCCACTCTGAGGCCAAGTCAGTTTCAAAGATGTTGGCAGCTCAGGAGGTTGGGCCTGTTCTGCAGACCCAGCTGCCTCCTCTTCCTTCTCTTCTCCTGGCCATCTTCTCAATGGCTTCCTCTCTTCCCCTACAGGAGCAGAAGGCTATGGTTGTCCTAATGATTGGCTCCCTGGGGACTGGCGTTGTTATAAGGTTTTCAATAAACCGAAGAACTGGCTTGATGCAGAGGTCAGAAAGGATTTTCTCTTGGGCCAGGGGGAGGAAAAGTCTGGGGGGAGCCTGGAAGACCCTCCAAGTCCCCTCTGGCTGGGCTGAAGTGGAGGGCCACTAGGATGGGCGCATGAAAAGGGAGCAAAGGCCATGATCTTAGGACAGTCTGAGATGCCCGTATTCTACGGACTGAGTAATGGTTTGGCCAGCATCTGTTGGGCAGAGAAAGGGGCTGGAGGCTGAAACATACAAAGAAAGGTTGCACGAATTGGGTCTAACAGGTGTGGGGAAAAGAAGGACCAGGGGAGACAGGGGAGCATCTTCCAATATCGAAGGGGCTGCCACAAAGAAGAGGGACAGCAACAGCAATAGCCCTGAGACTCACCCTAGGTACTGCTTCACGGTGCTTCCACAGCCCTCTCTAAGCGGTTTACAGAGTCAACCTCTGACCCCCCAACAATCTGGGTCCTCGTTTTACCCACCTCAGAAGGACAGAAGGCTGAGCCCACCTTGAGCCTAGTGAGAGTTAAACTGCCAAATTGCAGGCAGCCAGCAGTTAGCAGAAGGAGCCTGTAATACTGCACACTAACCACTATGCCATTGTGGCGTGTCTGTGTGTGTGTGTGTGTGTGTGTGTGTGTGTGTGTGTGTGTGTGTAAAAGGTGGGTTGCTCCTGGTTCGACCCAGTTCAGCTGAACCTTTACTAGTAATGGGGTGTGCGTCACTGAACCGGTAGTGATGGCTGGCTGGCCCTGCCCCTGGACCGGCCTGCTCAGACGTTCGCCCTGCCTCGCCGTCGCCACGTTCAGCCGCAGAACTGCCACCTCCTGCCTACCCAGGTAAGCATTTGCACTAGCCCAGCCCTCCCTCCCAACTGGCCAGTGTCTCTCGAAGCTTCTGCCATTGCAGCCGCAGCATGGATGCAGGCAGAATGCTGGGGAGGGCAGCAGCAGCAGGAGAGGGTGGCATCTCAAGTCCCAGAGCAAGAAACCAGAAGAGATGCCTCCCTTGCGCTCCACTTGCTCTCCGCTGGAAATGTCCGGGTTTAGTCTGGATCTGGGGCTGGCCGAGGAGCCTCTTGGCTTCATCCAATTCCTGCAATGGGTAAGTTGAGCGGTGTTGATGGGTGGTGGCCAGCCAAGAAGGGCCCAGGTGGGCTGCGGAGCACAGAGCCAGGAAAAGCCATAAGTTTCCTAGAAGGAATCGAAGCATTCAGCTCTGCATCTCGGAGGCCACTTCTGTGCTTATACATCTGATGGGGGAGTGGGGGAGGGGAGGGGACAATGGGAAAGAAAGGGTGGGAGGTAGTAAAAAACGCAGGGGGAGGCCCTGGACTGTGCAAGCAGGGAGGGAGGGAGGGTCAACCAATCCTGGCTTGGGATGAGGATTTCAGTTGGTGAAATCTTTACTTCTCTTGCAATGAATGACCAGAGCAACAGGGAAGAGACTGAACGTAAAAACACCACGCAGGTGCAGAGTCAGCTCTGGGAGCAGCTGCCTCCCAGCACATTTTATGGCCTGGCCTTAGGCTGTGCTCCTGGTCAGCCGGCATCTGCCAGTGAGCCAGAAAAGTCAGTAAAGTCTAGCAGGATCTAGGAAGCCTCAGCATGTCGGTAGAGAAGCACCTTCCGTGTCTGCAGGCTCTCACTCTGCTCACCGGCCTGGCCCTGATGATCGGCCACCCCCTGGCCAGTTCCAGACTCCATAGCTGATGAGCAACACCTCCGAGAACACCGCTGTGTGCCCACCCCACCCCACCTCCTCCTTTTCCATTCTGTTTTCATGCCTTTGGGTATTTCTATTTTCTATTTCTATTTTATTCGATTTATATAATGCCCTATTTTCCCTGGGGGGGGGGACTCAGGGCGGTGCACAGGCAGAGCAGAGGGCAGAGCCAGGATGCCACGCATGGTCTGCTTCCATCCATTGTGGGTCTCACCATACAGGAGGGTGGATGTGGTGATTTCAGCAACCGTGTCTCCGGTGCTTTCTCTCTGGTTTGGGCTGGGATAGTTTTCACATCCGGGGTCTGCAATTTCCCATGGTCCCCAATGCACCTGGGTTTTTCTTTTTTTTTTTGAGGGTTGCAACCAGTTCCTCCTCCCTCCTTGTCTGAAGTGAGGATAGGCTGAACCTTCTTCCCTCCCACCCATCCTGCTTGCAGAGTCACAGTGGCTTGGGGATGGGGGTCATGTGACTTAGTGTGCATGAGTCAAGTTGGCCATGCCCATTCAGTCACATGACCCTCCACACCTAGTCATGCCCACAGAAACAGAAATAAAAAATTTTGAAACCCACCCCTGGTGTGTGTGTGTGTGTATGTGTGTGTGAGAGAGAGAGAAAGTATTCTCTAAAGCACCCAAAGGCACACAAAAAGCAGTTGAGGGAAACAAATTGAGAGAAACAACCCAGAAATAAGGAAATATCTCCTGATACTGAGAACAAGTGATCAGTGGAATGGAAGGGCTCCCCTCCAGAAGTCCTACGTTCTCCAACACTGGAGGCTTTCAAGAAGAAACTGGACAGCCATTGGTCTGAAATCACTTAGGGTTTCCTGCTTGGACAGGCTAGAAGACCTCCAATACCCCTTCCAGCTCTCTTAATCTTTATTCCGTGTTAAGCGTGAGGGTTGAGTGACCGTCTTGCACACAAGAGATTTCTCCATGTAATAAAAGAGGAGAGGTTGGCGTCTTGAGACTGCTTTGCCTCTGAAGGGATGGTCATCTCAGATTGCAATGGATGAAATGGGAATTTAAGCTGGGAACTGGTCAAGAGCTGCAGACCATAGTGTGGAAATCTGCAGGATTCAAGATCATGGGTGGGACATGCAATTGGATCCCTGCTCTTGTCTCACTTGCACAGCACAAACACACAAACACACCTGTTTCTTCCCTGCTGAGCCAACGCCCTTTCTTGTGATTTCTCTTCCCCCCCCCACCAGATGTTCTGCAGGAAATTGAAGCCAGGCTGCCACCTCGCCTCCATTCATAGCAAGGATGACTCAGCTGACTTGGCTGACTACCTCACTGACTATCTCATAGGTCGGAGCCATGTCTGGATCGGACTGCGGGATACGAATAAGGTAGGTCCTTCCCCTGAGGCTCTCTGAGGTCTCCTCCCAAGGGAGAGAGAAGGCTCTGCCTCTGCTGAAAACTCTCCCCTTGGACAAGGCCTCTGAAGAGCCATATTGACTCCTTCTCTTGCCCAACCCTCCCTGCCCAGCTGAAGAACTGGTTGCTGTGTGTAGAGCCCCCCAAGGGACGGATCGTGCTCTGGCCTCCACCTCAGGATCAAGGGCTTCTCTGGCAGTCAGCTGCTCCTTCCGCCCGCCTTCCTCTTTCTGGCCCACGGAATGGCCTCTGACCCTGGTTGGAAGTCTGGGGGGCTATTAAATCAGGGACCGCACAGCTTCCTCCCCACTTTTCAGTTCCTGCAGGTTTTTCCTTGTTGTTGTTACCGTCTGGCTTTCTTCCTGTCCTCCGTTGCCCTTCCAAGTCCTGAGAGAGGCTGGATCACATGGAAAGACGGGGCCTCACCCTGGAGTGGAGCTCAGCTCCTGGTGACTTCCTAAATAGAAAGATTCATTTCTGGCAATAACACAGAGGCAGGTTCTCCCTCCCCTCCCCCACCCAACACCCATTCAGGTTTCCAGGCTGCTTTCCATTTTCTTAGTGTCCCAGGTAGTCCTGGGGTTTTGCTGGTGGTCTCCCACCCAAGAACTCATTGATTTTTACTCAATTTATTGTTCTGAGAACAATCAATGTCTCCCAGGGCTGCCATCATGTTGAGCATGAGGCAAGATGGGTCTCAAGCTGAGCTGGTGACTTCATGGACACCTCCAGATAGTTTTCTTCTGGGTCCTATTTTTCCCTCTGGATCTCCTGATCTTCCTCCATCCAAGCATTCACCAAGTTTAACTCCACTTAGCTATTCCAGATCAAGTGAGATGGAGAGATGGAGAGAGAGAGGTTCTGTTTGATCCTTAAAATCTGAAATCTTTCCTCTCTGACCTGGGCCCTCAAGAGCCCCTTCCCTAATTGACCAACATGGGTTCTTTCTCATCTTAGAACTACAACTGGGAGTGGACAGACAGATCTAAAACTGACTACCTACCCTGGAACGAAAATCAACCCGATCACTGGAAGAAGAACGAGTTCTGTGTTGAGATCTTGGGCCATTCAGGTGAGCCGAGATGGTGGAGAGACAGTTGAGGTGCAATTCCAGCAATGAGGACTCAGAGGGTCCATCTTGGAATATTCACCCCTTGGCCTCTCATGACCTTTGTTTGTTTGTGTGTTTGTGTGTGTGTTTGTTTGTTTGTTTAAAACAGTCCCGTAGCCTCCCATCTTATAACCAACACCCTAACAATCGTTAAGCAGCATCACAATCCCATTAAAGTTATACTAACGTGAAGAGCGTTAAAATCAGCCCAAACCTGGAAGCAAGTCAGATCTCTGATTTGAGACCAGCCCATCTTGGGGGAAACGCCAGGACTTCCAGGATTCTTCCCAGCCAGAGTCCAACTCCAAGGGAAGTCAAGGGATTTGTTCTCCCAGAGGCCCAGAATGTTCCTCCTGGTGACTTTGCAAGGGCTCCCCTGCTTCCTGCTTACCTAGGAGGCACCTGGTTACCTGATAGAGGGAGGCTGGTTTGCTACCTGGAGATGCAGGAAGGGTGGACAAATCATTAGTGTTGCTGCTCTTGTCATCACAACATGGAACCACATATGGGCTCCTGCGTGTGTCCGGCCGGCCTCCCTCCTTGTCTTCCTCCAGTTCTGCTCCAGCCGCCTCTTCTGACGCTTCATCCCTTTGAGCTGCTTGGTAAACCATGGTTTATCCCTTGTCACAGCCCTACAACCTGCAATTGTAAACCATGGTTTATCCCTTGCATCTGTCCTACAATCTGCACAGTCAAGGGAGCCCAAGACGTCCCTGGGACCCACCATTAACAAAGGAAGCCATCATTCCTTCCTAAGACTGTGAAGTGTCCTAACACAAGACTTCATATCCCCTGCACGGAGCAGAAAGAGGGCTGAGAAAACATCTACAGCTCCTTCACCTCCTGCCTCTAAACTGCCTCTTCCCTCGGGATGGGGCTATGGGGCATTGCATGGCACAGCAACTAGACGGTTTGGAGAGATTCTCAGCCATCCAGGTCAGGGTTGCCCCAAAGGTGCTTCTTCAGGAGGAAACTGGACTTTCTGGGTTTTTTCCTTTTGAAGATGAGTTCTCTTCTCATCCAAGGAGCTTCTTTAGTTCTAATGGTGTGGAGGGAAACGATAGATATTCCTTGCAAACAGTCATTTGCATCCTTTTAGAGGGTCGTTGAAGCACTGGGGACACAGATAAACTTCCAAGTGGCCTCAATGACCCTCTAAAAGGATGCAAATGACCAGCTGTTTGCCAGGAATATCAGTCCTTCCATTCCCCTCCATCCTGTCAGAGTTGAAGAAGCTTTTTGGGTGAGGAGCAAAATCTCTTCAAAAGAAAAAAACCCAGAAAGTCCAGTTGCCTCTTCCCCCATGCCATCCCTCTTCCCAACTCCTACTTTACACAGCACTGATTATGCCTGAAGATATTTCCCCATGTGGTATTTCTATGGTATTATCCTTCTCTTTGGCTCACCTTCCCATCTTTCCTCCTACCTTCTCCTATTGGTATCTATGATTTACCTCTTCTTGTTACATACAGAGCTCTACTCTACTCTACTCTACTCTATTGTAGTCTACTCTACTCTACTCTACTCTAGTTTACTCCACTCCACTTCACTCCACCAAATTCCCATAAACTGGAGTCATATTTAAAAGGCCTCCACTGTCACAGGACATCTGGATTTTGTGCTTTCTAGCTTAAATCTTTCTCTATATGTCTCACTATATATAAAAAGTCTACCTTGCCGTAGTCAGAGGACTCTCAGCCACCCATAGAGTATATAGAAGAGAAATATTGAGAAATGACGCATCCAATTAAAAACCAATCAGACTAAAGGAAGAAAAGAAACTTGAAGGCTACTTAAGTTACTCGGGTTACCACAATATGCTGAACTCCAAGTCCACTTTAGTAGGTGAGGGTCTCCATCTGTGGTATCCTCGTGCCCTCCTGCCTGTGAGGGAGGATCCCTTGAAATGCTCCCTGAACATCTTTCTCTTTTCCTACCCAGGGTATCTCCAGTGGAATGATGATGATTGTGGAGCTTTGCGTCCTTTTCTCTGCCAGTGCGTATACTAATGCAAACGGCTCCTTCGGCTGCTCCAGAGGCAGAGAAGCACCTGGAGAAGTCTGGAGAAGCAAGGAAGCCCCCCCTGCCTGCTGAAATCTCCTCTCTGCACCCCTTCGTTTCACGGATACTTCCTGTAGCTTGGATCTGACTTTGCTCCTCCTGATGGGCTGGAAGGTCCAATAAATTCTCTCTAGCATGACTGGCCTTGTTTATTTGGGAGACCCAGGAGACGGTGGAGGTTTAAAGCTGAAGACCCCAGGCTCTTCTGCATGGGAAGGCTCTTCTGCAGGGGTGGTTGGGTAGGATGTCTCATCAGAAGGACCATCCATTGATGCTATGATGATGCTCCCTTGCATGTCCACCTCACCCGGAGGCTTCAGTTAGTTCAGAATGCGGCCGCGCGAGCAATTATGGGCACCTCTAGGTTTGCCCACGTAACACCGCTCTTGCGCGAGCTGCACTGGCTACCTGTCGTCTTCCGGGTGCGCTTCAAGGTGTTAGTTATCATCTTCAAAGCGCTCCATGGCTCGGGACCTAGCTATCTGCGAGATCGGATCCTGCCCCACACATCCTCACGACCGATTCGCTCCCACAGAGAGGGGCTTCTCCGGGTGCCGTCCACTAGACTTTGTCAGCGGGCGACGCCCAGGGGAAGGGCGCTCTCTGTGGCGGGCCCGGCCCTCTGGAACGACCTTCCCCCTGATATTAGAACGACCACCGACCTCCGCTCCTTCCGTGTAAAATTGAAGACCCATCTCTTTCGACTGGCCGGCCTTGAATAGTTCTCTCTGTCTTTTAATTATAAATTTTAAATGGGTTTTTAATTTATGTTTTTAGCACGGGTAGATTTATTTAATTCGATTTTAAGAAATATTTGTATTATTGTATATTGTTTTTAATTATGCCTGTGCACCGCCCCGGGTCCCTGTGGGGAGAGGGTGCGGTTAATAAATCCCAACTTATTATTATATTATTATTATTATTGAATGAGAGGGTGGAGAATCTGCTGAGCTTCAGTTCCACTTTCCTTCCCCCAAAGCTGATTGCAAGCCCTACACTGGGCATGAATGCAGCAGTCTGCTAGAAAGGCTATGGGGGAGGGGTGATGTGAAGGGGGTTTCCAGGGGTCTGGGGTGGTGCTAGGCTGCCAACCTGTTCTGGATGGCCCCAAAGAGCCTCTGTGTGGGAGGTCACTTCTCTGGTGAAAAGATGGGAAACCTTCTTTTCTGCCTTTCTTCCAATCAGAAAATAGAAAAAAGTTTCATGGGACCATCAGCAACTCCTTGTCTTGAAGGCTTAAATCCATCCACAACATCAACACCATCCCTACTCCAAAGATCCTCGGCTCTTCCTCCGTGGCCCATTGAGGTCCATCTTCCCTGAGGGCCACATCATCTACTTCCACCACAGATGTTTCACACTGACCATCCATGAGGCTTCCTTGGTCAACCGCAGGAGATGTTTTTCACTGCCTTCTCCCAAACATGTAGATCCTTACTTCACTGGTGTCACTCAAGTGACCATCTGCCTCCAGCATCTTCCTCCATCTCTGCGGCCAAAACAATTTCCCCTGCTTGGTTTAGCTGGGCATCTGGGATGACCTTCACTCTTGGGTGACCCTGCAAGGAATGCAAACACCCCTGGCATCCTTTCCTCATCCTTCCCAGGTACACCCCACCAACACCATCCCCACAGTGAGGAAGCACAGCAGGACTTTGGGTCTGGGAGTTATAGTTAGTGAAATTCAACTGGTGACCTTCATTTCAACTGGTGACCTTCACTTAGGATTGTTGAATATAGGGTTCACGTTCTCCTGGAATCAGCAGAAATCCCATCCCTGGGATGTGGAAATGGCTGCTGGATTCTGGGATAATTAGGAGTGGACTCTACGATGACCATCTCAGAATTTACCCATGTAATAAGATCATGATTGTTGGGGAAGTGGGACTATTAGACAGAGTCAATTCATGAGTTGGGTCCCACAGCAGGACTAGAACTCACAGTCTCCTGGTGATTGGCCCAAAGTCACCCGGTTTGCTTTCCTGTGTAAGATAGAACTAGAACTCACCCTCACCTGGTGATTGGCTCAAAGTCACCTAGCTGCTTTTCATGGCTACGACAAGACTAGAACTCACCGTCTCCTGTTTCCTAGCCTGGACTCGCTACATAAACCCAAGAGGAAGGTCTGACCCTCCCCAGATGTCCCAGAGCCTCATCTGGTAGTTCCCATGGGAAGGCTGCCAGTCTGGGGATGTTCCTGGTTTTCTGGCTTTTGCAGGAGGCTGTGGGCGAGGAGGTTTCCTGGAGGGCACCGATGCAACAGGGCTGTAAAACACCATGAAGCGGCATATAAGTCTAAGGGCTACTGCTATTTAGCAAAACAGCACCTTTGATCTCTTGCCAGGGTCTGCTGCAGGGGTGGGTCCCTACCGGTTCGGTCTGGTTTGGCCAAATATGAAGTAGAAATTGGCCATACCTTCCCATACTGGCAGCCTGGCCACACCCCCAAACCAGTAGTAAAAAAATTGAAACCCACCCCTGGTCTGCTGCTCACTGCCAAAGGATCAACTGGATTCTATCTGGACTGCAACGTTCGCTACACAGAGGCAATTTTGTCTGACGGGGGAAGTCCATTTAGTCCATTTAGTTTCAGGTACCGTTCTAACTTTTGAGGGTCCAGCTCAGCCTGAAATCTGCCCAATACCCTGATGACTCTCCAGGACCCTTCCCCAGATACCTCCCCAGGCGTCAGCTCAGAGGAGGGCAATTGCCCTTCTTTGCACTCCCCCCCCAAAGTCTCAGCATCTGTTTTGTATTGTGGTGACCAAAACTGGATGCAGCTTTCCAGGTGTGGCCTTACTATGGCTTTACAAAGTGGTGCTAATCCTTCAGGTGGCCTTGATTCTATGCTTCTGAAATCTGAAACTGGCTCCTTCGCTCTCCGTGTTCATTTTGCGTCAATCAATCTTGTCTTTTAATGTGTGCATCTTAGGTTTTGGTGCAAACAGCACAAGTTTCCTTGGCCCATTGTTCAATTTATTGCCAATTCCAGAATCAGACGTTCGCTGGCACACATTTGCTGCAGTGGTGGGTTCCAACCGGTTCAGACCAGTTTATTTATTTATTTATTATTTATTTTATTAAATTTATACCCCGTCCTTCTCTTAAAAGGACCCAGGGCGGCGCACAGGCATCATTAAAAAACATACAAAATACAAAAGTCCAAAATTTTTAAAAACTAATTAAATAATTCCCTGTGCTAAAAATAATAACGCTCTAAAATTTAAAATTATTCCTATAAAAGTCAGAAACGGGGGTTATGCTAGGCCGGCTTGTTGGAATAAATAGGTTTTAAGACGTTGGCGGAAAAGGCGGAGGTCCATGATGGTGCGTAGATCGGGGGGAAGGTCGTTCCAGAGGGCAGGGCCCGCCACAGAGAAGGCCCTTCCCCTGGGCGTTGCCAACCAGCATTGCCCAGCCGACGGTACCCTGAGAAGGCCCTCTCTGTGGGAGCGGATCAGTCGAAGGGATGTATGGGGCAAGAGGCGGTCGCGAATATAGCTAGGCCCTGAGCCATGGAGCGCTTTGAAGATGGTCGTCAGCACCTTGAAGCGCACCGGAAAGGCCACAGGTAGCCAGTGCAGCTCGCGCAGGAGAGGTGTTATGTGGGACTGCCTTGTGGCACCCATAATTACCCACACGGACGCATTCTGGACCAACTACAACCTTCGAGTGCACCTCAAGGGGAGCCCCATGTAGAGAGTGTTGCAGTAGTCCAACTGAGATGTCACCAATGCCTGAGTGACTGTGCGAAGGGCTCCCCGGTCCAGTAAGGGGCGCAACTGGCATATCAAGCGTACCTGATAAAACGCCCCCCTGGCCACGTCCGACACATGGTCCTCCATGGTCAGCCGGGAATCCAGGAGGACACCCAACTTGCGCGCCCTCTCCATGGGGGCTAGTTGGACGTCCCCAATGGCCAGTGTTGGACTAATCTGGCTGTACCGGGGTGCTGGAAACCACAGCCACTCAGTCTTGGACGGGTTGTGCCTGAGTTTGTTGCTACCCATCCAGCCCCGTACGGCCTCCAGACACCGGGACATCACCTCGACGGCATTGTTGGGGTGAACAGGTAGTGGTTTGGCGGCCTGGATCACTGGAAGTGGCAGCAACCCAGGCCTGCCACCACCCTGAACCAGTTCTCCAGGCAGAGCTCTATGCACCACCATCCTGGCTTTTGCTTCTGTGCATATGCAGAACAAGTATTATTGTACTGTGCATGTGCAAAGAGCATGCATCAAGCGTATACACCTGGTGCAAGCACAAGTGAACC
This sequence comes from Rhabdophis nuchalis, assembly GCA_039707465.1. Classification (NCBI taxonomy): domain Eukaryota; kingdom Metazoa; phylum Chordata; class Lepidosauria; order Squamata; family Natricidae; genus Rhabdophis; species Rhabdophis nuchalis. Next base: position 122,930,026 of record CM077648.1, read on the forward strand.
AACAGTACTGACTGCTGGAACCCACCCCTGATTTTCTGGCAAGTAAAGATGAAATAAAGATCAATGGCAAACATTAGGATGGTTCAAATGCAGAAAATACCCTTGGATTAATAAAGACACAGAAGGATCTTGACCAACTTGAACATTGGGCACTATCTAACAAAATGAAATTCAATGGTGAAAAGAGTCAGGTTCTACATTTAGGCAAGAAAAATGAAATGCACAGGTACAGTATAGGTGGTACCTTGCTCAATAGTAGCAACTGTCAGAGGGATCTTGGAGTCCTAGTGGACAACCATTGAAATAGGAGCCAGCCATGGGCAGCAGCTGCCCCAAAAGCCAACCCAGTTCTAGGCTGCATCAACAGAGGGAGAGAATCAAGATCCCGTGAAGGGTTAACATCACTTTACAACATCTTGGTAAGGACACACTTGGAATCCTGCATCCAGTTTTGGTCACCAAGATGTAGAAAAGATGTGGAGACTCTAGAAAGAGTGCAGAGAAGAGCAAACAAGAGGATTAAGAGGCTAAAACATAGGAAGAACGGTTGCAGGAACTGGGTAAGTCTAGTTTAATGAAAAGAAGGACCAGGGGAGACATGATAGCAGTCTTCCAATATCTCAAGGGTTGCCCCAAAGAAGAGGGAGTCAAGCTATTCTCCAAGGCACCTGAGGGCAGGACAAGAAGCAATGGGTGGAAACTAATCAAGGAGAGAAGCGACTTAGAAATAAGGAGGAATTTCCTGACTGCGAGAACAATGAATCAGTGGAACTGAAGTTGCCTCAAGAAGTTGTGAATGCCCCAACACTGCAAGTCTTTAAGAAGATGCTGGATAGCCATTTGTCTGAAATGGTATAGGGCAGGGGTGGCGAACTGTGGCTCTTTTATGACTCATGGACTTCACTACCCAGAATTCCTGAGCCAGCATGGCTGGCTCAGGAATTCTGGGTATTGCAGTCCATGAGTCATAAAAGAGCCACAGTTCGCCACCCCTGGTATAGGGTTTCCTGCCTAGGCAGGGGGGTTGGACTAGAAAACCTCCAAGGTCCCTTCCAACTCTGCTATTGTATTGTAAATAGAATAATAAGGCAAAGTAAAATAAAATAAATAAGGAGGAAGGTGGGGGAAAGCCGCAAGGACTTCCCCAGAAGGAGGAAAGTTTGCCCTGGTGGTTTCTAAGCAGAGTCACAATTCAGTCCTGGCAGGGATTGATATGCAAACCAAGAAAAACATTGATCTGTCCAGGTACAAAGCAAATTTCAACGATAGTTGAAACTGTATGAAAGTAATACGGACATCAAACCCCCCGAGGCCTTTACGTGACAGTGAAAGATCATAAGCCTCAATCCGTTGTCCGTCTTTACTCACTGATCCGGGGAGCAGATTTCAAAGGTTTTCAAATATCTTAGCTTTTATAGTTGAATAAACTCCCATTCTTGTGTTTTGCTTGCAAAGGTTTGGCTGAGGTCCCACAATAGGCTGACTCGGATTAAGGAACTGGGACTGAAGCTCTCAAGTAAAGGGTGGGAGGGCTTCCCCCTTCCCCACAATGTTAAATTAATGACTACGTTGTGTAGAAACATTGAACTACAAATCAGCCACATATGGGGATTTTTTTTGTCATGTTTTCAGCTCCAAAATGGCCAGCTGTGATTCAGTTGTCCCAGAGCTGCCATCTGGGGAGGGGAGGATCCACCCTCACCATGTCAGCTGTCAGTTGAGAGATGGAACAGCTGAGTACCAGGTAAATGCCAGGCCACGGCTTCGTTCCACTGCCCAGATCGGCCCTGGATCCACAGTCAGCTGGGAAGCGGAGACTGGCTGCAACAGCTGAGCGTCAGCATCCGGAACCCAGGGAGTGGGCCAGGCTGCGTGCGAAGCTTCAGCTGGGCTAAATGTGGGTGGATGGGGGTTGGATGGGGGTCCCTGGGGGTGGGATAAACAAACATACTTAGGTGGGAAGGGTTAAACTGCAGTTAGTGCTGACTTTGTTTTGCTCCTTTGCTTGTTGGTCACGTCATACTGGGTCCCACGCTTTCAAGGATAAACGCTTCAAACTGAACTGCGTTCTCTGGGGTGCCCTGATGCTGAACTATGGAACGTGACCCCCTGTCCTGTTTCTCAGCTTGGCACGTATGCTGGACAGAGGTGGGGTTCAGCAAGTTCTGACCAGTTCTGGAGAAGCAGTAGCGGAAATTTTGAGTGGTTTGGAGAACCACCAAATACCATCACTGGCTGGCCCCATCTATTCTCTTCCTCCCAAGTCCCAGCTGATTGGGAGAGAGTGGGGATTTTGCAGCATCCTTCCCCAGCCACCCCTAACAAGCCAGGCCCACCGAAGCGGTAGTAAAATTTTTGAATCCCACCACAGATGCTGGGACCCTTGAGTTCTTGTTCAGGGTGAAGTGTCCTGATCAATCACATGTCTGGATAGGTCCATTGGGATGTGAAATGTTGAAGAGCTGGAAGGAGAGGAGCCATTGTAACCCAGCATGTTGTACCTCCCCCTTCAGAGGGACCTTGGACTGTGTGCCCTGATCCCTCACCCTGGATCACAGGATCACAGGGTGATCACCTCATGCGGCTGGTGGGACTCAGCTGATCCATCCTCTGCAGAGTGCAGGCAAATCACTCCCACCATCTCTGAAGTCCCTTCTGGGAAACCTCCAAGAACAGGGGTGTCAAACCTGAGGCCCAGGGGCCAGAAACAGCCTGCAGAGTGCGTAGATCTGGCCTGCAGGGCCAACCTGGAAACTGAAGAACCAGTCCGTGGTGCCTCTGCCAGTAAAAATAGAGCATGTGGCCCACCTGAGCTCTGTTTTCTCATGCAGAGTGTTGCAGGAGGCCGTTGCAGCCCACAATGGAGGTCAGGACCCCGTTTTTGCTGGCAAAACCTGCTGGATTTCACCACTGAAGGAAACCCCCCAATTGCAGTGAGGTAGACAAGAGAAAGTTTTACTGAGCTTGAAACGATAGCGGTGAAAGCAAAGCCAGATCTGAGCCAAAAGGTGCACAAGTCGCATATTGAAAGTTTCCCCAAATCTCTCTCCCCAGCGACCCAGACTGAAGGTCCAATCCATGTCCCGCATAGTGTCCTCTTCAGGTGTTCTCGTCCATCTGGAGTTCCAGGACGGTTGGCCTTGACTGGGTGTAAACAACCCCATTCAACAGCGCAGCAATTCTGGAGCGCAAACCTCCCTTTTAGTTCACATGGGCCTTCATCACACCAAGTCACCTCCTGAACCCCAATGCCATGCCACGCCCCTCCTGCTCCCCGTTACTATGGCAAGCCTCAAAGGGAAAATCCCATGCTTGGGATCCGGCCGTAAAAATAAAAATAAAGCTAGTCTGCAGGCTCCAGAGGAAGAGAAGGAGGCGTTGCATCAGAATCTGCACTTGCAGAGGAACGCACGTGTGGATGCACAGTTCTCGTCATTCCAGTTCTTGTAACCTGGGCAGAGAAAGGAGACGTTTTGCAGGGTGAGACCTCAGAGTCCACAGGGAGCATTTCCATGGCTCCTCCCTCCTTTGCAGGGGCGCCTGAAGGCCCCACAGGTGAAGAACCTTTGATGGTGACTGTGATTGATGTTAATTAACCTAGGCAGGTGCTAATTTCCCTCTTCTGTACAGTGTGGGTGCTCCAAGATGGCTCAAAGGGGCCCTCACTCTGGGAAGCCCATCCTTGGCTCCCTTCCCTCCGCCTTGGCTTACCTGATAAGCTGAAAAGTTCAACACAATTTTCATTGTTCTTCAGGTTGTTGGGCTCTCCATCTTGCCACGCCAGGTAGATGTGTTTGGATCTGTCTGTCCACATCCAATTGTGTTGCTGCAATGACAGGAAAGCCATGTTACTCAACTCTGGCGCTTCAGGACCCAGGTGGAGACAGGAAGGGTTGGGAAGGATCCGACCAACTCTCTCTGTGTCTCTTTTTCTCCTCTCCCATTCCCACTCCCTCCCTCTCCCTCTCTCCTCCCTCTCTACCCCTCTCTCCCCTTCTCCCTCTCCCTTTCTCTTCCTCCCTCTCCCTCTCCCTCCCTGGCTACCTCTCTCTCCCTCTCTTCCTATCTCCCCTTCTCCCTCTCCCCTTCTCCCTCCCTCTCCAACTCCCTCGCTTCCCCTCCATCTCCCTCCCTCTGACTCTATCCCTCAACCCCCTCTCCCTTTCTCTCCCTCTCTCCCCTTCTCCCTCTCCCTTTTCCCTCTGTCCCTCTCTTTCATTCTCCCCTCTCCCCACCCTCCACTCCCTCTATCTTTATCTACCTAGTTGATCTTAGTTGATCTGGAACAACTAAGCAGGGTTAAACCTGATGAACTCTTGGACAAGTGATGATCCAAGAAAAAACTTCTCAGAAGTAAAAAATGCATCAAAATTAATGAGGACGGTCAAACAATGGAACGGAGGTTGTGAGGGCTCCATCACTAGAGGTTTTTAAGAAGAGACTGGACAGTCCTTTGTCTGTAATGGCATACAGTCTCCTGCTTGAGCAAGGGGCTGGACTAGAAGATCTCTGAGGTCCCTTCCAGCTCTGTTCTATTCTGCTTCCTCTTGGAGAATCCTTCAGGAAAAAAAACCCTTCGTGAGAAGAGTACAAATGAATCAATGGATATTCGCAACCGAAAGGGACCTACTCTCTGTGGGTCATTCAGTCCAATCCAGACATTTCCACCACTTTTGAGGTAGTCGGAGACATATTCGGCCAAGTCAGCTGACTCTTCACTGTCATGAATGGAGGCCAGGTGGCAGCCTGGCTTGTATTTCCTGCAGAACATCTTGGAGGGAGCAACAAGGGAGAAAGGCACTTGTTAAGGAGACAAGGAAGTATGTACGTGTGTGTGTGTGTGTCTCTGTATGTGTGTGTGCGTTTGTTAGTTTGTGAAAGTGAGAAAAGAGCCAGGGAATCTGATTGTTTGGTTCTAGCCACTATCTTGACTGCATTGAGTCCCCTTTAGATGCCCTTTCTAGATTCTGCAGCTCTTGGAAGAAATCCAGATTCAGGAGATAAACTCTCAGATTCCCATCCCTTCGGAGTCAAGGAGACTCTGAAGATGCCACCAGAGTTGCCAGTAAAATATCAGGTTGTCTAGATTATGGTCACTCAATGCTGAAGCTCAGCACTGCCCAACAGATACCAGCCAGGGAAGCCCAGACCAGGATATCGTCCAGAGAATACTAGCATTTCAGACTGTCCTAATATAATGGTCTTTGCTTCCTTTTCACGCACACAGCCTAGTGGCCCTCCCCTTCAGCCCACCCAGAGGGGACTTGGGTGTTACTCAAGGCTCTGCCTAGACTTCTCCTCTGCCTGGCCTAGGAGGTTCACAGATACACAACACTTCTCACCTCGGCATCACTCCAGTTCTTGTGGTCATCAAAGACCTTGTAGCAAGCCCTATTCTTAGAGAGCCAATCAGGGGGACAATTGCTTAAGGCATCTGTGTAGGAAGAGAGGAAGCCCAATGAGAAGATGGCCAAGAGCGGAGGAGGAGAAGGAGGAGGAGGAGGAGAAGGAGGAGGAGGAGGAGGGAGGAGGAGGAGGAGGAGGAAGCAAGTTCTGCAGAACAACATGCTTACAGCCCTGCATTGCAAGCATTTAGCGCAGGTTATATTTAATTTGTTTTTAGAATTGTTGTATGTATTTGGTTTTTATTCTACCTGTGCACCGCCCCGAGTCCCTGTGGGGAGAGGGTGCGGTTTTACAAATTAAATTATTATTATTATTATTATTATTATTATTATTATTATTATTATTATTATTATTATTATTATTATTATTATTATTATTATTATCTTGGATGACTCTAAATTGAAACTGGCTTGGGTTACAAGCAGCTGAATTTGGTTTAGCCTTGGTTAATTTCCCTGAAAGTACACCATTTCCTTTAATCTGTCCTTTGGGGTTGATTTGCCACTCAGTGAAGCATGCCAAGCCAGAAAATGGATTCCTTCAAGGAACCAGGTTAAGCCGGTCTAACCTTTGCCCACTTCGATCTCTGGGGTCAGCTGTGACGTTTCCTCAGCCAGTCGGACTTAGCAACAATTATCCCCTCTTTGGCTACAGCCTAGCTAGACTACCGAAACATGGTTTATGTGGGGCTACCTTGGACGGTCCCCTGTAATTGCAATTGCTGCAGAAGGCATCAGATGAGGAATCGACTGGTGCAAAGTCGGGTGATCACCAGGGTCTTCCCAGAAGGTCCCTCACTGGCCCCCTGGGTGCCCCCAAACAATTGGATAGCTGACTATTTGTGGGACTGGAGAGCTCTTCTGAAGGTGCCCCATGCCATTGGCCGAGCTCTTAGATCCACAGGAAAGGGCCCAAGGTCTTGTGTGGGGGTCCCATGGAGAGTAATGCCTAGGAAGAGGTGAGGGGGGGCTCTCTGCCCCTAGTGATAAATGCAGAGGAATGGCCATGGTGGTGCAGTGGTTAGAGTGCAGTACGGCAGGCTACTTCAGCTGACTGTCAGCTACCTGGAATTTGGCAGTTCGAATCTCACAGCAGGCTGAAGGTTGACTCAGCCTTCCGTCCTTCCGAGGTGGGTAAAATGAGGACCCAGATTACTGGGGGGCAAAAGGCTGACTCTGTAAACCACTTAGAGGGGGCTGTAAAGCAATGTAAAGCAGTCTATCAGTCTAAGGGCCATTGCTATTCTACTTTTATTTTTTAAAAAAATATTGATTGATTTAATAAAGGCGTATGCCCCACTCTCACTATTGAAATGTCTTGTGAATGATAAAAGGACCTTTCATTAAACCTTTAAGTGTTAATCAAGTTTAAAATTTCTGACTTTTGATTGCATTAATGTTGCTTTGTTTTTCCCTTGTTGCAAAGAGCACCCAGTCTTTGAGCAGAGAAATAAGCTGAGGTCCGAATTCTGCAATCAGACAGACGGGAGTGAAAGGAGCTTCACGGAGGGGGGTGGGGGAGGTCGAATAATAATAATAATAATAATAATAATAATAATAATAATAATAATAATCTTTATTGTCATTGTAAAAATTACAATCAGGGAGGGGGGTCAGAGGCAAGAGCTTTGGCCTCTCTGGACACGAGAGACCCAGGTGGAACTCACCGGTTAGGGAGAAGGCCACGACCAGCAAGGCCAGGCTCACCAAGAGGAATCGCCCCATGGTCTCCTTTCCTGCAGAGAAGAGCCAAGAGTGGAGTGGGAGAAGGGGGAGGAAGGACCTCGGGAGGGACTCTTCAGGAAGGGCCATCCAACATCCAACCTGGGAACCCCACACTTTGCTTCCCACTTTTCCACTTGCCCAGCTGTGCATAATTTCTCCCTCCTTGGTCATCCGGCAGCCTTGGTGGGTCACAGCGGATCCTGCACCGCTCCGTGAAGGGCAGAAGAGCCTCCCCTGGAAAGCCTCTCCTGCACATCCCTTCCCCAGAGATCCCCCCTAGAGACCCCTTGCTCCCTGCCCCCCGCAGATCCCCTGCTGGAACCTGGATGTTGCCAGCAGCCCCTGCAAGGGGTCCCTTCAGGTGGAGAGAGAGAGAGGGAGGCAGGAGGGATCTGGTGCAGGGGCCTCACCTGTCAGGTGCCCATGGGTGTAAGAGCCACACTCACCTGTCCCTTTGCCTCCACAGGTAGCAGGTCTGCTCAGTGGCAACTCCAAGCTCCCCTCCAGCAAAGATGACAGAGGCATTTATAGACAAGGCAGGGGGTGGATTTCTGTTGGGGGGGGGAGAGATAGCTTTGCTTCATGATTTCTGGTCCTGATTAACAACCTGAAACCAGATTATTTGCACCACTAAATTTGGAACATGATAAGGGCACAGAACGTTTATTCCTGGGGGTTAATCTCATTGATTGATTGATTGACCTTTCCGGCTTGGTGGACCAGCAGAGGTGGGGAGAGAGAGGGTGGATTGGTGCATACACCCAGCACTTTCAGAAATGCAGCTTTGCACACCTGCACTTACACACTCACCTTCCACTTCTGGGGCCCGGTTCCGAATGGATTGCAGCCCCACACCAGGCTGTGGATGGAGAGTTGGAGCCCCTGATTGATAACGTGTACATTCTTCTCTTGAGGAAGCCAAAGATGTTGCTGCCCCTGAGACTGTGGGGCACCACCGCCCCCTCTGAAGCCAAGGATGGGCCTCCATGCTCTATGCGAAGGTTCACGTCACCCAACACATTGCTTCTCTCGAACTTCCCCCATTCCCAGAACAGAGAGATTTATTTTATTTTATTTTATTTTATTAAATTTATACCCCGCCCTTCTCCTTGTTAGGACCCAGGGCGGCGCACAGGCATTATTAAAACCACAAAATACAAAATACAAAATCGATTTAAAATATATTAAATTATTAGACCCGTGCTAAAAACCCATTTTAAAACCATACAAATTAATTTTAATTTTAAAAGTCAGAAGTAGGGGCTATCCTAGGCCGGCTTGTTGGAATAGATACGTCTTAAGACGTTGGCGGAAGAGGCGGAGGTCCGAGATAGTGCGAAGGTCGGGGGGTAGGTCGTTCCAGAGGGCCGGGCCCGCCACAGAGAAGGCCCTTCCCCTGGGTGTCGCCAGCCGGCATTGCCCCGCTGACGGCACCCGGAGAAGACCCTCTCTGTGGGAGCGGATCGGACGAAGGGATGTATGGGGCAGGAGACGGTCTCGTATATAGCTAGGCCCCGAGCCATGGAGCGATTTGAAGATGGTCGTCAGCACCTTGAAGCGCACTCGAAAGGCCACAGGCAGCCAGTGCAGCTCGCGCAGGACAGGTGTTACGTGGGTTTGCCTTGAGGCACCCATAATCACCCGCGCGGCCGCATTCTGTACTAACTGTAGCTTTCGAGTGCACCTCAAGGGGAGCCCCATGTAGAGAGCGTTACAGTAATCCAGCCGGGATGTCACAAGCGCTTGAGTGACTGTGCGAAGGGCTCCCCGGTCCAGTAAGGGGCGCAACTGGCGTATCAGGCGTACCTGATAGAACGCCCCCCTGGCCACGGCCGTCACATGGTCTGCATGTGACGGCCGTGGATATTTTCTGCACTTTTAAACCCCTCCTGTGTTTGGCCAAGGAAAGCTCATGGATGGTCAGAGCAAAACAGCTGCTGTGCTAGTAGGTGATCTTGCTCAGATCAGATAGTGAAGATCTTTAGCGCAGGAATGGTGACTCTGATGTGGATGGACTAGACCCTGAGTTGGTGGAACATCACTGGGGATGGGGGGCATCATATAAACATTTAAATAAGAAAAGTTCCCCCACCCCCACTGCTGCTGTCAGTCAACTATTCATTAGATAGTCTGCGTAATTGCATTCACACAACTTACAGAAGCCTAGTCTGAGATGGGTGGATCATTTGAGTTTGGGGTGGGGTGGGGGCCCAGCCTTTTCCCAAGGCACCCAAGTATGGAGGGAAGCCACTCATCATCCCCAGCCACAAGAGGCCTCGTGAGTTAATGGGTGCAATGTGAGATGTGTTGGGTTAGTTCAGGTGGTGTAGAAACAGCCTCACTGGCTTCTATAGGAGGTGGGGCCCATTGAAGTCCCTGGCGGCCATTTTTCTTGGCCGTTCCCTTCCTTTGATCTGAAGCCACACGAGGCCGAAAGAACTGAGAATGACCCATGGAGCAGCCTCTGAATGGGTCCTTTATAGTTGTTTGCCTCCAGACAGAATCTTGCCACATTAAAGCAACTATTTTCATAATCATATACTCTGTGAGCTGCTAGGGAGGGTCCAACTTGCTCTCTTCAAGCCCATCAGACATTCCAAACTCCGCTTTCTCTTTGTCATCTGGAAAAGTGCCCCCCCCCTTTGTGACTCTAGATGGTACATTCCACCGAACCCTCTCCCCAATCTGTCCACCCCTCCTCCTTTCCTCTTTTGCTCCTTTGATTGGTGCCTTTTTCATATCACCTCCAGAAGTCTATGGGGAGGCTACAGCCACACAACCACAGGGTCACTTGGTTGACTAAACTTCAAACACTTTTCTTGTTAAGTTCCTAGGAGGCATATTTGCTTCCTGTCAAGGATGAGCTGCTTTGAAAGGCAATAGATGTCTCTTGCTTGGGGGAAATATGTCCCATTTCTCCCTCGGCCAAAGAGGCTGTGACCCCTGAGTCTTCGGCTCAGTGGGATCCCCATGTATGGATCTCTCCATTGGGAGCAACATGGTTGTGAAACGCTGAAGAGATGGACGGAGGGGAACCATTGTACCACCTCCTTTCAGTCGGACATTGGAGTGGCTTCCATGATCCCTCACTCTGGATCTCAGGATCACAGAATGGTCACCTTATGCAGTTGGTGAGATTCCTCTGCTCCATCCTCTGCAAGAGGTAGGAAAACCACTGTCTCTGAAGCCTCTTCTGGCCAACCTACAAGATGGAGAACCCACCACCTTCAGGGTAAGAATCTTCTACTGTTGGACAGATCTTATCACCAGGGAGATTTTTTTCTCACGTTTCAATTAAATTTAGTTGCCATGGGACACTGTATGCTGGGGCCCAAATAAATTCCCTGAATAGAGACATCCCAGGTGCCGTATCTTCAGGATCTTGGCGCTCATAACAGGGAATCCCAAAACTTCTAGAGCAGTAGTTTAGCTGGTCGTTGGCAGGCTAACAATAGGACTGAAAGAGCCCCCACAATAGATTGACACCCTGTGCCACAAGTGCAAACTCAGGGGGTTCCTTTTTAACTTTTTAATTCGGCTTTCAGGGGGTTCCAGGGAGGAGGGAGGGGATAGTCAGGTGGGGGGACGTCAAATTATAGGGCCGGCCGGCGGAAGTAGAGAAACGGAGGAGGAGGAAGGGGGGGTCGTTTCCACTGAGGTATTTTCCATCAGTTCGGTCTTGGGGAGGGCAGGGGCTGTGGGAGACAGGATGGACATTACCGGTTGGAGGACCATGGCCGCTGGTTATGGGCGGTCACGCGCTCCAACCTCCCATGCTCCCATCGCAGACTAGGTGGGCAAGAAGCACAGACCCGGCACCCTAGGCTGATGTTATGCAACGCCAGGTCCGTGGTACAAAAAGCCCCCCTCATCCATGACCTTGTGTCAGAGGGGGACCCGGACCTGGTGGGTATCACGGAAACCTGGTTGGGCCACGAGGGAGGATTACCCCTCATGGAAATGTGCCCACCAGGCTATCGAGCCTTCCATCAGCCTAGGGCCCTAGGGAGGGGTGGGGGGGTGGCGATTATGGTTAGGGAAGGTCTTGAGCCGAAGGATACCACGATCCCTCAGACAACCAGATGTGAGTCCCTCCTCATGAAGTGGGGCCTAGGGAGGCAGTTGGGCGTGTTAGTTGTATACTTGGCTCCTCGCTATGCAACAACAGCCCTTCCTGAGCTCCTAGAGGTGATAGCCGAGGCGGCGGTTGAGACCCCCGGACTTTTGGTCATGGGGGACTTCAACCTGCCATCAGTAGACAAAACCTCTGGGGTAGCTCGGGACTTCATGGCTTCCATGACAGCCATGGACCTGACCCAGGTAGTTTTAGGCCCTACCCACGAGGGTGGATACACCCTGGACCTTATCTTCATCTCGGGACAGTGGAGTCGTGATCTGGGAATAGGGGATTTATCATCACACCCCTGTCATGGACAGATCACGCTCTCCTTCGGCTGGACTTTCCGATTGCCGCACCTCACCGCGGGGAGGCGGAGCCTGATATTCCTATATGGTTCCGCCCCAGGCTCCTGATGGACCCTGCAAGGTTCCAGAGGGAGCTTGGGCCAATTCCTGTGGACTTGCCCCGTGACTCGACTGAGGACCTAGTGGCCGCATGGTTAACTGCAGCCATGGGGGCCTTGGACCGAGTCGCACCCTTGCGACCTCTCTTGTGGCGACGAACCACCCAGGCTCCTTGGTTTACCGAGGAGCTTAGGGAGATGAAACGCCAGAAGAGACGCCTAGAGAGCAGATGGAGATCCTCTCGCTCCGAAGCCGACCGAACACTAGTGAGAACCTATATTAGGACTTACTTAGTGGCGATAAGGGTGGCCAAGCGTGAATATTGTGCCATCCTTATTGCATCCGCAGATAACCGCCCTGCCGCCCTATTTGGGGTGAACCACTCCCTCCTTCATCAGAGGCCGTGGGAAGCCCCTTTGCAGGGTCGAGCAGAGGAATTTGCGATTTATCTGCAGGAGAAAATCACTCGGATTCGGAATGAGCTACCCTCCATCGAGAGTGGTCCAGTTGGACTGTCCGAGGCTGTTCTTGTGACACCATCCTGGGAGGAGTTTGACTTTGTTACTACTGAGGATATGGACAGGTTGTCAAAGAGACTTAAGGCTACCACATGTTTATTGGACCCGTGTCCCTCCTGGCTTGTACTGGCATCCTGGGAGACGACACGAGGCTGGCTCCAGGGCATTGTTAATGCATCTTTGAGTGAGGGGTCCTTGCCTGCCATCTTGAAAGAGGCGGTAGTAAGGCCCCTCCTAAAGAAACGTCCCTGGATCCAGCATTGTTAGAGAACTATCGTCCGGTCTCCAATCTTCACTTTTTAGTGAAGGTTGTAGAGAGTGTGGTGGCCCAACAGTTTCCGCGACACCTGGAGGAAATTGATTATCTAGACTCGCGCCAGTCCGGCTTCCGACCCGGTCACAGCACCGAGACGGCATTGGTCGCGTTGGTTGATGATCTCTGGAGGGCGTGGGATAGAGGATATTCCTCTATCCTAGTCCTGTTAGACCTCTCAGCGGCTTTTGATACCATCGACCATGGTATCCTATTGCACCGACTGGGGGGGTTGGGGCTGGGAGGCACCGTTTTACGGTCGTTCTTGTCCTACCTCTCTGGTCGGTCGCAATATGTGTTGGCAGGGGGGCAGAGGTCGGCCTCGAGACTCCTCTTATGTGGAGTTCCTCAGGGGTCGGTCTTCTCGCCCCTCCTATTCAACACATATATGAAGCCGCTGGGCGAGATCATCCGTGGTTTTGGGGTGGGATATCATCTGTACGTTGATGATACTCAGCTGTACATATCCACCCCAGACCATCCCAACGATGCTGTTGAGGTGATGTCCCAGTGTTTGGAGGCCGTACGGATCTGGATGGGTAATAACAAACTCAAGCTCAACCTGTCCAAGACTGAGTGGCTGTGGCTCCCGGCACCCCGGTTCAGCCAGATTACTCCAACTCTGGCCATTGGGGGCGAACGACCGGCCCCCGTGGAGAGGGCGCGCAATTTGGGTGTCCTCCTGGATTCCCGGCTGTCCATGGAGGACCATGTGGCGGCCGTGGCCAGGGGGTCATTTCATCAGGTACACCTGATGCGCCAATTGCGCCCCTTACTGGACCGGGCTGCCCTGCGCACAGTCACTCAAGCACTCGTGACATCCTGACTCGACTACTGTAATGCTCTCTACATGGGGCTTCCCTGAGGTGCACTCGAAAGCTACAGTTAGTCCAGAATGCAGCCGCACGGGTGATTACGGGAGCGCCTAGACACTCCCATATAACACCAATCCTGCGCAAGCTGCACTGGCTTCCTGTGGTCTTTTGGGTGCACTTCAAGGTTTTGACGACCATCTTTAAAGTGCTCCATGGCTCGGGACCTAGTTATATGCGAGACCGCCTCCTGCCCCATACATCCCTTAGACCGATAGAGAGGGCCTTCTCAGGGCGCCATCGGCCGGACAATGCCGACTGGCGACACCCAGGGGAAGAGCCTTCTCTGTGGCGGGCCCTGCCCTTTGGAACGACCTACCCCTTGAATTGCGTACCATCACTGACCGTCTCATACCATCACATACCATCTCTTCCGCCAGTGTTTAAAGACTCATTTGTTCCATTTAGCCGGCCTAGCGTAACCTCCACAAATGACTATTTTAGACAGTTTTAAATTTGGGGATTTTAATTTGTTTTTAGCGCAGTATGGTATCACATAAGTTTTTTAAATTTTTTAGTTGATTTTGTATTGTATTTTAAATTCCTGTGCGCCGCCCTGGGTCCTTTTGGAGAAGGGCGGGGTATAAATTTAATAAAATAAAAATAAATAAATAAATAAATAAATAAGCCCAAAGTTGTCTTCTTCCCCTTGGAAGGAAAGCAAGGAGGAAGAAGGGGAGGAGGAACAAGGAAGCGAGTCCTTCTGTCCATGTTCCACAGTGGCTCTCTCCCCTCTCATGGACGAGGGAACTTTATTGCAGAGCCACTTAGCATTCAGCCGAAGGAGATGAAATCTGGGGCCTCCAAGCTCTGATGAGCAGGCAGTCAGGGTGAGTGCAGGGATTGGAGCCACCATTAACCACTTAACACCAGGCCCCCTTCCCAGAGTGGCCCCCCCTATCATCTCCCACCTCATCTCCTTAGACCAGGAGTCCCCAATCCCTAGTCCATGGCCCAGTGCTGATCCGGAGCCCATCCTGTATTGGGCCGAGGAAATGGTAGGCAAGCTTCATTTGTCAAAGGAAAACCATCCCCTTCCATCAGTCTGAAAGAGTCGGAAAGTTTGGGCCCACTGCCCAAGACCAATCATCCCCAACACATAAGATTGTATGGGTCCGCTTGGAGAAGGGCAGGGTATAAATATAATAAATAAAATAAATAAATAAATAAATGAAGTCAGAAAGATCAGAATGTATTTTGTCAGAGACGGAGCCTGCATAGCAATGATACAAGGTTTGGTCCTGCTGCTGCAAGATCATCATTGATTCTTTTGCCACTGGACGGTCCAATCAGACCTAAACTGTCCTGAAGGGACAGTGAGTATGAAGCTGAATCTTTGCTGATCATAGGGATATTGCCAAGTCCCTGTTTGATCCAAAGGACAGCCCCTCCCCCCAAGCTGGCAAGAAGGAGTGAGAAGTGAAAGTGATTCTAGCTGGATTGTTTATTGTCTTAAAGAGATACCTGCAAAAGAGATAGCCCGTAAAAATCTTTCAAACTAAGCTGAAACTTTTTTTAAAAAAAATAATTAAAACAAGCGGCGGAATTAAGCACTGGAGGACTTGATCAATGGGCTATCACAACCTCTCTAATTGATATTTCAAACGGAACCTATGAAGAAACAGAGTAAGTTTTTTTCCTCTTTTATTTTTTTCCCTGTTTAGAACCTTGGATGAAATTTCTTCCTTTTCATTAGTATGTGTGACATTTAAACATTTTTCTCTTCTTTGTACTACACCTAAGAATACCTAAGAATTTAAGTTCTTTTTGAAACAACTAAGATATAAAAAGAAACAAAGAAAACTGTAATGATTGAAACAACAGAAGGGAAAATGGCACTGCTACTTGCAAATTGAAATAGGTGGATATGTTCAAAGAACTGCAGTTTGCTTAAAAGTGAAAGGAGAATTGCTTGTTTTTCTTTACAAATGCTTTTGTGAAGCCTAATTTTAACTAGAGATTCGACTGTGAATTTGAGTTTGTTAAAAGCATTCCCTAAGCTAGGGTAGCAGCCCTTTTTTTCATCTTAGTGTATGCTAAACAACAACAACAAAATGTTACCTTGCAAGAAATAATGGATGCAATACAGCAATACACGAATTCATTTGAAAAAAATAGAACATTTAATTGGAGAATATCAGGAAAAGGATGCAGTTACATATCAAATGGAAAAAACAGAGGTCAATTCCTTAAGCACTATAAAGGAAAATAACCACAAAGAAACTAAAATGGCTGATCCTTTCAATGAGCGGCTTATGTCTGGCGATGAGAAAAGTGGAACATGGAAAGAGGAATCAGATGGATGAGAACTCCACCTCAGATGGCAAGATATAGAAGAAGAAACAAGAAAAGAATCTATGATATTAAAGAAAGAAACTTGACTAGTGACACCATTGCTAACAACCCTGACACTTAAAATTAAACTAAGGAAGAAGAAGAGGAAGAGGAGGAGAAGAAGAAGAAGAAGAAGAAGAAGAAGAAGAAGAAGAAGAAGAAGAAGAAGAAGAAGAAGAAGAAGAAGAAGAAGAAGAAGAAGAAGAAGAAGAAGAAGAAGGTCTCCAGAACAACAGGAAAGAACTTACAAATGATGGACTGCAAAGAGAAGTCCACTTGTCTGGTCATATGTCTAGGATGGATTTTGAAAGAATGTCATATTTTTTAAGATTTCAGAACATTTCAGAGGAAGCTGGTGAATGTCTTCCTGATCTCATGAGTACAATTTTAGCAGACTATTTACAGAAACCTAAAGAGGAGATCAGGGGGGACATTGACCTAGTTTATAGAATAAATTCAACATATGCCAGGTTAAATGAAGTACCCAGAGAGATACATATTAAATTTGTTAGAAGGTCGACCAGGGAGGGAATTTTGAAGGCGCAGAGGGACGGGCCTTTAATTTACCAACAAAAGGAAGTCGTCATCTTGAAGCAGATCCCAAAAAAGATTAGAGAGGTGAGAAGGAAATATTCCTCCTTATCTAAAAAATTGTTTAATCACGGGATTTGGTTTAAGTGGGCGATGCCCGAAGGGATGCTGGTGTTCTGGGAAGGAGGAAGAGTAAGGATTAAAACAATTGCTGAGGCAGATGCCTTTCTTAAAAAACATTCCTCTGTCCTGGGGGAAGATCCAGGGGGGGGGGGCAGAGGGGGCCACGGCCCCGCCCGCGGGAGGCCAGGAAGGAGAACAAGAAGTTACAATTGCCAAGAGACTTAGATCTAAAAAATGACTTTGCTTTTTATTAACATAGTATAATTTTTTGTCTGGATGTTTTTTTATATGATTGCCAGCATATAATATAGAATGTATAACATATGCATTTATCTTCACCTTGTTGTATGAATGAACAATGCATTACCAATGTCTTACTTTGCAGCCCGGAGGGGCCAACGATTTCGACGTGAAAGTTCTCAAATTTTCTTTTGTATCATCTTACCCATCCTAAAAAAACTTTGTAAAAACCAATAAAACTTTTGCAATAAAAAAAAAATAGGCTACAGGGAATCATGATTTTGGAGGATAGTAGAATTAACAAATATGATGCCAACATGTGGCTGTGTTCCAAGTTTTTATTGGTATGTTTTAAAATGAAGGACATATAATACAATTATAATTAATTAAGGAAGCCATGAAAAAGATAAAGTTTATAAATATATTTGATGTGGTGTACTTGAAATAATATGAAACAATATAAAACTTGGATGTTTAAAAATAAAATAAACAAAAAATCTGAATAAGAAAAAGAATGTACATTGTCAATCAATCAATCAATCAATCAAACAAACAAACAAACAATCAGTGGTGATTAACCTTCCAGGAGTCAAATTGTGGGCCCTTATTGTGTTCCAAAACTAGTCAGCCAAACAAACTTCTTCCAGGTTGTCAATCAAGACCAGAATTTATTTGACCTCCTGGCACATCAGGAGGAGCAACGTCAGTTCCAAGATACAGAACGCATCCATGAAGCGAAGGGGTGTAGATCCGAGATTTCGGCAGGTGGGGGGGGCTTCCTTGCTTCTCCAGGTTCCATCACTGTGGAGCAGGAACAGGAGCGATCAACACTGGCAGAGAAACGGATACAACTCCTCGCAGTTCGAATCACTCCACTGGAGATACTCTGGGCAGGAAAAAGAAAGTTTTGATTCCCCTTTGGAGTGACTCCCTCAGAGTCCCAAAAGTTCATTTCGATGGCTTCTGCCTCCTTCTCAGGAGCTCTGGAGGACACCACAGGTGGAGAACCTCATCTGTCAAGATGAGCTTAGGACTCAGCAACCCAGATAAGGTACCTAGCCATCAAGTTTATTTCGCCTGTCTTGGGGTTTTAGGCTGTTCTTGGGTTGGGCTTTGAAGTGTACGGGGCATCTGTCAGCTTTTCTCTAGTCTTTGAGTGGCCGAGATTTGTCTGACTTTGATGGGGTAGACAGGGGTCCCCAACACCAGCACAGTGGCCCACGGCTGGGCCAAGAGAGGCTCAGAACTGGGCAGTGGAAGTGGCAGGGGAGCACAGGCTCCCACCCACACCTGCACGAGGAGGTCCAGAACGGCTTCCTGGACAACAGTTATGGAAGTGGAGAAAAGAGGCTCTTCCTCTCTCACAAAGGCCGTGCCACCAACTCAGCGGTCGAAGGTGTCTGCACACACTCCATTTGCCAGTACAGAACTCGCACGGAGCTATCCCCTCCCCCCCACCTGCTGGTCCAGAGAGCCAGAAAGATTGGGGAACTCTGGGGGAGAAGATGGATGGGTAGTTAAGCAGGAAAGAACATAAACCGGGTCTCCTCTGAGCGGGACGGCCTGTCAGAAAGCTGGTTAAGGTGGAGCTTGTTGGTTTTACGAGGAGCTGATGGCCCTGTCATTATTTTCATAAACATCTGCAATTCATGAAGGAATGATGGCTTCCGTTGTTAATGGTGTGTCCCAGGGACATTTTGTGCTCACTGAACTGTACAGAAGGTAGACTGTGACAGCTCACTGGTCCAAGGGATAAACCATGGTTTACAATTGCAGATTGTAGGACTGTGACAAGGGATAAACCATGGTTTACAATTGCAGATTGTAGGACTGTGACAAGGGATAAACTATGGTTTACAATTGCAGATTGTAGGACTGTGACAAGGGATAAACTATGGTTTACAATTGCAGATTGTAGGACTGTGACAAGGGATAAACCATGGTTTACAATTGCAGATTGTAGGACTGTGACAAGGGATAAACCCTGGTTCACCAAGCAGCTCAGAGGGAGGAAGGGACATAAGAGGCAGCTGGAGGAGAACTGGAGGAGGACAAAGAGGGAGGCCGGCCAGCTGGACACACACAGGAGCCCATATGTGGTTCCATGTTGTGATGACAAGAGCAGCAACACTAATTATTTATCCACCCTTCTTGCATCTCCAGGTAGCAAACCAGCCTCCCTCTTTCAGGTAACCAGGTGCCTACTAGGTAAGCCTGGAGCCCTTGCAAAGTCACTAGGAGGAACATTCTGGGCCTTGGAGACCTCTTTGAGCCTTGTTACCTGGGAGGAGGAGTCCAAACCTCTTGTGTTTGAGGAAGTGGGCAGGATCCTTGTGGCCTGGAGCTTGGCAACGTCTGTGATGGACCCATGTCCCTCTTGGTTTGATAAGACTCCCTGGGAGATGGCACGTGGTTGGGTCCCAGAGGGGATTAATGTCTTTTTGTGAGAGTTGGTGGTACTTTCATAACTGTTGTGCACGGTACCACTTTGGTCCTGCTTCAGGGGTTGTGGGTAGGAAGCAATTGTGTTACCTCCGACCTCATGGCTGGTTCCAGACAGTTAGGTAGGGGAGGGAAGGTCCAGGCTTCAGCCTCTGTAGTGTGAGGTGGGAGTTGGGTTTGAGCCTTTCACCAGTCCTCTACATGAAACGGCTAGGAGGTGCCATTTGTAGGTTTGTGGTTCGGTGTCACCAGTATGCTGGCGATACCCAGTTATGTATCTCCACCCCTAGCCAGGCAGGTGATGCAGGGGAGGTGTGGCTGAGGATGAGGGGGACATAAGGGTCTGGATGGGGAGGAACCAGCTTCACCTCAACCCTACGAGGACAAAGTGGCTCTGGATTTCTGCCCCTCCCTCCAGACCTGGTTGATACTTCATCTTTGGCATTGCACAGGGTGGCACAATGATCTAGTGCATGATTTGAGGGTCTTGGCTTCTGATTGAGGGGTAGGGGTTCAGCTACGGCTAGGGCATCCTTTTTACCAAACCATGTAATGCACTAATTGCTCACTCGAGGCCTTGATCCCAGTAACACGTTGTTTGGTTGCTCCCTATTTGGACTACTGCCATGTGCTATAAATGGGGCCGTCCTTGAGGCTCACTTGGAAATGTCCACTGGACCAGGATAAGCAGCGGGCAGGGCAACGGGGGCCTCTAGGTTTGCCCATGCAAAATCTCTGTTGTGGAAGCTGCAGTGGCTTCACATTTCTTTCCGAGTGCAATTCAAAGCGCTGGCCCTGAGCCTGAAAGCCCTGCATGGATTACCTGGGGGCTCCCTCTCCCTAAGCGAAGACTAAGAGGGTGGGTGGGTCTCCCATGCCTTCCTTTCAGCATTGCCACCTTGCAGGACGGGGGAAGTGGGCCTTTCCTGCAGCATCCCCCTGCCCCATGGAGCATCCTTCCCCCTGAAGTTCAGCCGACTTCCACCCTTTTAGCCTTTGAGGATATTACTTTCCTCCTGAGTACTGGGAGAGTATTGGCTGATTTCAAATCAGAAATCTGATTCAGTGCCAGGTTTTCATTTTTGTTCAATTTCTACTACAGCTTCTGTACCATTTTATCCTTGGAGTGGGAGTAGGTTATGATGGGTTTCCTGCCTAAGTCTTTTAGGTAAATAAATAAGGCGCACCCCTCAGTTTCCAGGGCTCCAAGATCCTCATCCTTGCTGGAATTGCACCACAGTTACTTCCCCAACCCTTTGGCTCACCTGTTTCTTTCTCGAGCTTAACACAGGACTTGTTGCTGTCATTTGAGCGATCAGGCTTGCCATTGGCCCAGGCTAGGTAGTTGACTGTGCGCTGATTTGTCCACTTCCAATCACGTGTCTGTAATGACAGGGAAGCCACGTTAACCAACTGAGGAAGGGGCTCTGGCTCTACAGGGTCCAGATCAGAAATGAAAGTTGTCAGGTTTTAATCATCTCTCTCTCTCTCTTTCCATCTGCTCCCTCAATCTCAGTTGATCTGTAGCAGGTAAGGAGAGTTACACATGGTGACTGTTCCGATTCTTCTAGAGAATGGATTAGAATGGATTAAAATTGTACAACCTTGGTTCCTGATTTCTTGTCCTTGGAACTGAGCTCAATTCCAGGGAAACATCCCTTCTTTCTATACGATCAAGGATATTTCAGGAATTGAAAATGCAACACAGCACAAGATGTTCTGTTGGTAAGAGAAACGAGCAATTTCCTGTGCAAAACCAATAAAGGGGAAGAAAGCACAACCCTCCCAGGTTGGGACTCACAGTCCCAGAATTAATGGCCCACCGGAGTTCCCAGAAGCTTCAGAGGCCATTCAATGGGCCATCAGGAGGAAGCCAGACTGAAGGAGGAGCTCAGTGTGAGAGATGGCCTTGATCCTGAGACGGTGGTCAGAGGAGGATCGGGCCCTTTGGGGCTTCAACCATGGCAGTCGGTTCTCCAGGTGGGCAGGAATGGTTGGTGAGGGGCAGGAGAGACGGCATTGGAGTAAATACCATTTCTCAGAGGTTTTGTCCAAGGCTTTTGAGTTTTTATCAGAGAGAGATCCCTACCTCCTATTGGGTGATCCTTCCAAAAGCCCCATGGAAATGGTAAGGGTGGATCTGAGAACATCAGCAGCAGAAAGAGAGACCTACTTTACTTGGATCATGCAGTCCAATCCAGACACTTTGACCACTTTTGATATTCGCTTTGACATAATTGGCCATGTCATCTGTCTCTAGTTTCTCTTGGATGGAGGAGAGATGGCAGATTTCCCCATGTTTCCAGCAGAACGCCTGGGAGAAAGCGAGAAGGGAGAAAGACAAATTAGCTTGTGTGTGTTCGTTTGTGAAAGTGACAAAAAAGAGCAGGGGATCTGACTACATTGTCCAAGCCCCTGTCTTGACTGTGTTGGCTCCCCTCAAATGTCCTTAATGGAACAACAGAGTCGGAAGGGACCTTGTAGATCGCCTAGTCCAACCCCCTACTGAAGAAGCAGGAGTCCCTACACGTTTTCTGACAGAGGGCAGTCCAGTCTCTTCTTGAAAGTCTCCAGTGTTGAAGCTCCCACAACGTCTGAAGGCAACTTCTCTTCCATGGGTTGATTGTTCTCTCTGTCAGGGAATTTCTCCTTATTTCCAGGTTGAGCTTCTCCTTGATCAGTTCCCATCCATTATTCCTTATTTGGCCTTCGGGTGACTTGGAGAATAGCCTGGCCCCCTCCTCACTGTGGCAGCCCCTCAAATGTTGGAAGACTGCTCTCCTGCCTGCCCTGGTCCTTCTCTTCACTAGATCAGCCATGCCCAGTTCCTGCAACCGTTCAACGCATGTTTTATCATCCAGTCCCCTCATCATCCTGGTTGCTCTTCTCTGCACTTTTTCTAAAGGCTCAACATCTTTTTTATAGTGTGGTGACCAAAACTGGATACAGTACTCTAGGTGTACTTCTCCTCTGCCTGGGCTAGGAGATTCAAGGACACAGCACTTCTAACCTCTGCATCGTTCCAGTTCTTTTGTTCCCCGAAAACCTTGTGGCAATCCGAGTTATATTTGGACCTCCCTTGATTGTATCCCTGTGATAATGCAATTTAGGATTGTGTTGACATTTTTGTCTGCTGCTGCAGACGGCTGGGTCCTATTTAGCTGATTGTCCCCTAAGACCCCAAGATCCCTCTCACAGTCCCTGAGGTGAAACCTGGTTTCTCCCAATCTATGTTTTTACTTCTGGTAGATTCTGCAGCTCTTGAACAATTCCTGATTTAGATTCAGGAGACACTCTCAGATTCCCATCACTTCAGAGTCAAGGAGACTCTGAAGATGCCACCAGAGTTGCCAGTAAAATATCAGGTTGTCTAGATTATGGTCACTCAATGCTGAAGCTCAGCACTGCCCAACAGATACCAGCCAGGGAAGCCCAGACCAGGATATCGTCCAGAGAATACTTGCATTTCAGACTGTCCTAATATAATGGTCTTTGCTTCCTTTTCATGCACACAGCCTAGTGGCCCTCCCCTTCAGCCCAACCAGAGGGGACTTAGATGTTACTCAAGGCTCTGCCTAGACTTCTCCTCTGCCTGGCCTAGGAGGTTCACAGACACACAGCACTTCTCACCTCAGCATCGTTCCAACTTTTTCGTTCATTGAAGATCTTGTAGCAATGCACATCTCTGTGGTACCATCCTTTGGGGCAAGGGATTCGGGCTCCTGTGTGAGAAGAGAGGAAGTCCAATGAGAAGAGGGGGAGGGGGATGCAAGAGCTTTGGCCTCTCTGGACACGAGAGACCCAGGTGGAACTCACCGGTTAGGGAGAAGTCCACGACCAGCAAGGCCAGGCCCACCAAGAGGAATCGCCCCATGGTCTCCTTTCCTGCAGAGAAGAGTCAAGAGTGGAGTGGGAGAAGGGGGAGGAAGGACCTCGGGAGGGACTCTTCAGGAAGGGCCATCCAACATCCAACCTGGGAACCCCACACTTTGCTTCCCACTTTTCCACTTGCCCAGCTGTGCATAATTTCTCCCTCCTTGGTCATCCGGCAGCCTTGGTGGGTCACAGCGGATCCTGCACCGCTCCGTAAGGGTCAGAAGAGCCTCCCCTGGAAAGCCTCTCCTGCGCATCCCTTCCCCAGAGATCCCCCCCTAGAGACCCCTTGCTCCCTGCCTCCCGCAGATCCCCTGCTGGAACCTGGATGTTGCCAGCAGCCCCTGCAAGGGGTCCCTTCAGGTGGAGAGAGAGAGAGGGAGGCAGGAGGGATCTGGTGCAGGGGCCTCTCCTGTCAGGTGCCCACAGTTGGGAGAGAGCCCCACTCACCTGTCCCTTTGCCTCCACAGGTAGCAGGTCTGCTCAGTGGCAACTCCAAGCTCCCCTCCAGCAAAGGTGACAGAGGCATTTATAGACAAGGCAGGGGGTGGATTTCTGTTGGGGGGGGGAGAGATAGCTTTGCTTCAGAATTTCTGGTCCTGATTAACAACCTGAAACCAGATTATTTGCACCACTAAATTTGGAACATGATAAGGGCACAGAACGTTTACTCCTGGGGGTTAATCTCATTGATTGATTGATTGATTGATTGATTGATAACAGTGTTCCTCGACCTTTCCGGCTTGGTGGACCAGCAGAGGTGGGGAGAGAGAGGGTGGTTTGGTGCATACACCCAGCACTTTCAGAAATGCAGCTTTGCACACCTGCACTTACACACTCACCTTCCACTTCTGGGGCCCGGTTCCGAATGGACTGCAGCCCCACACCAGGCTGTGGATGGAGAGTTGGAGCCCCTGATTGATAACGTGTACATTCTTCTCTTGAGGAAGCCAAAGATGTTGCTGCCCCCGAAGTTCTTTGGCCAGGGAGACTGTGGGGCACCACCGGCCCCTCTGAAGCCAAGGATGGGCCTCCATGCTCTATGCGAAGGTTCACGTCACCCAACACATTGCTTCTCTCGAACTTCCCCCATTCCCAGAACCGAGAGATATTTTCTGCACTTTTAAACCCCTCCTGTGTTTGGCCAAGGAAAGCTCATGGATGGTCAGAGCAAAAGAGCTGCTGTGCTAGTAGGTGATCTTGCTCAGATCAGATAGCGAAGATCTTTAGCGTAGGAATGGTGACTCTGATGTGGATGGACGAGACCCTGAGTTGGTGGAACATCACTGGGGATGGGGGGCATCATATAAACATTTAAATAAGAAAAGTTCCCCCACCCCCACTGCTGCCGTCAGTCAACTATTGATGAGATAGTCTGCGTAATTGCATTCGCACAACTTACAGAAGCCTAGTCTGAGATGGGTGGATCGTTTGAGTTTGGGGTGGGGTGGGGGCCCAGCCTTTTCCTAAGGCACCCAAGTATGGAGGGAAGCCACTCATCATCCCCAGCCACAAGAGGCCTCGTGAGTTAATGGGTGCAATGTGAGATGTGTTGGGTTAGTTCAGGTGGTGTAGAAACAGCCTCACTGGCTTCTATAGGAGGTGGGGCCCATTGAAGTCCCTGGCAGCCATTTTTCTTGGCCGTTCCCTTCCTTTGATCTGAAGCCACACGAGGCCGAAAGAACTGAGAATGACCCATGGAGCTGCCTCTGAATGGGCCCTTTATAGTTGTTTGCCTCCAGACAGAATCTTGCCACATTAAAGCAACTATTTTCATAATCATATACTCTGTGAGCTGCTAGGGAGGGTCCAACTCTCTCTCTTCAAGCCCATCAGACATTCCAAACTCCGCTTTCTCTTTGTCATCTGGAAAAGTGCCCCCCCCCCTTTGTGACTCTAGATGGTACATTCCACCGAACCCTCTCCCCAATCTGTCCACCCCTCTTCCTTTCCTCTTTTGCTCCTTTGATTGGTCCTTTTTCATAGCACCTCCAGAAGTCTATGGGGAGGCTACAGCCACACAACCACAGGGTCACTTGGTTGACTAAACTTCAAACAATTCTCTTGTTAAGTTCCTAGGAGGCATATTTGCTTCCTGTCAAGGATGAGCTGCTTCGAAAGGCAATAGATGTCTCTTGCTTGGGGGAAACATGTCCCATTTCTCCCTCGGCCAAAGAGGCTGTGACCCCTGAGTCTTCGGCTCAGTGGGATCCCCATGTATGGATCTCTCCATTGGGAGCAACATGGTTGTGAAACGCTGAAGAGATGGACGGAGGGGAACAATTGTACCACCTCCTTTCAGTCGGACATTGGAGTGGCTTCCCTGATCCCTCACTCTGGATCACAGGATCACAGAATGGTCACCTTATGCAGTTGGTGGGATTCCTCTGCTCCATCCTCTGCAAGAGGTAGGAAAATCACTGTCTCTGAAGCCTCTTCTGGCCAACCTACAAGATGGAGAACCCACCACCTTCAGGGTGAGAATCTTCTACTGTTGGACAGATCTTATCACCAGGGAGATTTTTTTCTCACGTTTCAATTAAATTTAGTTGCCATGGGACACTGTTTCTGGGGCCCAAATAAATTCCCTGAATAGAGACATCCCAGGTGCCGTATCTTCAGGATCTTGGCGCTCATAACAGGGACCCCCAAAACTTCTAGAGCAGTAGTTTAGCTGGTCGTTGGCAGGCTAACAATAGGACTGAAAGAGCCCCCACAATTGATTGACACCCTGTGCCACAAGCCCAAAGTTGTCTTCTTCCCCTTGGAAGGAAAGCAAGGAGGAAGAAGGGGAGGAGGAACAAGGAAGCGAGTCCTTCTGTCCTGGTGCCACGGTGGCTCTCTCTCCTCTCATGGACGAAGGAGTTTTATTGCAGAGCCACTTAGCATTCAGCCGAAGGAGATGAAATCTGGGGCCTCCAAGCTCTGATGAGCAGGCAGTCGGGTGAGTGCAGGGATTGGAGCCACCATTAACCACTTAACACCAGGTCCCCTTCCCAGAATGGCCCCCCTATCATCTCCCACCTCATCTCCTTAGACCAGGAGTCCCCAATCCCTAGTCCGTGGCCCAGTGCTGATCCGGAGCCCATCCTGTATTGGGGCGAGGAAAACCAAAGGAAAACCATCCCCTTCCATCAGTCTGAAAGAGTTGGAAAGTTTGGGCCCACTGCCCAAGACCCATCATCCCCAACACATAAGATTGTATGGGTCCGCTTGGAGAAGGGCAGGGTATAAATATAATAAATAAAATAAATAAATAAATGAAGTCAGAAAGATCAGAATGTATTTTGTCAGAGGCGGAGCCTGCATAGCAACGATACAAGGTTTGGTCCTGCTGCTGCAAGATCATCATTGATTCTTTTGCCACTGGACGGTCCAATCAGACCTAAACTGTCCTGAAGGGACAGTGAATATAAAGCTGAATCTTTGCTGATCATAGGGATATTGCCAAGTCCCTGTTTGATCCAAAGGAAGGGCTTCAAATCTGCGGTAAACAGACAGCCCCACCCCCCCAAGCTGGCAAAGTTGCAGAGAGTTTTTTTCCTCTTCTATTTTTTCCCCTGTTTAGAACCTTGGATGAAATTTCTTCCTTTTCATTAGTATGTGTGACATTTAAACATTTTTCTCTTCTTTGTACTACACCTAAGAATACCTAAGAATTTAAGTTCTTTTTGAAACAACTAAGATGTAAAAAGAAACAAAGAAAACTGTAATGATTGAAACAACAGAAGGGAAAATGGCACTGCTGCTTGCAAATTAAAATAGGTGGATATGTTCAAAGAACTGCAGTTTGCTTAAAAGTGAAAGGAGAATTGCTTGTTTTTCTTTACAAATGCTTTTTTGAAGCCTAATTTTAACTAGAGATTCGATTGTGAATTTGAGTTTGTTAAAAGCATTCCCTAAGCTAGGGTAGCAGTCCTTTTTTTCATCAACAATTGGAGACAATAGCGTATGCTAAACAACAACAACAAAATGTTACCTTGCAAGAAATAATGAATGCAATACAGCAATACTCTAATTCAGTGATGGCTAACCTTTTTTGGCTCGCGTGCCAAAAGCGGGGGGAGCACAGGGGGGTGCCGTGCATGGCTGTGCCACACCCATAATGCTATGTGCGTGACCCCCTGCTTTTGGCGCACTTTTTTCACCCTCCCCAGGCTCCAGAGGACTTCTAGGAGCCTGGGGAGGGTGAAAACAGCCTCCCCTCCCCATCTCCAGAGGCTTCAGGAGCTTCCCTGAAGCCTCCAGAGGGCGAAAAACAGCCTCAGAAGAAGGCCTAAATCAGCTGGCCAGCACACACATGTTCACTGGAGCTGACAGGGCAATGCTTCGCGTGCCCTAAGAAATGATTCCATGTGCCACCAGTTGCTATATTTTGAAATAAAAAAAGTATTTTGGGTAAGATGTTCATTTTGACTGTTGCTATTCTCCCCATGAAGGAGAGCTGTAAATTTTTCCACTGTTCTAGATCCACCTTAATTTAGTCAAATAGTTTATTGTAATTATCTGCCTTAGGTTTTACGCTTCTCTTCATTAATTGTATTCCTAAATATCTCACTTTCTTTGCTATTTGAATGTTTAATCTATCAGCCAACTCATTTTTCTCCCCATTTGTCATATTTTTCACTAATATCTTAGTTTTTTCTTTATTTGCCTTCAAATCGGCTGCTTCCCCATATTCTCCCAGTACTTTCATTGGCCTCATACCAGACTGCAAATGTTTTTTCCATAATAAACACCAAGTGGTCTGAAAATGCTTGGAGCTTAATTTTTAATTTCCAGACCCTTAATTTTCTCATCTTTTGAATTATCCTGGTCAAGACTTCCAATGTTAATATAAATAATAGTGGTGATAGTGGGCACCCTTGCCTTGTGGCTTTTTGAATTTTAAAGTTCTGTGTTGTATCCCCACTTATTACCACTCTGGCCACTTGTTTACAACATATTGCCTTAAACATATTTATGAAGTTTTTGCCAAATTCCATATACTTTAACTGGCACAACATAAAATCCCATTTTACATTGTCGAATGCTTTTTGTGCATTAATAAATATCAAGGCCATTTGTTTCTCACTGTGGACTCCATAGTATTCTAGGATGTCTAGTATTGTCCTGGTGCTAATTTTTAGTTGCCTCCTTGGCAAGAAGCCATTCTGATCTACATGGATAAATTTCCCCAGAATTTTTTTTAGTCTCTCAACCATTATGGCCACAAATATTTTATAGTCTGCATTTAACAAAGAAATGTGTCAGGCCTACTTCCATCATTAATCAAGAAAGATCACAATTTACTCCACAACTGTTTTTACTGGGTATAGTTAGGGATTTTACATTGGGGGAAACAAAATTGATTCTGTATATGGTGACAGCAGCTAGACTGCTGGTTGCCCAGCATTGGAAGAAAGATGTTTTGCCTACTATAGACCAATGGATGCAGAAGATGGCTGGAGTTGCTGAAATGGCAAAAATTTCAGCCTTTTTAAAGGACCAGATGCAAGAGACTTATGCACAGGAGTGGAAAAAGTGGATTGATTATATACAAAACAAATACCAGACTAGAAAATATTGTGTAGCTTTTAGTTGAATAAGGTAGTCGGCAGGGGGTAGAATATGAAGGGAATGAATAGCATATATTGTGTTTGGAATTACTAGGGTTGCATATAGCGGAAGTCAGGGGTTTGGGGGGGAGGGGAGGTTGGGGAGAGTTAGGGAGGGTATGGGAGGGAACTATATTGGTACTTGATTTATGTACTCTAGGTTGAAAGAGGGGGGGGGAAGGGTATAATATTTGGTCCTGATTCATGTAGTTTATGTTGGGGGAGGGGGGCAAAGGGATATAATATTTGTATTTGATTTATGTTTTTTCATGTTGGGGTAAGGGGGGGGAATTTGTTGGTGAAAAACTTTTTCAATTAAAAAAAAGAAAAAGAAAAGAAAGACCACGCTCAAACCCATTTTGAAAGTTTAAGGTGGGCAGCACGTCCAGGAACATCCTCAGAATGGAATGTGAGACCGTTGGCCTTGGTGATATCCAGCCCTGGCTCCAAACACCTCCAGCACACTTAATGCCCAATACCCACAGCCCCTCCCTCCCCGTTTCAATGGCAGCCGAAGCGAGCAATAAAGCGGAGGCTGACAAAATGGGCCCGTAGTTTTTGATTAGCATCAAATCAGAGTTCTCCTTAGGGATAAGTGTAATATTTGCTTCTTCCCATGACGCCGGTATCTTTGCCTCTTTTAACAGCCAATTGAACATCTCTAATAATATTGGCCCTAGAAGGTCTTGCAGCTCTTTCTATATTTCGGATGGTAATCCATCAGGACCTGGCGTTTTATTATTATTATTATTGTTGTTGTTGTTGTTGTTGTTGTTGTTGTTGTTATTATTATTATTATTATTATTATTATTATTATTATTACTATTCTTATTCTTATTCTTATTCTTATTCTTATTCTTATTCTTATTCTTATTCTTATTCTTATTCTTATTCTTATTCTTATTCTTATTCTTATTCTTCTTCTTCTTCTTCTTCTTCTTATTATTATTATTATTATTATTATTATTATTATTATTATTATTATTATTATTATTATTATTATTATTATTATTATTATTATTATTATTATTATTATTATTATTATTGCCTTTTTATTGCCTCGGTCAACTCTAACTCAAGTTACGTCTTTGTTCAATATATTTTTTTATGTTTTCAGGGATTGTCAGCAGTTCAGCTTTCTGGAAACATCGTTGTGCTTTCTCTTCTATATTGCATTTGTCATCCTTGTATAAATTCTTGTAGAACTCATAGGTTATCATTTCCCCCCCACCTTCATTTTGATGTATTACATTTCCCTCTTTGTTTTGTAATTTGCTAATCCAACTTCCTTCTTTCTGTTTTTTCAGCCTATAGGCTAGCCATCTCCCTGGTTTATTCACATTTTCAAAGAAATTTTGTTTGCTCCTTTTTATTTGTTGCACTAATTCCTCCTCCTTGATATTACTCAGTTTGTGTTTAATTAAGCTCACTTGTTGTTTCAATTCATGTCTTTGGGGCTCTTTTTGTAATTCTTCCTCCATTCTGCTAAATTCCTCCTCTGGGCTTTTTTCCAATTGTCTCTTTTTTGTTTCCTTTTGCCATAGAGCAATTTCAGTGGCTCTCATGTAGGCTTTGGCCTTGTCCCAAAGATTTTGAATGCTTGTGTCTTCTTTCTTGCTATCCTGGAAGAAGAGCCACATTTGCTCTTCCACCTTCAAAACACATTCTTTATGTTTTAAGAGTAATCTTTTTAAGGTCTACCTCCTTACTTTCTTTTGTCCCTTCCATCTAATTTTCACTGGATTATAGTCTGCCCAGAGATTCTTGTCAATTGTAATTTCTTCTACCTCCGAGTTTAATTCTGTTGATATCTTGGCCATGTTGAATCTACACCACAACTGATGTCTACCTGAGAAGTATATGTATTGATTTCCCCCCCCCCCATATTCCTTTCTCTACAACTATCGTGGATGCCCAACTCTTCTGCCAGTTTGAAAAAGGTAGTAGCTAGTATTCTTCTGATCCCTTTCTTTGTTTTATCACTTCTATAATCCAAATTTCTATCCACTATTGCATTAAAGTCCCCCACAATACATTCATTTTCTATCTCCTCAATAATATTATACAACTTCTTATAAAATTGTTTTTGCCCCTCATTCAGGGCATAGACTTCCACAAGCATAATCTGCTTTTGGTTTAATGTAACCTCTAATATTAATATTCTACCTTCATCATTTTCTATAGATTTGTTTTACCAGAATGTTATTTTTAATATGCAATGTGATAATGATGCAAACATATTTCCCAATTTGGGGTAGGTTAATAGATGTTCCTGTCGTCTTTTTATATGTGTTGTTTCTTCTTCTTCTTCTTCTTCTTCTTCTTCTTCTTCTTCTTCTTCTTCTTCTTCTTCTTCTTCTTCTTCTTCTTCTTCTTCTTCTTCTTCTTCTTCTTCTTATTATTATTATTATTATTATTATTATTATTATTATTATTATTATTATTATTATTATTATTATTATTATTATTATTTCCAAATTCAACTTGCTAAGTTTGTTGTGAAATGTCCCACTCTTTACGGGAGAGTTCAAACCATTAACATTCCAGGACAGAATCACCACCTCTTCCTGCTTCTCTCTATCTGTATTTGGGTTTTGTTGCCCTTGTCATCCTGTTCTCCTGTTTCTAGATCTTCTTCACCACAAAGGTTCTGTCTGTAAAATGCTTCTGCTTTGTCTATTGTGTCTATTCTAAACCTCTTTCCTTGCCATGAGACCGTAATTCCCTCCACTGTCAACCATCTGAATTTAATATTGTGTCTTATCAATTTGGAGGTCCAATATTGGTAAGGCCTTCTTAGTTCTCTCACCCTTCTTGGCACTTGTTTGAGTACTACTAATTGCCTTCTTCTATGTTCTAATAGGTCATCTCTGGTCCTATGCAGTATCTCATCCTGAATTGACTTTTTAATGAATCTGATGTGGACTTCTTTGGGTAGGTTGTGCTGCAATGGTGGGTTGCAGGTGGTATGGGCATATCGGAGCCTGCCTGGAGCACCAGGTCCCATTCCAGTATGGTGCTCCGGAGGGCCCACCCACTTGCCCAAACTCCTTACCATGTTTTAAAGCTGTTGGCACCTCCACACATGCACATGGCACATACAGCACCTGTAGGATGCTCCACTGAGCAGCTGGACATCACAGAGGCTTGCGGAAGCATTGTTTACAGCTACAACGTATGCTTGTGTGCCATGCATGTGCAAGTGGGAGACACCGGGCCTGTTCCAACCATACCGGTTGGAACGGGATCCAGAACCCACCATTGGTGTGCTGTCTCATGTAGTTCGTATGGATCCTGTAAATCTCATCCATCTCATTCAGCATTTCTTCTTTTCAAATTCCTAAGGCCTTTGTCAGCAGGTCCAACATCATTTCCAGTAGATCTTCTCCTTTCTTTCTCTCGTGTTTTGGAAGCCCCCAAGCTCTGATGAGCAGGCAGTCGGGATGAGTACAGGGATTGGAACATGGCACCATGTCATGGCCTGTTTCTTCGAATACTTAAGAAAGAACACACTTAGACATTGTTGGAAATGAATAAGGCTACTTTTACTAAGTAACGAAAGTGAACAGACCAGGTAAAGCAGGAAGTGAATAGTTTAGCCGCGAACATAGAGTATTAAAGCTTAAGCCCATCCCAAGCCCTAACCCCCCCCCCCTTAGCATTGTCCAAAATACTTTCTTCTCTGACATCAGGTGGGCAGGTCATCACCAGCATGGAATGTGAGACCGTTAGTTGAGAGATAACACCAACCGGCAACATCTTCCACCAATCATCAGGCCACCAATTGTAGTTGAGTGGCAGAAAGAACCTCTTCCATCTTCTCTGATCCACCGGGAGAAAATAGGGTGGGGGTGGGGGGCAGCAATGGAGACTCAGTGATCTGACTGATACCTTGGTAGACCCAGTGCTGGGTGCAGAGTGCTAGACTAAAGCACCCAGCTGTTAAGTATCTGTTGCTTGTTTGCCTGGTTGTGAAGTAGGGAGGGATAGACCCAGAATGGGAGGGCAAGGGTCAGGATTATGGGTGTTTTGGTGTTAGAAAGGGCAGAAAGCATCATCAGTGATGATTGGTCTAGGGAGATGAGGTGGGTGGGAAGGGGTGGGCCACTCTGGGGAGGGGGCCTGGTGCCAAGTTCCAATCCCTGCACTCACTCTGACCACCTGATCATTGGAGCTTGGAGGCCCCACATTTCATCTTCCCCTTCTACCTTCTTCTGCTGAAAGCCACCAAAGGCTTCTGGTTGCTTCAGCTGGGCAGCTGGGCTGGCCTTGGGTGGCCCTGGGGATGAATGCACCCCCAGCCTCCTTTGCTAATCATTTGCAGGAAACCCTGCACCAGCACCCCCAAAGGAGCCAGAGTAGCAGGACCAGGCCAGGGGAGGGGGAAGTCAGAGTTGAGATGAATTCGGTGGGTAACCTTGATGGTGTCATTTAAGGTGGAAGTTCACCGGACAGTTAGTGAACATCCTGTCTAAAGGCTGGTAAATTCCAGGATGATTATGAGAGGAACCTTCAACGACCATCTCAGGATTCACCCATGAAAAAAAGATATCTGCATTTTGGGAACAGGGGTAGTTAAGAGAAGCAATGCATTGGGTTATGTGATCCTCACAGATTGAACCTATGCATAGAGCATGGAGGATCATCCTTAGCTTCAGAGTGGACGGTGGTGCCAGGCAGCCTCTCTGGCCAGAGGAAACAGTGAGAATTTCACATCTAGCCAAATCTTTCTCTGGCTTCTTAGAGAGGCCAAAGCATTATATTGTATGGAGTCAGAAAGATCAGAATGTATATTGTCTAACAATCAGTCAATCATGATTAACCTTCCAGGAGTCAAATTGTGTGCCCTTATTGTGTTCCAAATCTAGTGACCCAAACAAACGTCTTCCAGGTTGTCAATCAAGACCAGAATTTATTTGACCTCCTGGCCCATCAGGAGGAGCAAAATCGGATCCAAGCTAGAGAAAGCATCCATGAAGTGAAGGGACGCAGAGCAGAGATTTTGGGAAGGCTCCCTTGCTTCTCCAGGTGCTTCTGTCCCCTCCAGAGGAAGGGAAGGAGGTGTTGCATCAGAATCTGCACTTGCAGAGGTACGCACGTGTGGATGCACAGTTCTCGTCATTCCAGTTCTTGTAACCTGGGCAGAGAAAGGAGACGTTTTGCAGGGTTAGACCTCAGAGTCCCCAGGGAGCATTTCCATGTCTCCTCCCTCCTTTGCAGGGGCACCTGAAGGCCCCACAGGTGAAGAACCTCGCTGGCTAAAACAGGCTTCTGGGTTCAGCAGATTGTTTCAACCAAGATAGCCAAGAAATCAGGATAAACAGCTTCAAATAGATCTATACTATTCTCCCTGTATTTCTTTGCCGGTAAATATAAACACAATGCAAATCAGGATACAGCAAGTAGGCTTTGCTTGTCAAGCTCTGCTCAGCCACAAGAGGGCAGCAACGGACCTGAGATTTTGGCCCATCTCTTTGGCCGGTCAAAACTGGATGGAGCAGCATTGATTTCACTGTCTTATGATTGTTATATGAATCTTTTTCCCTCCCATGTGCTAACGGCATCCCTGGATGATGGGTGTGGGAACTAGTACAGTGGCTTGCAAAGAGGCCCCTCAATTAAAGATTCAACCTGGAAATAGGGAGGCAACCTGGAAATCCGGAGCGAGCTGGTCTCCACCGAGAGTGGCCTAGAGGGATTGTCGGAAGCGGGTCTTGAGATACCATCCTGGGAGGAGTTTGACTCTGTTGCTTCCGAAGATATGGACAGGTTACGTGGGCGACTGAGAGCCACCACATGTTTATTGGACCCGTGTCCCTCCTGGCTTGTACTGGCATCCTGGGAGGTGACACGAGGCTGGCTCAGGAGTTAGTCAACGCTTCTTTGAGTGAGGGGTTCTTGCCGGCCTCCCTTAAAGAGGCGATGGTGAGACCCCTCCTCAAGAAGCCTTCCCTGGATCCAGCTCTGTTGGAAAACTACCGTCCAGTCTCCAACCTTCATTTTCTAGCGAAGGTTGTTGAGAGTGTGGTGGCACAACAGTTTCCCCGTCACCTGGAGGAAGTTGATTATCTGGACCCGCGCCAGTACGGCTTCCGGCCCGGGCACAGCACTGAGACGGCATTGGTCGCGTTGGTGGATGATCTCTGGAGGGCCAGAGATGGGGGTTGCTCCTCCATCCTGGTCCTGTTAGATCTCTCAGTGGCTTTCGATACCATCGACCATGGTATCCTGTTGCATCGGCTGGAGGGGTTGGGGGTGAGGGGCACTGTTTTACAGTGGTTCTCCTCCTACCTTTCCGGCCGATCGCAATTTGTGTTGACAGGAGGGCAGAGGTCGGCCTCAAGACCCCTCACTTGTGGGGTGCCTCAGGGGTTGATCCTCTCGCCACTCCTGTTCAACACATACATGAAGCCGCTGGGTGAGATCATCTGTGGTTTTGGGGTAGAGTATCACATCTACGCTGATGACACGCAGCTGTATTTTTCTACCCCAAACCACCCCAACGATGCCGTTGAAGTGATGTCCCGATGTCTGGAAGCCGTACGGATCTGGATGGGAAGCAACAGACTCAAACTCAACCCGTCCAAGACCGAGTGGCTGTGGTTTCCGGCGCCCCGGTTCAACCAGTTGATTCCATCACTGGCCATTGGGGGCAAACATCTGGCCCCCATGGATCGGGCACGCAACCTAGGTGTCCTCCTGGATACCCGGCTGTCTATGCAAGATCACGTGACAGCTGTGGCCAGGGGGGCTTTCCACCAGGTACGCCTGGTGCGGCAGTTGCGTCCCTTATTGGACCGGGACGCCCTCCGCACAGTCACTCACGTGCTTGTGACATCCCGGCTGGACTACTGTAATGCTCTCTACATGGGGCTCCCCTTGGCGTGCACCCGAAGGCTGCAGCTGGTCCAGAATGCAGCCGCGCGGGCGATCTTGGGAACGTCTAGATATTCCCATGTAACACCGCTCCTGCGCGAGCTGCACTGGTTACCTGTGGTCTTTCGGGTGCGCTTCAAGGTGTTGATCACCATCTTTAAAGCGCTCCATGGCACGGGACCAAGCTACCTGCGAGACCGCATCCTACCTCATACATCCCTGCGGCCGATTCGCTCCCACAGAGAGGGACTTCTCCGGGTGCCATCCACTAGGCAATGCCAGTGGGCGACGCCCAGGGGAAGGGCCTTCTCTGTGGTGGGCCCAACCCTCTGGAACGACCTACCCCCCGACCTCAGAACAACCACGGACCTCCGCACCTTCCGCCAGAAATTAAAGACACTCCTGTTCCGTCAGACCGGTTTGGCCTAAGTTATTTACCTAGTCTGCAGTCTGTATTATAAATTGTTTTAATTGGGTTTGTAAGGGATTATGTCTTAACTATTTTAATTTTAGCACAGGGATAAACTATTTAATTCGATTTTAATTATTTATACTTTGTATTTGTGTTGTTTTAAATTTCCTGTGCACCGCCCCGGGTCCCTTCGGGGAGAGGGTGCGGTTATATAAATTTTATAAATAAATAAATAAATAAATAAATTTCCTGACAGGGAGAGCAATCAACCCACGGAGCAGAAGTTGCGTTCAGAAGTTGTGGGAGCTTCATCACTGGAGGCTTTCAAGAAGAGACTGGACTTCCCTCTCTCTGACATGGTGTTGGGTCTCCTGCTTGGGCAGGGGTGGGTGGGGGGTTGGACTAGAGGACCTCCTTAGGATTTTCATCCAAGGGATATTTCCCAAGTTCTCTCTGAGTTTATTAAAATCAGCTCTTTTAAAATCTAAGACTCTGGTATCTTTCTGTTCGATTGCTTGTGTTTGCATCATGTTTTCTTCATATTTAAAGGCAATGGAGACTGGCAACTGGGTAGACCAGTGGTTGCCTTTAAATCACCTGTCATCGCTTGAGGGCCTTCTTCAAAAGGGAGAAGAAATAACTGGTTGAGAAGAAGGCTCCTGACCTGGGAAGAAGAAGGGAAATTGGGAGGGAAAGACTGAAAGGAGTGGGCTCTGGTTCAATTTAGGAAATGGATGAGATTGGCCTCAACTGTGTGTTCCTGTACCATAAATGGCCATTATGGCCATTATGTGGGAGTAGCCACAATGTGCCACCTTTGTTTCCAAAGCTATCTGCTGGTGAAAGGTTGGATCAAGTCCACTGGCATCCAGTATAAACCACTGTGATTTTAAACCACTGTGAGGATAAATCCGCTCAGAATCAGAGCGAGATGGTCCCCACCGAAAGTGGCCCAGTGGGATGCCCCGAGGCAGATCTTGAGACAGTTTTGTGGGAAGAGTTTGACTCTGTTACTTCTGATGATATGGACAGGTTACGTGGGCGACTGCGAGCTACCACATGTTTATTGGACCCGTGTCCCTTCTGGCTTGTACTGGCATCCTGGGAGGCGACACGAGGCTGGCTCCAGGAGGTGGTCAACGCTTCCCTGAGTGAGGGGTTCTTGCCTGCCTCCCTTAAAGAGGCCATGGTGAGACCCCTCCTCAAGAAGCCATCTCTGGACCCGGCATTATTGGTGAATTATCGTCCGGTCTCCAATCTTCGCTTTTTGGCGAAGGTTGTAGAGAGTGTGGTGGCACAACAGTTTCCCCGTCATCTGGAGGAAGTTGATTATCTAGACCCACGCCAGTCCGGCTTCCGGCCCGGTCACAGCACCGAGACGGCATTGGTCGCGTTGGTAGATGATCTCTGGAGGGCCAGAGATGGGGGTTGTTCCTCCATCCTGGTCCTATTAGACCTCTCAGCGGCTTTTGATACCATCGACCATGGTATCCTATTGCATCGGCTGGAGGGGTTGGGGGTGAGAGGCACCGTGTTGCGGTGGTTCTCCTCCTACCTCTCTGGTCGATCGCAATTTGTGTTGACAGGAGGGCAGAGGTCGACCTCTAGGCCCCTCACTTGTGGGGTGCCTCAGGGGTCGGTCCTCTCGCCACTCCTGTTCAACACATATATGAAGCCGCTGGGTGAGATCATCCGTGGTTTTGGGGTAGAGTACTATCTCTACGCTGATGGTACATAGCTGTATATATCTACCCCAAACCACCCCAATGATGCCGTTGAGCTTATGTCCCGGTGCTTGGAGGCCGTACGGATCTGGATGGGTAGTAACAAACTCAGGCTCAACCCGTCCAAGACTGAGTGGCTGTGGCTTCCGGCACCCCGTTTCAGCCAGATTATTCCAACTCTGGCCATTGGGGGCGAAACACCAACCCCCGTGGAGAGGGCGCGCAATTTGGGTGTCCTCCTGGACTCCCGGCTGACTATGGAGGACCATGTGGCGGCCGTGGCCAGGGGGGCGTTCCATCAGGTATGCCTGATGCGCCAATTGCGTCCTTTACTGGACCGGGGAGCCTTACGCACAGTCACCCAAGCATTCGTCACGTCTCGACTTGACTATTGCAATGCTCTCTACATGGGGCTTCCCTTGAGATGCACCCGGAGACTACAGTTAGTCCAGAATGCAGCCGCACGGATAATTACGGGAGCGCCCAAACACTCCCATATAACACCTGTCCTACGCGAGCTCCACTGGCTTCCTGTGGTCTTTCGGGTTCAAGGTCCTAACGACCATCTTCAAAGCGCTCCATGGCTCGGGACCTAGCTACACGCAAGACCGCCTCCTGCCCCATACATCCCTGGGACCAACACGCTCCCACAGAGAGGGCCTCCTCAGGGTGCCGTCGGTCGGGCAATGTCGACTGGTGGCGCCCAGGGGGAGAGCCTTCTCTGTGGCAGGACCAGCCTTTTGGAACGACCTGCCCCCTGAAATCCGCACCATTCCTGACCTCCGCCTATTCCGCAAATGTCTTAAGACTCACCTCTTCCAACTAGCTGGCCTTGCATAACCCCAGCACTACCAATTGTAAATGGGGATTTTAAAATGGTTACATCACAGGCACCTAATATCTCTGTATTTATGTTTATTGATTTAATTCTATGTTCGCCGCCCCGAGTCCCTTTGTGGTGAGATGGGAGCGGGTTATAAATATGAAAAATAAATAAATAAATAAATAAATAAATAAGTGGGAGACACCGGGCCTGTTCCAACCATACCGGTTGGAATGGG
This sequence comes from Rhabdophis nuchalis, assembly GCA_039707465.1. Lineage (NCBI taxonomy): Eukaryota > Metazoa > Chordata > Lepidosauria > Squamata > Natricidae > Rhabdophis > Rhabdophis nuchalis. The sequence continues at coordinate 122,968,596 of CM077648.1, forward strand.
ATCCAGAACCCACCATTGGTGTGCTGTCTCATGTAGTTCGTATGGATCCTGTAAATCTCATCCATCTCATTCAGCATTTCTTCTTTTCAAATTCCTAAGGCCTTTGTCAGCAGGTCCAACATCATTTCCAGTAGATCTCCTTTCTTTCTCTCGTGTTTTGGAAGCCCCCAAGCTCTGATGAGCAGGCAGTTGGGATGAGTACAGGGATTGGAACATGGTACCACCACTTAATACCAGCCCCCTTCCCAGAGTGGCCCATCTATCATCTCCCACCTCGTCTCTTTACACCAGGAGTCCTCAATCCCTAGTCCGTGGCCCAGTGCTGGAGCCCATTCTGAATTGGGCCGAGGAAATGGTAGGCAAGCTGCATTTGTCAAAGGAAAACCATCCCCTTCCCTCCGCACACCACCACTTTCATCCGTCTGCTGTTTCGGAAAGGTTGGTCCTACTGCCCTAGACCCATCATCCCCATGGGGTTAATGCCTGCTCTTTCTCTCCCCCCCCAGCACCCATCATTAATGACCCTTGCCCTTCAACCCCCCCCCAGGTCAAAATCTGCAGTGCAAGGAAGCACCTTGTGACTTTGACCGCATTATAATACTTGTCCCTTTTCTTCGTCTACGTAGTCATGTATGTGGTCACCCTAATGGGCCCTTTTCTGATATTTACTCTGATGCAGTTGGGTGAGTCTCTTTGCAGTCCCATCTCTTTCTCCTTCTCCTTCTTCACTTGCTTTGTCTGTTGTAGTCTCCAAGATCTTATTAAACCTGTTTTCCAAACAGGCCACCAATTGTAGTTGAGTGGCAGAAAGAACCTCTTCCATCTTCTCTGATCCACCGGGAGAAAATAGGGTGGGGGTGGGGGGCAGCAATGGAGACTCAGTGATCTGACTGATACCTTGGTAGACCCAGTGCTGGGTGCAGAGTGCTAGACTAAAGCACCCAGCTGTTAAGTATCTGTTGCTTGTTTGCCTGGTTGTGAGGTAGGGAGGGATAGACCCAGAATGGGAGGGCAAGGGTCAGGATTATGGGTGTTTTGGTGTTAGAAAGGGCAGAAAGCATCATCAGTGATGATTGGTCTAGGGAGATGAGGTGGGTGGGAAGGGGTGGGCCACTCTGGGGAGGGGGCCTGGTGCCAAGTTCCAATCCCTGCACTCACTCTGACCACCTGATCATTGGAGCTTGGAGGCCCCACATTTCATCTTCCCCTTCTACCTTCTTCTGCTGAAAGCCACCAAAGGCTTCTGGTTGCTTCAGCTGGGCAGCTGGGCTGGCCTTGGGTGGCCCTGGGGATGAATGCACCCCCAGCCTCCTTTGCTAATCATTTGCAGGAAACCCTGCACCAGCACCCCCAAAGGAGCCAGAGTAGCAGGACCAGGCCAGGGGAGGGGGAAGTCAGAGTTGAGATGAATTCGGTGGGTAACCTTGATGGTGTCATTTAAGGTGGAAGTTCACCGGACAGTTAGTGAACATCCTGTCTAAAGGCTGGTAAATTCCAGGATGATTATGAGAGGAACCTTCAACGACCATCTCAGGATTCACCCATGAAAAAAAGATATCTGCATTTTGGGAACAGGGGTAGTTAAGAGAAGCAATGCATTGGGTTATGTGATCCTCACAGATTGAACCTATGCATAGAGCATGGAGGATCATCCTTAGCTTCAGAGTGGACGGTGGTGCCAGGCAGCCTCTCTGGCCAGAGGAAACAGTGAGAATTTCACATCTAGCCAAATCTTTCTCTGGCTTCTTAGAGAGGCCAAAGCATTATATTGTATGGAGTCAGAAAGATCAGAATGTATATTGTCTAACAATCAGTCAATCATGATTAACCTTCCAGGAGTCAAATTGTGTGCCCTTATTGTGTTCCAAATCTAGTGACCCAAACAAACGTCTTCCAGGTTGTCAATCAAGACCAGAATTTATTTGACCTCCTGGCCCATCAGGAGGAGCAAAATCGGATCCAAGCTAGAGAAAGCATCCATGAAGTGAAGGGACGCAGAGCAGAGATTTTGGGAAGGCTCCCTTGCTTCTCCAGGTGCTTCTGTCCCCTCCAGAGGAAGGGAAGGAGGTGTTGCATCAGAATCTGCACTTGCAGAGGTACGCACGTGTGGATGCACAGTTCTCGTCATTCCAGTTCTTGTAACCTGGGCAGAGAAAGGAGACGTTTTGCAGGGTTAGACCTCAGAGTCCCCAGGGAGCATTTCCATGTCTCCTCCCTCCTTTGCAGGGGCACCTGAAGGCCCCACAGGTGAAGAACCTCGCTGGCTAAAACAGGCTTCTGGGTTCAGCAGATTGTTTCAACCAAGATAGCCAAGAAATCAGGATAAACAGCTTCAAATAGATCTATACTATTCTCCCTGTATTTCTTTGCCGGTAAATATAAACACAATGCAAATCAGGATACAGCAAGTAGGCTTTGCTTGTCAAGCTCTGCTCAGCCACAAGAGGGCAGCAACGGACCTGAGATTTTGGCCCATCTCTTTGGCGGGTCAAAACTGGATGGAGCAGCATTGATTTCACTGTCTTATGATTGTTATATGAATCTTTTTCCCTCCCATGTGCTAACGGCATCCCTGGATGATGGGTGTGGGAACTAGTACAGTGGCTTGCAAAGAGGCCCCTCAATTAAAGATTCAACCTGGAAATAGGGAGGCATTTCCTGACAGGGAGAGCAATCAACCCACGGAGCAGAAGTTGCCTTCAGAAGTTGTGGGAGCTTCATCACTGGAGGCTTTCAAGAAGAGACTGGACTTCCCTCTCTCTGACATGGTGTTGGGTCTCCTGCTTGGGCAGGGGTGGGTGGGGGGTTGGACTAGAGGACCTCCTTAGGATTTTCATCCAAGGGATATTTCCCAAGTTCTCTCTGAGTTTATTAAAATCAGCTCTTTTAAAATCTAAGACTCTGGTATCCTTCTGTTCGATTGCTTGTGTTTGCATCATGTTTTCTTCATATTTAAAGGCCATGGAGACTGGCAACTGGGTAGACCAGTGGTTGTTTTTAAATCACCTGTCATCGCTTGAGGGCCTTCTTCAAAAGGGAGAAAAAATAACTGGTTGAGAAGAAGGCTCCTGGCCTGGGAAGAAGAAGGGAAATTGGGAGGGAAAGACTGAAAGGAGTGGGCTCTGGTTCAATTTAGGAAATGGATGGGATTGGCCTCAACTGTGTGTTCCTGTACCATAAATGGCCATTATGGCCATTATGTGGGAGTAGCCACAATGTGCCACCTTTGTTTCCAAAGCTATCTGCTGGTGAAAGGTTGGATCAAGTCCACTGGCATCCAGTAGAAACCACTGTGATTTAAAAAAGAACCAATGAAAGAAATCTTGATGCAAAGATCTGCCTTTGTCTTGGACTCCTTACATCAAGAAGTAATCAATATATTGTGTCGTTTGTGATGTTGTTGGCTTTGCACCCTGCAACAAGGGCTGGGGGAGACTCAAAGTCCTAAGCGATCTCTACTTCCATGAAGTTGGGGTGGGTGGGTCTGAGGTCAGGGGTGTGTGTTGTTTCTTCTTTATTTATTTATTTATTATTTATTAATCCAATTTATACCCCGCCCTTCTCCTAGAAGGAACCCCCCCCCCCCATGCTTTCTCCCGAGTTCAGAGTTTTACAGTTGTGATTGTGGTTGGTTTTTAATTAACCTAGGCAGGTGCTGTTTTTTTCCTTGCCAAAGAGTAAGGGTTCAAAGAAGGTTTCTCACTCTTAGAAGCGCATGCTGGGCTCCCTTCCCTCCACCTTGGCTTACCTGATTTGCTCCAAAGTTCAACGCAATATTCATTTTTGCCATGGTTGTTGGGCTCTCCTTGTTGAAACACCAGGTAGCTGTTCCCGGATCTGTCTGTCCACTGCCAATTGCGTTGCTGTAATGGAAGCCACGTTAATCAACTGAGGAAGGGACTCTGGCGCTTCAGGACCCAGGTGGAGACAGGAAGGGTTGGGAAGGATCAGATCTATGCTCTCTCTGTCTCTCTTTCTCCTCTCCCATTCCCACTCCCTCCCTCTCCTTCTCTCCTCCCTCTCTACCCCTCTCTCCCCTTCTCCCTCTCCCTTTTCCCTCTCTCCCTTCTCTTTCATTCTCCCCTCTCCCCACCCTCCACTCCCTCTCTCTTTATCTACCTAGTTGATCTTAGTGGATCTGGAACAACTATGCAGGGTTAAACTTGATGAACCCTTGGACAAGTGATGATCCAAGAAAAAACTTCTCAGAAGTAAAAAAAATGCATCAAAATTAATGAGGACGATCAAACAATGGAACGGAGGTTGTGAGGACTCCATCACTAGAGGTTTTTAAGAAGAGACTGGACAGTCCTTTGTCTGAAAGGTATACAGTCTCCTGCTTGAGCAAGGGGCTGGACTAGAAGATCTCTGAGGTCCCTTCCAGCTCTGTTCTATTCTGCTTCCTCTTGGAGAATCCTTCAGGGAAAAAAAAACCCTTCGTGAAAACAGTACAAATGAATCAACGGACATTCGCAACTGAAAGGGACCTACTTTCTTTGGGTCATTCAGTCCAATCCAGACATTTCCACCACTTTTGAGGTAGTCGGAGACATATTCGGCCAAGTCAGCTGACTCTTCACTGTCATGAATGGAGGCCAGGTGGCAGGCTGGCTTGTGTTTCCTGCAGAATGTCTGACAAGAGAGAAAGGCACTTGTTAAGGAGACAAGCAAGAGTGTGTGTTTGTTAGTTTGTGAAAGTGAGAAAAGAGGCAGGGAATCTGATTGTGTGGTCCTAGCCACTATCTTGACTGCATTGACTCCCCTCTGATGCCCTTTCTAGATTCTGCAGCTCTTGGAACAATTCCAGATTCAGGAGACAAACTCTCAGATTCCTATCCCTTCGGAGTCAAGGAGACTCTGAAGATGCCACCAGAGCTGCCAGTGAAACACCAGGAAATCTGTCTGGATCATGTTCAGCACTGCCCAACCGATAGCAGCCATGGAAACCCAGACCAGGATATGGTCCAGAGAATACTTGCCTTTCAGACTCTCCTAAGATAATGGTCCTTGCTTCCTTTTCACGCACACAGCCTAGTGGCCCTCCCCTTCAGCCCACCCAGAGGGGACTTGGGTGTTTCTCAAGGCTCTGCTTAGACTTCTCCTCTGCCTGGCCTAGGAGGTTCACAGATACACAACACTTCTCACCTCGGCATCGTTCCAGTTCTTGTGTTCATCAAAGACCTTGTAGCAAAACCCATTCATGGGGAGCCAATCACTGGGACAACAGCAGCCTTTGGCTCCTGGGTGGGAAGAGAGGAAGCTCAGTGAGAAGATGGCCAAGAGAAAAGGTGGTGGTGGTGGAGGAGGAGGAGGAGGAGGAGGAGACTTGGAACCGCAGAACATTCTGAACCTGCTGAGTTGCAAACATCTTTGAGGACAATAAATTGAAATTGATTTGCAACTACATTTGCAAAATGTCCAAAGCCTTGGTTAATTTTCTGGAAGCTGCATGTCTTGTGTAAATCAATCCACTTGAGTTGGTTCCAAGTCTTGAAGCAGAGAGAGAGAGAGCAATTGGGATCTAAATTGGAGAGTTAGCCAAAGAGGTGTGAGAAAAATAAGACAGTACATTGTAGTGTTTGCTTTAAACTTGCAAACTAACGAAATATTTGTAACCCATATTGTGTAGAACTTATAAAATGCAGTATCATCAGTTTTGAGATATTTTTGAACACAAAGCTTCTGGGACATTCAGAAATAAGGAATTGAAAGTTGCAGACGGTAGGAGATTTCAGATGAGCGCACTGAAAATGTGCCAACCACAGGATGGTGCTGGGAAATGAGGAACCAAAAGTAACAAGTGTCTGAGAGCTTCAAATGTACACGGGTGTCTGTGGAGACTGTCAGTAAGAAGGAACAAGGACGGAAGTTATGAAATGCGGGCAGAAAAGTATAAAAAGGACGTCTTGGGAACAGTTCAGGGCCACTGGCCGTAGCTCATCCTTGCTGGACTCAGCTATGTCAGTGGAGCTTATTGCAATAAATTGTTAATCTAAGTAACGCCACGTTTGCTATTCATGTCCAAAATTGCCCATGAAACCTCTGATCCTGAAGTAAGATGCATTGCCTGGGGTTGCTTGTGGTTCCCCTTTGCTTTTTTCATCGGGATATTTTTACAACACGGGGATAAAAAAAAAACAACAACTCCATGGAGCAGATGCTGGGGGGTGTCAAATCAGGAAGGGGTTCAGAGGTCAGAGAAATGGCCTCTCTGGACACGAGAGACCCTCCTCAAACTCACCATTTAGGGAGAAAGCCACGACCAGCAAGCCGAGGGTCAGAAAGATGAATGGCCCCATGGTCTTCCTTCCTTCCCTGCAGAGAGAATTGGGGGGGGGAGGAAAGAAGGGGGAGATGGGTGGGAGGTCCATCCTGTGACCAAGTTGGGGGTCCCACATTTAGGTTTGCACTGTTTTTCTGGACCCCCTTTCTCCCTCCTTGGCTTTGTCAGCAGAGACCCCTGGGCACTACGGAGCCCCCCAAGGGGTTGGTCCGATTGTTGTCGTGAAGGGCATCCTGATGCTTTGTCCACCACAAAAGACAGAGAAGGGCTTTGGACTATACAGGTAGTCCTCACTTACTGGCTTCTTGTTCAGCAACCATTCAAAGTTACAACACTGCTCAACAAGAAGACTTACTGGCCGATCCTTGAGGTTGTGGTTATCGCAGTGTCCCCCACAGGATTACGATTGGTGCCCTTGGCAACCGGCCCAGGGTTCCAATGGTCACCGCTTCCCACAATCACATCATCCCCACTCGTGATCTTCACTGCCAGCTACCAAAGAGTCAAGTCGAGGAGGAAACCAGCCACCCCCTGATGTTGTGCTTAAGGACGGCACAGGATTCCTTAACAACCACAACCTGAACTGTCCTTGTACACTGAAGATGGCATTTAATTTCGTTGTACAAAGTGCAATGACAATAAAGTAAACTAAGCTAAAACTAAAACTTGGTCATCCAGCAACTTTGGTGGGTCAGAGTGGACCCTGCGTTGCCTGGAAAGGCTCCGCTCTGCATCTCTTTCTCCTCCCCAGAGACCCCTGCCTCCTGCAGACCCCCTGCTGCATCCTGGACATTGCCAGCAGCCCCTGCAAGGGGTCCCTTCCAGTGGAGAGAGAAAGACGCAGGAAGGATCTGCTGCAGGGGCCTCACCTCTCAGGTGCCCACAGGTGGGAGAGCCCCACTCACCTGTTCCTTTGCCTCCACAGGTGGAAAGTCTATCTCAGTGGCAACTCCAGGCTCTCCTCCAGCCAAGGGAAGGGAGGCATTTATAGGCATGGCAAGACAAGGGGTTGGGCCTTTTAGGGGGGGTCAAAGGGGAGGGGAAATTGCTTTTCTTCAGAAGGGATTTCCCCCCCCAGGAAGTAGCTTGTTTGCACTAAAGATTTAGGAACAGATAAAAACACCAAAATTGACTTCCTGGCAATGAACTGGGCTTTCAGATTTATTTATTTTATCTAAAGCTTTTATATAGCTCCCCACTTTGTGTTGAAGGCTAGTCTAGTGAAGAGAAGGACCAGGGGACACAGGAGAGCATCTTCCAATATTTGAGGGGCTGCTACAAAGGTCAACCAAAGCCCCTGAAGGCCAGACAAGGAATAATGGATGGAAACTGACCAAGGAGAGATTCAACCTGGAAATAAGGAGGCATTTTCTGAGAGTGAGAACAATCAACCCAGGGAACAGAAGTTGCCTTCGGAAGTTGTGTGAGCTTCATCCCTGGAGGCCTTCAAGAAGAGACTGGGCTGCCCTCTGTCAGAGATGGTGTAGTAGAGTCTCCTGCTTGGGCGGGGAGTTGGAATAGATGACCTACAAGGTCCCTTCCAACTGCATCAGTCTGTAAAGGATGCTGAGAGTCTAGAATGAGTGCAGAGAAGAGCAACCAGAATGACGAGGGGACTGGAGGCTAAAATATGAAGAACAGTTGCAGGAACTGGGCATGGCTGGGCTAGTGAAGAGAAGGACCGGGGGAGACAGGAGAGCAGGTCCATGGTTGTCCACTAAGACTCCAAGATCCCTCTCACCGTTCCTGCTATTAAGCCTGGTTTCACCCAGTCAATATGTGTCCTTTGCGTTTTTCTTGCCTGAGTGCAGGGCTTTACTTTACTCTTGGATTTCATTGTTAGATGGAGCTCAAGGTTCAAGTCTGTCAAGGTCCATCTGGATCTTGAGCCTAGATATCTAAGTATATTACGTCCACAGTATTTCGCTAGTGTACTGGTTGAGTTGCTAGTTCCTTCGGCCTAACTGTCACAACATTACTAGTTTTATATATGTGGCCAACCTAAGTCCCTCTTTTCCCATGCCCTTAGCCCACCACATTGTTCCAGCGAAGCAGCTGGCCTACTTGCAAAGGCACAATTTACACACAAGCAACGCAACTTCCACATACTCTACTCTTCTCATCTTCGGTGTCACCCACAAATTCTCCTACACGACACAACAAAAATAATTGAGTTGCAGCTGCGCTGCCCCAAACTTTCGGAGAAGGAAGGTTGATCCTCAGCAGAAGCTTGAGTCTGGTAAGCTCCACTGCCAGCCTGGAGATGGGGCTAGGATGGGCTCCTCCACCATTGTTGTGTAGAAGCAGGAGGATTGTCTCCATGTTGTCTCCAAAGCACTCAGATGGCAGCCCCATCAGCCCCAAGGAGAGCTGTCCCAGGGGCACTCAAAGGACATCTATTCAGCCCCATGGTTTTAAAGCCTGGGGGCTGGCGAGCACATCTCTTAGGACCAATGTCCCTGCAATTGGTTTGGAAAAGGTGACCACTAAACAAGAGACAAAGAAGCATCTCATTTTTTTTGTGCAAATCTGAAACTGGCCAATGGGTGCATTCACTCTCCGTGTTGTTCATTTTGCATACATTAACTTTGTCTTTTATGTCTAGTTTAGATTGTGGCACAAAGACCGAGAGTTTCTTAGCCTATTGTTCAATTTATTGCCGATTCTGAGAATCGGACGTTTACTGACACACATTTGTTTGCAAATAAAGATGAGATAAAGATAAACGGCAGGCATTGGCACTGATTAAATTCAGAACGTTCCCTTGGATTAAGAAATGGAACAAGGAAAGAGGAAGGTGCAAAAAGCCAGAAGGGCTTCCCCACAAGGAGGAAAGGTTGCCCCAGGGGGCTTTCTCCCGAGCCGTGGTGACCTTCAGTCTCGGAGGAGAATGGATCTGCAAACAAATAAAAACTTTTATCGCAGACTTCCAGTAAGGTTAAAGCACAATTATAATTAAAAATCAATAATAATTAAGACTGTATGAAAGCAACAAAATCTTCCCACATCATGAGGCACTTACATAAATCCTTAGCCAGTCCACCCCTAGAATACTGCATCCGGTTTTGGTCACCACAATACAAGAAAGATGCTGAGATTTCAGGTGGGGAAGGGGGGGGGGAGAAATGCAAAGAAGAGCAACTAGGATGATTAAAGGGCTGGAGATTAAAACGTGTGAAGAACCGTTGCAGAAATTGGTCCTGGCTGGTCTAATGAACAAGGAGGAAGAGGGGTGGCAGGATAGCAGCCTTCCAGTACTTGAGGGGCTGCCACAAAGAAGAGGGAGGCGAACTTATTTTCCAAATCACCAGAAGGCAAGGCAAGAAACAAAGGATGGAAACTCATCAAGGAGAGAAGCAACCTGGAATTAAGGAGAAGCTTCCTAAGAGTGAAGACAATGAACCAGTGGAAGAACTTGCCTCCAGAAGTTGTGGTTGCTCCATCACTGGAGGTTTTTAAGAAGAGACTGGACTAAAATGGTCAAATGGCACCAGAACTTAATGCCAGGGCTCCACTTTTTCAGATTTGGCCCCCACCCCATGTCTCCCACCTCATCTCCCTAGACCAGTCGTCCCCATGATGTTGCTGCCTGCCCCTTCTCTCCCCACAACACCCAACAGAGTCATTGTGACAGGTTCCGCCCAGAAACCCTTCCAGTTGTGTCTTTATTGCTCTGGTGTTGTCTTCCGTACCATGAGAAGGCTCTGGGGATATTTCCCACCAAGTCTGCAGTGCAATGAAATGCCTTGTTAAATTTCCCTGAATGTAGCATGTGTTTCTCTTCTCGCAGGTGAACTTTGAGTTCACAAGGACACTCCGCAATCAAACATCTGGTTGACCTCTCTTTCAAGTCCTTCGCTCGCCTAATTGTGCTTTATTGCCAACTTGGAATAATTACTTTCTCTTTCGGTCTCCACATTTCATCATTTGCAGCCCGTGTTTTTTCCATTTGTCTTCCTGCACCCATGTTGCAGCTGAAAAATCATGCAAGACATTACGTGAAATGTAATCATTTCTTTTCTGTCTGGGTTGATGTGCTGAGCCACTCCAGTGCTAACCCATTTCCTCAACATGCTTGAATTGTGATATTTGTCAATGTTTTTATGGTTTGAATGAGATCCCAACTAGCACGAATGAACGGACTTGCTTCATCTCTATGCGGTCATCATGTATGTGATCACCAGGAAGCCAGTGATCAAAGAACAAAAGACATCGATGACACGTCAGACTCGAGAAATAGAAAACATGGATTCTAAATAACATTCCACAAATAACAAATGTATGGGTCTTTCCCAGCTGGATTTGTAACCAGCTATAGCGCCTGGAAACGAAGTCATAATTCATCAGAAATAATGTTTAGTCCCAGCAAGGCGAGGATAAGGCATTGTCTCTGTGGTGTTGCCTACATAGCAGTTGTGTATTTCAGGATCTGTTGGGTGTGTGGTGTAAACAATTTGATAGATTATGTCAATGAGGACCCTCAATTGTTGCTAGAGTACCCAAGATTTATTTTATTTTTTTAGAACACAGTTACACGATCTGCAGTTGCCTTGGCTGAGAGTGTCATGTGAACAAAATTAAAGAGTCAAGTCCACACCACTGTAAGAGGGAGGAAGCCGAACTAGGCTGAATCCAGACCCAACTGGTACCTCTGGACTCCATGTTTCTTCCTGTTCTAAAGTTTTTAGCTTGCATTTCACTCAAGGGAATAACACGTTGAATGTCCCTGCGCCTTTAAGAACAAATCCTAAGGTTTTTCAGCAGCTGAATCTTCCAGGTGTTATGCTGATCTTGCACTCTGCAGAAATATCTGAATATCATTTTTATCATATGCTTTGCAGTGAAGGAGAGAAGGAGCAGGTGCGCAACCAGCCTCAGGTGTGCATCCGTGCCACAAGCAGACTCCCATGCTGAGAGTCAGGATGGTCCCAGCCAGCTCTGGCACATTTTGGCCAGGGAACCACAAGTGCAACCCTAGCATGGCCACGGCCGCCTCTGCAAGCTAGGTGTTCTAACTGAGGGGCCTCTTTGCAAGTCAATACACTGGTTCCCACACCCATCACCCAGGAATGTCCTTAGTACATGGTAAAAGGGGGGGGGGAGACAGCAACCCTGATGCCCCAATCAATGCTCCATCCAGTGTTTGCATGCAAAAAAGATGGACCAAAAGCTCAGGTTTTCTGCTTGCCCTCCTGTGGCCAAGCTGAGCTCGACAGGCAAGGTTTGGTTGCAATGGCCTGACTTGTTGGCTAGGTATTAGTAGGTAAGTCATTTGGGAACGACCTCTGCAACCAGAACTGGGTGTTGTGTCGAGGTGGATCCCATGTCCCTTCCTGCTGCACATGAGAGCACCTGTTAGGGGTGTTTGTAAGTCTGTGCGTAAAAGTCTATTTTGCCTAGAGGAGTTTGCTGAATGCATTCGGCCTCTTTCCATTTCGATTCTCAGCTCTTGTTGGACAGCAGCCGTCCCAGTTGGCAGGAGGGTTCCAGCACGGAATTTAAATGTTTTCCTTTGTATGCATTTTCCTGCACCTGATCTGAGAACAGGTAGAGCAGAGAAAAGGCGGCGGCAGCCGTGAAGGTGGACCTGAATGCTTGTGAGGAGGCAGCCTCGGCCCTTTTGGTGGGCTGCACCAGTAGCTGACTATTTAGCACGAGAGAGAGAGGGAGACAGTGCTGGGAACAACGTCTTTGTTTCCTAGCTGTGTGTTTCGTTGTGGTGGTTGTGATTCCTGCCTTGCTTTGGATTGACGCCGTTCCTGGAATTTGGATCGTGGCTTGTGAACTCTGGACATTTTCTTTTCGACTAATGTGGTTTGACAGAAGTTGGTTCCTACCGGTTCGGACCGGTTCTCCCGAACTGGTAGTGCTGGTTTTAAACAGAGAGTGAACCGGTTGTCTGTTTTTGTTAAACTGCCCCTGGGTTATGCTTATCTCTATTCTAGCGTCCAAAGACCCGCTGATCTGGGGAGGTAGCTTGAATTTCTGCTCCTCGGCTGTTTTCCCTTTTTCCTGACTAATTTTTGTTCAATTGTGTTCGCAGACGCAATGCGTGTCCGGTGTGTGTGGGAGCAAAGCAGGAGCACGTGCGCAAAGTGCACACTCAGCGAACCGGTAGTAAACCAGTTAGGAGCCCACCACTGAAATAAATATATTTTACATCTCTATTTACAGTAATAACTGAGTTGTGAGGTAAACTGTGAGGTAAATCAGGGAACAGCATTTGGAGCACATACACAAGAAAAAAAGGCGGGAAAAGAAGGAAACTCCCCCTTTACGCCCAGCGACCAATCATAACATAGATTGCCTCACCCGGGAGCCAGCGCTCTCCAATCAATCAACTACAGCTGTTTATTCTGACCCCATTGTTCAGTTTACTGTTCCCGCTATTAAATTAAATAACCTAAAAATGAGCAGAAAGCCACAAGGGCTTCCCGCAATGTTTCCCCAGAGATGTCAGATGAGTTTTCTTCTCCACAATTTCCTGGCAGAAATTGATAGGCAAACAAAGAAAAACTTTCATTGCACATCTCCACTAAGTTGTAACTCAAACAAAATAGAAAAACCAACAATAATTGAAACCGCAATGCAACCATTGCACGCAGTGAGATATTTACTGTGCCTGTGTAGGCATGTAATGTAGACATTATCAACACCACATAGTTTTGACTATTACATGGTGCTTAAGGCAACAAAAGCTCTGGAGTGGATTAGCTGAAGGGTTTAATAAACCGCATTTTCGTGTTTTGGTTACAGGGATTTTGCTGGGCTCCTACAACACGCTAAGACGTTAATTGAGGTTGCAATGGTGTATCTGGGTTCCCACAATATGCTAGGACCACAGACCAGGTTAAGAAAAAGGAATTGCTGCTCTTAAGAAAAGGGTGGATGGTTTGATCACACAATCTGCTAAGTTGACAGCTGGGTTTTGAAGAAACGTTGAACCACAAACCGACTCTGTTTTTATGTAGCCCTGTCTGCAAAAATCCCCTCCGTATTCCAATGACTTTTTCATAGCTCTCCTTTCTTTTGGAATGGAGTCAACCCCCTTTCTAATTTTTTTCAGCTCAGAGCTGAAACATCCCCACTCCATCCTGGCTAGCTTTGGGTGACACGCTAAGCCACAGAATAACTAACCAAGCATTGCAAGTTGTTTTAAAAACAGGCATTTCTTAGAGTTGATCAAGACTCTGTCTGAGGTTCTGCTGGTATGAAAGGCTTGGTATACTTTTTTGCAAAGGTTTATCTCCTTCTCAAAATCGTCATGGAAGCAGCTCCTTATATTAATTTATTTCTTATCCTTTTAAATAGCCCAATGGTTGGAATGGAGAGCTTGCAATAAATCACACTAAAAACACCATTCAAATAAAAACATACACAACACAGTGAGAACAAATGGAAATGGGAAACACCGTTTAAATTAGGCAGCAGCAAGGGAGCCCTTCAAAATCTAAAACGTTGAGGATGGAAACACAATGAAAAGCCCACCTAAGAGCATCGGAAACTTACAGAATAACAAAATGACAGAGTTGGAAGGGACTTTGGAGGTCTTCTATCCACCACATACCTCCCTACGTCCGATACGCTCCCACAGAGTGGGCCTACTGAGGGTACCAACCGCCGGGCAATGCCGGCTAGCGGTGCCCAGGGGTAGGGCCTTCTCTGTGGCTGGGCCGGCCCTCTGGAACGACCTACCCCCCAAACTTTGCACAATCACGGACCTTCCCCTCTTCCGCCGCTCACTTAAACATATTTATTTCAACAAGCTGGTCTTGCGTAAATGGTATTGGTTTTATAACATAACTTCTGTCAAGGACATAAATGGATTTTAGATTTAGGGAATTTTAGTTTAGGAGGGTTCCTATTTTAATATTTCTAAATTCTAGTACAGGTAATTTAATTCGTTTTTAGCTTTGTTATATATTGTCTGTTTATATGGTTTTTAACTTTTTCCCTGTACACCGCCCCGAGTCCCTTCGGGGAGAGGGGGCGGTTTATAAGTCTAAATAAAATCAAAAATCAAATCGAATTCTAGTCCAGCCCCCTGCTCAAGCGTTTCAGACAAATGACAACTGAAAACAGAATGGGCCCACTTGGCACCTGTTAAGAACCCCATAATTGTCATGGCATCTATGCTACATATAAACAAGTAAAACGGCTGCCATAGGACCCCCATGGCTGCAATCAGTCAAGTGTTGATGAGAAGGCTGCATAACTGCAATCACACCAGAGGTGGCGGAACCAGTAGTGTTATGGCAGCCTGAGTCGCTGGAACTGGCTGGCCGGAACCCACCCCTGGATCACACAACTTGTATAAGCCCAGCGTGAGATGTGTGGCTCATTTCAGTGTGGGATGTGTTGGGAAAAGCCTCCTTTTCCTAAGGCCTCCAAGTATGGAGGCAAGCCAGTCCTCCAAGGATGGTGTAAGATGAGTTGTGTTAGTTCAGCTGCAGCTCGGTCAGGTAATGGGCGAGTAGCTGCACCACCTGGCTGGAGAAGAGAGTGTTACACAGGTGTTTCTAGTTTCAGCCTTTGGTCACTCACACACTCACAGCCCTGGAAAACTGCCACGCTCAAACCATTTTCAACCCAACTCTGGGGCACAAACAGTTCTTTAGAAAACACGGAGACCTAGGGAATCTAAAATAACAGCAAACTTTCCTGGTTACAACGTATATCTATTTGCTTTTACACACACACACACACACACACACACACACACACACACACACTGAAGGGACTTGGAGTGGGACTTCCCAGCTGTTCAGTCACAACTTCCTTTTTTATTTTTATTTTTAAAATAATTTTTATTCAACACTAGCCGTTCCCGGCCACGCATTGCTGTGGCCCAGTCTGGTTAAATGGCCAACCAATCTGTGTGTAGATTTACACTTGCACAGATAAACACATACACACAACCACCGTATAACCCTCAACCTACCTACCTACTGCATTTCTCCTTGAATCTTATGGAGAGAGTATTTTATGTCATAAAGGATGACATAATACCTGTGGCCCACTGCTCCCTCTGTATCCATCTACCTACCCTTTTTACAATTTTTTACATTTCTGTTGCGTGTACCTGGCACAGGTGTGACATCTACACAATCTATATATATATCATTGGTGCTGTATTTCAAAGGAACGTTGTGTGAAAATTTGGAAGCG
Source organism: Rhabdophis nuchalis (assembly GCA_039707465.1). Taxonomy (NCBI): domain Eukaryota; kingdom Metazoa; phylum Chordata; class Lepidosauria; order Squamata; family Natricidae; genus Rhabdophis; species Rhabdophis nuchalis. The sequence continues at coordinate 122,984,047 of CM077648.1, forward strand.
ATCGATGCAGGACTTTCGGAGACTAGCGGTTTTGAACAAACTCTTGTTACATTTTTTTATTTATATAGATTTTTAAAACATTAAAATCATAGTTACACTTTTACAGCTTTCCATTATTGGTATCTTTTTCCCTAATTTTGAATTCTCCATTCTAAGCCCTATGGTTTTATACATATACCTCCTTATTTCATAGTTACTCATTTATATAATATACACAACATTTACACCTCTGTTACTCTCTAAATATCTGCCAACTTCATTTTTTTTTCATTCAGGTGACTTTTGTTTGTTTGTTTCCTTGACAACTTGGTTCCTTCCTGGTCTTCGTCCACCGTGCTTGTGTGCCATCACGAATCTTTGGATATGGCAGCTTCCCTGGGGCCCATTAAAGTTCCCACCAGCGTTTCTTTCTTGGCCCATTTCCTTCCTTTGACCTGAACCCCCGTCAGGCCCAAAGAGCCGAGAATCACCCATGGAGTTACTTCTGAAAAGTTCCTTTATTGTTGTTCGCCTACAGACAGGATCTTGCCTGCCATAACTATAGATTTAGTCTGTGAGCTGCTAGGGAGAGCCTGACTTGCTCTCTTTCTGCCTACCAGGCATCCCAAGCGGCAATTTCTCTTTGGCCCCTGGGAAAGAGCCCCTCCATCCTATGGCTCTGGACTGCATTTCACCACAACCCACCACACAATCCCTCCACTCTCCTTCTTCCTCTCCTCCTTGGATTTCTGCCTTCTTCACACCGTCTCCAGCAGGGTCCAAACAGTCCACTTGGCAACTGCAGCCACGTAACCACAGATCCGCTCTGTGGATTAACTTTTCAAATATTTGTGTGGTTTTTTTTTCAAGCATGTTTGTTTCCAGTCAAGCCTGAGCTGCCTAGATAAGTGGCGTTTCTTCCTTGAGGCAGCTTGTTCTCTTTCTCAACCTGGGCAGATATGCCTTAAGTCCTTGGCCCAGGGGGACCTCACAGCTAGATGCTGATGTGTCACACGCATGAGTGTGTCCCTCAGGGGACTCACCCGGTGGGAAAAGGTTCTCCATGCAAGAGATGAAGAGCAATAGTAACCCAAACATTCAGGGGCACCTTGGAGTTCTCTCCCCCACTCCCACCCAGCTCCTGATCCCTCACCTGGAATCACAGGCCCAGAAGTCAGCACCTTATGGAATGGGCGGGGTTGGTTTCTTTCCACAGGGAGGGGAGAAGGAATCACAAAATACGTTCTTCTTATGCCCCGGTGTCTCTCTGTTTTATAATAATATCGTGGGTAAGGGAGCGTTATTGCAGGCCCACCTGACATTCAGCAACAACAGGTGGGACTCTGAAGACTCAAAGCCCAGAGGACCAGGTGGTGGGAGTGAGTGCAGGGACCGCAAACTGACACCAGCCCTTAACACCAGCCTCCCCTTCCCAGAGTGGCCCATCAGAGAAGAGGGAAAAGATTCTTTGCACCACCCAACCACAACGGATGGCCTGTTGGGAAAACAGGTTCAACAAGATTTCAGGGACTGTAACAGGCAAAGCAAGGGCACCCTAAGAAGCTGATGGAACGGCACCCAATTGTAAATATCAGGATATTTCTCGTTGTGGTGATCACATACAGTAAATCAGGGGTCTCCAACCTTTGCAACTTTAAGTCTGAAGGACTTCAGCTCCCAGAATTCTCCAGCCAGCAAAGCTGTCAGTGTCAGGGCCTGGGCCAGGGGTCCCCAACCTTTGCAACTTTAAGTCTGAAGGACTGGAGAATTCTGGGAGCGGAAGTCCTTCAGACTTAAAGTTGCAAAGGTTGGAGACCCCTGCAGTAAATGACCAGGTCAACCAAGAAGAGGTACATCCAGCCAACTTGCACCCAGGAGAACAAAGATCATTTGCTGTGTTTCTCTGCAGCCTATGGGCTCACTGACAAGGACTGAAATACAGGGAACATACGTTACATTCCCCCAACTTCATCAAGTCTCCTTATTCTACTGCAGGTCTTGGTGGCCGGTGGCCTTTCGGGTGCGCTTCAAGGTGTTGGTGACCATCTTTAAGACGCTCCATGGCATAGGGCCTAGTTATCTGCAGGACCGTCTCCTACCACATACCTCCCTTCGACCAATCCGCTCCCACAGAGTGGGCCTCCTCAGGGTGCCGTCAGCTGGTCAATGCTGGCTGGCGATGCCCAGGGGAAGAGCCTTCTCTGTGGCGGGTCCAACCAACTGAGGTGTCATCCATCGATTCGGTCTTAGGGAGGGGCAGGGGCAGTGGGAGGCGGAATAGGCGTCATCGGTTGGAAGACCGTGGCCGCTGGATACAGGCGGTCACGCGCTCCAACTCTTCGCCCTCCCATCGCAGACTAGGTTGGCAGGAATCACAGACCCAGGGCCCTAGACTGATGCTATGCAACGCCAGGTCCGTGGTTCAGAAAGCCCCCCTCATCCATGACCTTGTGTCAGAGGGGGACCCGGACCTGGTAGGTATAACGGAAACCTGGTTGGGCCACGAAGGGGGTTTACCCCTCGTGGACATGTGCCCACCAGGTTACCGCGCCTTCCATCAGCCTAGGGACCTAGGGAGGGGTGGGGGAGTGGCGATTATGGTTAAGGAAGGTCTTGAGCCGAAGGAGACCACAGTCCCTCAGACAACCGAATGTGAATCTCTCTGCGTGAGATGGGGCCTAGGGAGGCAGTTGGGCGTGTTAGTTGTATACCGGGCTCCTTGCTATGCAACAACAGCCCTGCCCGAGCTCCTAGAGGTGATAGCCGAGGTGGCAGTTGAGACCCCCAGACTAGTAGTCATGGGGGACTTTAACTTGCCGTCGGCGGGCGAAGCCTCTGGAGTAGCTCGGGAGTTCATGGCCTCCATGACGGCCATGGACCTGACCCAGGTAGTTTTAGGCCCTACTCATGAGGGGGGAAACACGCTGGATATGATCTTTGTCTTGGGACAGTGGAGTTGTGATCTGGGAATAGGGGATTTAGTCATCACTCCCTTGTCATGGACAGATCACGCTCTCCTCCAGCTGGACTTTCCAATCACTTCACCTCACCGCAGGGAGGCGGAACCGGATACTCCTATATGGTTCTGCCCCAGGCTTCTAATGGACCCGGAAAGGTTCCAGAGGGAGCTTGGGCCAATTGCTGTGACCCTGCCTCGCGACTCAACTGAGGACCTAGTGGCCGCATGGTTAAGTGCGGCCACGGGGGCCTTGGACCGAGTCGCGCCCTTGCGGCCTCTCTTGTGGTGACGAACCACCCAGGCTCCCTGGTTTACTGAGGAGCTTCAGGAGATGAAGCGCCACAAGAGACGCCTAGAGAGCAGATGGAGATCCTCTCGCTCCGAAGCCGACCGAACACTAGTGAGAACCCATATTAGGGCTTACTTAGTGGCGATAAGGGTGGCCAAACGTGAGTATTGTGCCACCCTAATTGCATCCGCAGACAACCGCCTTGCCGCCCTGTTTGGGGTGACCCGCTCCCTCCTTCACCAGAGGCCGCGGGAAGCCCCTCTACAAGGGCGAGCAGAGGAATTTGGGATTTATCTGCAGGAGAAAATCACTCGGATTCGGAATGAGCTACCCTCCATCGACAGTGGTCCTGTGGGACTGTCCGAGACTAGTCTTGAGGTTCCTTCTTGGGAGGAGTTTGACTTTGTTACCACCGAGGATATGGACAGGCTGTCAAGGAAACTTAGGGCGACCACATGTTTATTGGACCCGTGTCCCACCTGGCTTGTACTGGCATCCTGGGAGACGACACGAGGCTGGCTCCAGGGCATTGCAAACGCATCTTTGAGTGAGGGGTCCTTACCTGCCGTCTTGAAAGAGGCGGTAGTGAGGCCCCTCCTCAAGAAGCCGTCCCTGGACCCAGCTTTATTAGAGAACTATCGTCCGGTCTCCAACCTTCACTTTCTGGTGAAGGTTGTTGAGAGTGTGGTAGCCCAACAGTTTCCGCGACACCTGGAGGACGTTGATTATCTAGACCTGCGCCAGTCCGGCTTCCGACCCGGTCACAGCACCGAGACGGCATTGGTCGCGTTGGTCAATGATCTCTGGAGGGTTAGAGGTTATTCCTCTATCCTAGTCCTGTTAGACCTCTCGGCGGCTTTTGATACCATCGACCATGGTATCCTATTGCACCGACTGGGGGGCTTGGGGCTGGGAGGCACCGTTTTGCGGTGGTTCTCGTCCTACCTCTCTGGTCGATCGCAATATGTGTTGACGGGAGGGCAGAGGTCGACCTCGAGACCCCTCTTATGTGGGTTGCCTCAGGGGTCGGTCCTCTCGCCCCTCCTGTTTAACACATATATGAAGCCGCTGGGTGAGATCATCTGTGGTTATGGGGTGGAGTACCATCTGTACGCTGCCGACACTCAGCTGTACATATCCACCCCAGACCACCCCAACGATGCCACCGAAGTGCTGTCCCGGTGTTTGTAGGCCGTACGGATCTGGATGGGTGGTAACAAACTCAAGCTCAACCCTGCCAAGACTGAGTGGCTGTGGTTTCCGGCACCCCGGTTCAGCCAGATTACTCCAACTCTGGCCATTGGGGGCGAAACACTGGCCCCCGTGGAGAGAGCGTGCAATTTGGGTGTCCTCCTGGATTCCCGGCTGTCCTTGGAGGACCATGTGGCCGCCGTGGCCAGGGGGGCGTTTCATCAGGTACGCCTGATGCGCCAATTGCTCCCCTTACTGGACCGGGCTGCCCTTCGCACAGTCACTCAAGCTCTCGTGATGTCCCGTCTCGACTACTGTAATGCTCTCTACATGGGGCTTCCCTTGAGGTGCACTCAAAAGCTACAGCTAGTCCATAATGCAGCCGCGCGGATAATTATGGGAGCCACCAGATGCTCCCATATAACACCGATCCTGCGCGAGCTGCATTGGCTTCCTGTGGCCTTTCGGGTGCGCTTCAAGGTTCTGACGACCATCTTTAAAGTGCTCCATGGCTCAGGGCCTAGTTATATGCGAGACCGTCTCCTGCCCCATACATCCCTTAGACCGATTCGCTCCCACAGAGAGGGCCTTCTCAGGGTGCCGTCGGCCGGACAATGCCGACTAGAGACACCCAGGGGAAGAGTCTTCTCTGTGGCGGGCCCTGCCCTTTGGAACGACCTACCCCCTGAACTCCGGACCATCACCGACCTCCGCCTCTTCCGCCAATGTTTAAAGACATACTTTTTTCATCAAGCCGGCCTAGCCTAACCTCCCATGGGGACTTTTAGAAAAGTTTTAAATTGGGTTTTTTAATAATTTGGTTTTTAGCATAGGATCGGGATAATTTAATATATATTTTAAATTATTTATTTATTTTCTATTTTTGTATATCTTTTAAATTTCCTGTGCGCCGCCCTGGTCCTCTGTGGAGAAGGGCGGGATATAAATGTAAATAAATATAAATAAAAATAAAAAAAAACCTCTGGAATGACCTACCCCCTGAACTTCGTACCATCACGGACCTTCGCCTCTTTCGCCAATCACTCAAAACACATTTGTTCCATCCCGCTGGCCTTGCTTAGAGTTAGTGTGTGCCTATATTTTGGGTTAGATTGGATTTTTAAGGGTTTCTATTTTATAGTTGGGTTTTTAAATTAATTATTTTTTAGCACGGGCTAAATTGTTTAATTTTAGTTTTAACTTTTGTAGAATTTTGTATTGTCTGTATTTTTAGATCTTTAAATTCCTCTGCACTGCCCTGGGTCCCATTCAGGAGATAGGGTGGGATAGAAATCTAATCAAATAAATAAATAAAATAAAGTATTGTCAAACCTTTTGTGATGAAAATATATATGTACACTAGAGAGGAGGAGGAGGAGGAGGAGGAGGAAAGGATTTGACGCAACCCGTTGCCATGTCCCAGTTGCAAAGCCAAGGGAGCCTGGGTGATCTTCACTCAAAAGTATTGACTTTTCTTGAATTGGAATGCATTGATTTGATTTTGGTGTTGCCTGTTTCTAGAGCAACACTGTAGAACATAAAACAGAAAGAAAACACAATGATGGGAAGGAAGGAGGGAGTTTCTACATGCTTTCTGTTTTGGATCCCTTTGTCTTGCTAGGGAGGGTGTGGGATCCTATCAGCCTGGGTATATAAGGCAGAAAAGAGACCATTGGTGGCTCAGAGGATTTCTCCTTCAGATTGGATCCCTCGTTGAAGGTGAGAGCCATTAGAGAAAGAAGAGTAGCATGATGTAACTTGAGAGAGAGCGAGAGAGAGAGAGAGGACAACATGTTTGTATGTATAATTGCTGTGAGGAATATATGAAGTATATTTAGTCTATTTTTTCTTTAACTTCTCTCCCCACTTTTTGATTTTTTATCTTCCTTACTTTATATTTGTTTGCATTAGTTTTATATTTGTTTGCATTCGTTTTCATTCTTCTTTAAAGGTTTTAATTTAAAAAACCCTGATATGCAATAGCTCCAGAGGTACCTCGGTCCCCACTGCCATGCGTGTCTCTTGCTCTGATCAAAAGGGGTTTCAACCACATCAGGAAATAGCCTGACGCAGCACCCCCTCCCCTTGTTAAAAAATGCCCCTAGGTTGAAATTCTTCAACCTCCTTTGCAAGAATTCCAGGGGGAAAAGGTGGAAGAGCCATTTGACTTGATGGATGAGGCATCCTAGCATCCTGCATTATAGGCAGCTGAAGGTCTTGTATTTCTCATAAGAGATTGATGGTTTGCATTCCGTTGTGTATTTATGATTTTTTTTGTTCATATTTTGGCACCCAAGGGGATTCACGGGATTAAAAAGGGAAGGGGAGGATTGTCCGCAGAACAGCTCAGGGTAGTTTGGGGAGGGGAGGGGGCTGCAATCCAGAGATGATCAGGTGGGATTCACGGTTGAGATGAGTTTTCCGTTCTTCCTTTTGGGGAGGGACCCCCAAAGGGGGCAGGGTGACCAGGTGTGGTTGGAGGACATTCAAGGTTCTTCTCAACTTCTGTTTCCCTCCTCAGGTTTGGAGATGCTTCTCATCACTTGCTTCATCTTTGGCCTTTTGGGCAGCCTTACCTGGGCAGGTAAGTTGATATATCGCACCTCCATCCTGTTTCCCCATGGGTCGCCATTTATGTAGCCCTTGGTTTATTTTAATGTTTTATTCTCAATGGGGGAGCCTCTACTTCTAGCTGTGATCCATTTAGGCCAATCCAGAAAGGCGTGGAGTTCCAGAAGGCCTCCGGGCCTCATTATCTGGACACCAAAGACTGGTCTCTACAGGAGGAGGCTGGCATCTGTCCACTAAACAGGACCTGGGCCATTTTAGGTCCCCTGGGTCACATCTGACCTTTTGGCTCTCTCTGCCTGGCCCACGTGAGGTCAGTCTGAAATCAGGAATCAGATGCAAATAAGTGTACATCATGAACGCAACACAACTGCACTGCTTTTATCCTGAAGGCAACTTTTTATGTTCAGTTTGTGTATGTGGGCATGTGTGCCTACAGACCTTCATAGCCCCCATTGGTTCAGCCCTCCACAGCAGTCCCAATTTCTGATGTGGGCCCCTTGGAAAATTAATCCTCTCTCCCCCACAGTATCCATGCAGTGTCTCTCATTTCTGCTCATATTCTCGTTGCTTTCTCCTTCAGCTCCTCCAATAAGACCAAGGAGCATCTGTCCTTTTGGCACCTATGCCACTCGAGAGCAAAGCCAGTGGTATTGCCACAAGTTCTATGAAGAACAGCTCAACTTTCAACAGGCTGAGGTAACTCGTCTGAACCGGAGGGATTTCCTTCATTTGGCCCAGAGCATTGTTCAAAGTTCACAACTCCAAAATGCTCGTGTCATTTCTTTGAGATGGCCTTGCCCAACCTGACCTGACACTCCATAGTTGCCTGTACCTGCTTTCTCTCGCAACTTTGTCTAACAGTGGTGGGAGGAAGGTGGAGGGAGGCGAAGGAATGGAAGTGAGCCCTCTGTTGCTGGGAGAGACGTTGTCTAACAAGGCCAAGGGGATGAAGAACGTTCTGATCGAAGCAGACAGCTTTTCCTCAAGCAAAATAAACTGAACTCAGTTGGTGAACTGTGGGTGGCCAGGAGGGGAAAAGGGGAGCTACCCATGGGGGTTTTCGTGGGGAAAATCCCAGAAGTGACTTTGCTTCTGCCACACCAAGATGGAAGTTTCAATAAAGCTACACTCTTGGTTAATCTAAAAGTTTCTTTGGTTGAACGTGCCAAATGGGATGGTTGACAGGGCTTCTTTATTATACCTCCAAATTATTTTGTATCAGTGGACACAAAACAATTTGAAGTGCAAGAGCCCTGGGTTGGTACGCCTGGATTGTAGCAATCCTGCAATGGACAACATCGTCGGTCAATGCCGGTCAATGCAGGCTGGCGACTCCCAGGGGAAGAGCCTTCTCTGTGGCAGGCCCCGCCCTCTGGAATGACCTGCCCCCCCGACCTCCGCACAATCATGGACATTCGCCTTTTTCGCCTGGCTTTAAAAACATACTTTTTTCATATGGCCGGCCTGGCATAGTCCTTTATTAGTGATTTTTAACTTGGGTTTTAATTATGATTTTTTAGCACGGGTTCTTAAATTGATTTAATTTATTTTTAACCATGTTTGATTTTATTTATGACTTCTGCTTTTATTATTCTTGTGCACCGCCCTGAGTCCCATTGAGGAGAGAGGGCGGTATAGAAATATAATAAAATAAATAAACATGGTTTGTGGCTGGTAAATAAGTAGCCACGGTCAAAGAACAAGCCAGCAGGCATCCCGTTTCGCTTCAAGGGATAATGCTGGTTCTTCATTCTTTGCAGGCAGAGTGTCAGTACAATTGGAGGGGTGGACATTTAGCCTCTATCACATCTGACGCCCATGCAAAACGTGTTAACACCTATGTCTCTAAAGAAAACCAAGAGGGTGAACAGGTCTGGATTGGGCTGCAATGGTCCACTGAGGTGAGTATCTGGTCCTCCTGCCTCTGAGAAATTAGCAGCTGTCTCCCTACCGATGTTTCTCAAGTAGTGATTTACACCACCCTTGGAAAGCCCAGCAACCTTGTTCCATTCCCTGATGCTGGTCTTCTCCCAAGTCACTTTAGATGCAACATCACCCCGTTGCTGCTCCTGACACAAGGGTACACAAAGGACCCCAATGCCAGCACTTCACCCTCTCCAGAGCCCAATTTCCCTTCAGGTCATCAAGAAGCAGATCTATAGTTATTAAGGGATCACTCCCTGTGGAATCCTCTTCATAGTTAATTGGGTTTGTTCTAAGTTGATCTAAATTGGCTTTGAATTTTTCAGTAAGAAAACCATGTTTTCTACCAGAGAATTGTGGAGAACAGCAGAGTTGACAGCTGAAATGGGTGGAAACATGGTCAGGAAACATCTTCAACTGTCGAAGGACTTCAAGTCCTCAGGTTTTGAAGGAAACAGTTGACGGTTGGGATGAACCTTTGGGAATTTGAGAAATCCTGGAGACTGGTGGAAGTGCCGGGAGACTTGGAGGAGGGAAAAAAGACGTCCTTGTCTTTAAAAGGGAGAAATGCCTCTGTAGACAGTCTGATATTGATACCTGGGGAGACTCTTGAGGAGATGATAAAGAGATCGATCACAATAAGCACTTTGAAGACAATGTAATAACTCCCGCATACCTGTAGGCATTTGCCCAGAATCAACCCTGCCCACCTGTCTTCATCTCACTGCTTCCTCAGATGGCTTAGTAGATTATGGCCATGCAGCAGATGTAATATATCTTGATTTCAGCACAGCATTTGAAAGCATACAGTGCTCCAGTAGATTGCCAATCAGCAAGCTAATTGTGCCTCTCTGAATCTTGAGAATTAATTGGAAGAGATTTGAATATCATCTTTTTTCAGTCTCCTGCTCTGTCACATCTCACCACAACCTTCTCTTCTCCAAGACAAACATGTGTCATGTTTCCAACTTAAAGTTCTCCCAAAGTTTTCTTTCTAAGTCCCTTATCATCTTTTTTTAAAAACTTTTTATTTTTTAACATAAAAACAAGTAAAAAACATTATTCATCTTGTGCTTTGTACAACATGTCGTTTGGGCAAATGTTTTGTGCATCAGTACTTAAAATTAGAAACATATTTATCAATTTTCTTTTCATTACATACTTATCACCTTATTTTCCCAATAGTAGCAATATTGTTTATCAAGTCAGTCTTTTTCCATAGCTATTCAATATATTAAAAAGATATTAAAAAATTTTCCCTATGAATTCCTGTTTTATAACATTACTCTCAATTATCTCTAGAAGGCACTTTACTATTATAAAATACATACTCATAATGTTTTCTCTTTCTAAAGTCAAAAGTTCATCCAAATTTTCCATCATCTATGTGTCTCATTGTTAATCTAGTTAATATACACTCTGTCTTTCTAAAGCAACCTCATATCAATTTGTTATGGTATCTAACAATCCTAGGAAATAATTTCTATACTTAGGAATTCTTTTTATATATGTATATATTATATCCCTTAGGTCTTTCTTTTTTCCAACCATTGGTAAAACATATTTCATATTTCATAAAATTGTTCATTCTCCTGCTCTCTAATTTCAAATGTTAATCTGCTCATTTCTGCACATTCCATAATCTTACGAATAACTTCCTCTTGTGAAAGTAATTTCATGTCCATTCCTTCTTGTTTTAATTCCTGGATAATTTTGAGATCACCCCCTGAATTTAATAACTCGGAATATCTGATTGTTCATTCCTTTTTATATGTTGTTGCGTATAAAAATGCTTCAATAGTTGATACCCAGACTGGTATTTTAAGATAATGCAATCTCTTAATCTTTTCCCAATTTAAAATCAATATTTTATGTTTTATATAGGGGTTTTATAGCTCTAGTTGATCTTGTTTCTCTCTGTTCTCTGGTTTCTAATCCTGGTAGAGCCTCTCTTTCTGTGGCCACTCCACCTACAGCCCTCTAGTGGCTCTTCTAGCCTTGTTGACAATGGATCATCTTTATCGGTCTTCTCCGTAGCTCCATTAACATGCTTTCTGTAGAAGTCTTCTGCTTTTTCTAAAGTGTCTAATCTGTATCTCTGTCCCTTATCATCTTGATAGCCCTGGAGACTCTTCAACCTGTCAAGACCCTTCCTAAAATGCAGTCGCCAGAACTGGACACAATATCCTAGTTGATACCACAAGAATCAATCCTGGATTTTGGCTTGTCCTTATTTTCATCGTTGCTTTGAATGAGGGAGTACAAGAAGTGCTCAGGTGTCCATGTATCTCCAGAGTCCTTTGATTCTATGCCATACCAGTAGCCCTGAGACTCATATACCGCTTCATGCGGTATCCAAAGAATAGAGTGGAGTTTCTGCCTAGGACAATCGGGAGAAAGTCTCAGGGTCTTAGGTGTGCGGTGCATGCTTGCACAAAGAACCCATCAACAGGTCTTTCCCCCTTTAAATTCACTAAACCTACATTTAGAATTGGAGTTTGCAAGTTTTTGTCTCTCCACCTGCCCCCACCCACCCCCGTTCCTCATTCAACCACCTCAATGTGCTTCATTCTGCATTTCTTAGAGTTCTGGATGGGAGTGGACTGATGGATTACGAGGGATCAAGTATAATGGGTGGAGCTCTTGTGAAGCCAAAAATGAGACTGAAGACGCTTTCTGCAGTGCTCTCATTCCTCAAACTGGTCAGTATGAAAAGCCATCATTGTGGCTTAGTGGGGTCAGAGTTTGCCTCGGTAAAGGGAACGGAAGGGAAGAAAGGAAAAGGAAGGACAAAAGGGAAGGGAGGTGTCCATACAGTCCCCTTGGGGAGAGGGGGCGTTCTAGAAATCTAATAAAATCAAATCAATACAGAGCCTGGGAATGATGCTCCACTTGAAGGAGAGTTTTTGGGGGTGGCTGATTTAAAGTATTTATTGGGGAACCTTAAACATGCAAAAGTTAGCAATTCCTAAAGTAAAAGAAAACGCTACTTCCTCATCTCAGCATTGGTCCCAGGGGCAACCCAGCCTAACTGCTTCTCTCTGCGACTTCTCATTCACTGTCAGAGCTGGAGAGGTTGTGTGAATGGCTGGTTTTCTTTCAGGCATTGAAATGTCCATGGCCACCAGGCTCAACCCAGGGGACTCTGAGTAGCACCCAGCAACAATCTGAATAGAATAGATTCAAACAGGGTTTTTCAAGGTGTTGAACTTTAAGAGGAAGCGTGGCCTTCAGCTCCCAGAATCCCCCAAGCAGAGACCCAGATGCTTGAGGGGAGACCGGGGTCTTGAGTGCCTTGATGAAAGAGTCGAGTCTCTTGTAGCTCAGCAGGAAGATTGTTCTAGAGCAGGGAGGCAGCCACGGAGAATGGACCCTTCCTGGATCCCATCAGATGGAGGGGAGCTTCAGCATGCCACCCCACCTGTAGGAGAGGAGCAGGCTGAGCTGGAAGGTGGAGTTAAATGTGTCATCTGTTTGAAGTCTTTGTGTCACCACCAGAGACACTTTGTGTCCATCCCCTCTCTGAAGTCTGTTGAGCCTTATCTAGTGTCAATTTAGTTTTGGCCATTAGATGGCAAGATTCTTGTGTGTTGGAGCTATTGGTACTTGATAGGAATGGGTAGGCAGGTGTACTTGAGAAAAGATCCTATTCCACATTGGACTTTAAAGGTGATCACCACTCATTTTCTTTTCTTTCAGAGCAAATGAAATGGAGTAATGTACCCTGTAACAGCAAACTTCCTTTTGTCTGCAAATGGAAAGCCTTTTAAGCCAAGTCTGCAGATGGAGTCAGAGGGGCTCCCCATTGATTGGAAACCTGTGTTGAGATCTTGAACTTCCACCTTCTCCATTTGCAAAACCTCTTTGCCACAAAGACCCTCTGGATGCCAAGCAGTCGGTTCCTCTGGTCTTGCTTCTCTTCCCTCTTTCTGAAGAATGTGCCCCTCCCTTGCTAATAAAGTCTATGGCTCTGCCCTTGTCTTGTGTTTGGCTTTTCTCTCCCTGAATGAGCCTCAGGGGGAAGAGGGTGATGGGTCTGCAGAGGACCTCCTGCTCACAAGACACACAAGGCCACCTTATCCTGGGGTCCCTCTCAGAGGGAAATGGGAGATTAATGAGAAGAGAAATATGGACTTGTGGAAATAATGATCCCTCATGGCAGAGAGACCTCATGGCAAGACCCCACTTTCATTGGCCATTCTTGATTTATACTGTATTGGTTTGATTTTGGAGTTGCCTGACGCTGGAGCAATTCTGGTTATCTTACCATATAAAGCAGGATACAAGCACGATAAGGAGAAGGAGGGAGGGAGTTTCTACCTGCTTTCCAGATATTAACGCCTGTTTTGTGTCCTCTTATCTCGCATTGCAGGGTGTGAACGTGTGAGCTCTCCGGTATATAAACTGGGAAACAGACCATTGGGGATTTAGAGGATTCTTCTCTCAGACTGGATCACCCTTTGAAGGTGAGGCCTGTTCTAGAAAGACGAGTAACATGATGTAACTTTAGAGGGTGGGTTTACGACATATTTGTACTTAAAACTGCTTTGAAGAATATCAGAAACTGCTAAGTCCTATTTTCTTTTCTTTTCTATTTTTCTTTCGCCTTTCCACTCTTTTGGGTGTTTCTTAGATCTTTCTTTCTCTTTCTCTCTCTCTCTCTTTCTCTCTTTTTCTTTCTCTCTTACTTTGTATTTGTTTATATTAGTTTTCCATGTTCCCATTTGAAAGTTTTAATAAAAACTATATGCAACAGCTTTAGGGAAACTTCTATCCCACCGTCATGTACTTAGGTATCTTGCTCGGATCAAAAGGGGTTTCAACCAAATCAGTAAATATTCTGATGCAGCAGTACCCCCTCCCCTTTTTAAAAACCCCCACAGCTTGAAATCCTTCAACCTCCTTTGCAAGAATTCCTGGAAGGGGGGGAGAGGAATGTATAAGGGATCATTTATTTGACGGATGAGGGATCATAGCATCTTCTGCTATAAGCAACTGAAAATCCTGGACCTCTCCTAAGAGATCGATGGTGTTTCATTGTGTGTGTTTATGTCTTTCTTTGTCCATTTCTGGCAGCCAATCCACAGGATTAAAAGGGGGGCAGGGGGGGTTGCTTTTCTCGTCCATAGAAGAGATGAAGAGACACGGAAGAGGAAAATCAAGACCGGGGCCTTAAAACATGGATCCCTTCCATTTAGGCGTTGAGTTAATTGGGGCTGAAGAGTAACTAAGGGTCCCTTCTCCAAGTTCTTCTATGAGGTAGCCTGCAATGACTTTACTCCATCCATACATCCTGGACCACGCCAACTATGACCCAGATCCTAATGGTCGCAATGGGGAGAACCAACTAGGAGAGCCAGAAGCTCAGAGTCAACATTTTGAGAATTACAGGCTGTGATTCCAGGCAGACAGGGGTCTCTACCAGTTGCTCAGGGTGGTTCTGGGGAGGGGAGGGGGCTGCAATCCAGAGATGATCAGGTGGGATTCACGGTTGAGATGAGTGCTCGGTTCTTCCTTCGAAGGGGGGAGGGTGACCAGGTGTGGTTGGAGGACATTCAAGGGTTCTTCTCAACTTCTGTTTCCCTCCTCAGGTTTGGAGATGCTTCTCATCACTTGCTTCGTCTTTGGCCTTTTGGGCAGCCTTACCTGGGCAGGTAAGTTGTGGCCAGCAAAGCTGATATATCCCACCTCCATTCTGTTTCTCTATGGAACCCCATATATCTGTGGTTGTTTTAACCATATTCAATTCTTGGTGACTATAGGCATGTGCTCCCCATATATCTAGTCCTTGGTTAATTTTAATCTCTTAATTCTTAATTTTAAAAATTGTCATTTTTAGTGTTTTATTCTTCCTCTATATTGTATTGGATTTTAACATTGGAAGCTTCTCAGAGACACCTCGTGATGGGTTGGGGGGGCAAACTAATTGAATAAATAAATGGTTTTTTTTTATGTTCCTGTTGTTTTAGATTATGTTTTTTTATATTGTTGTAAGCTTGACTGACAGTGAGCACATGAAGTTAACAAATAAATGTTCCCTTGGCAAGAGCATTTCATGAAATGGGGGGGGGGAGGCAGCTGTAACATGGGAGCATCAAGTTTGAATCCTTTTATTTTTATTTATTTTATTAAATTTATACCCCGCCCTTCTCCTTGTTAGGACCCTTGTTGGGTTGTGGGTGTTTTGGGGGCTATGGCTTAGCAAGGGAAGACCTCTGTGCTCCTGAGGGTCTTTCTGAATCCCCATCCACCAAGTTCAGAGAGTGGATAGTCCCTCCCCTCCACCTCCTCCCCACCACAAACCCCGGTCCCTTCTAGCACTGATGATGTTCCCTAGTAGGGTAATCTTCTTGTAGGGTAATCTTCTTCAAGAAAAACACTAAGCTTAGAGAGAACCAAGGACCCCACAGTTTTTCTCCTCCTCCTCCTCGTCCTCCTCCTCCTCACCATCCCCAATACCACTACCACAAGTTGAAGGCAACTTTTTCATAGCCCTGTTGGTTCGGCCCTCCATAACAGTCCCAGTTTCTTAATGTGGCCCCCTGGGAAAATTGATTGTCCACTAAACCCAAATGCCAGGGTTCCAAGTAATACTGTCAACTCATGAAGTTGCCCTGGTGAGGAAAGGGGGGGGGGAGTACATTTCACGCATACCTTCAGCTAGAGTCGGATCTCAGATCACCACAGCAGGCTTGTGAGGTGTATGCATCTCATTGGTGAATGTGATTTTTGACACAGACTGAGGGCAGGGAAGGAACAGGGATAAAGTTTAGCCATAATTCAAATGAGGTTTAGATCTGACTGCAAAGAGGTATTGCCGAAACGATGCTCCTAATAAATGACTGGATTTCTTTTGAAACTTGGCTCGAGGCTAATGAATTAATTAGGGCATCTTTCAGAAACCTGACAAATACATCCCATTCAATAAGAACTCCGAGACAGGCAATTCCCTCAAGGATCATTTGATTGGACCATATCAAATTGGCACGTCCCTGGTGAAAAACCGGCTCTATGTTCCCGCCATTTTGCACCCAATTTAAAGTAAAACTTTGTCACTTCCCCTCGAAGTCTCCAAAGAATTTTATTTTGTCTACAGTCCCCAGTTTTCTCCATACTGCCCCTCCCTGTCCCTCATCTCCAGGCTGTGTCAGCCCTGAAGCAGTGAGAAGACTTAAACCCTCATAGGAAAGGCTACAGAGCAGGAAATGTCCCCAGCTAGGCCAGCCTCAGGATTGACACCAAGAGCCATCGCTGTGTCCCTCACTTTTGCTCTCATTCTCTTTGCTTTCTCATTCTGTTTCTCCAGAAGACCCAAAGGGTCGGACTGTATGTCCCCCTGGCACCTTTGCCAATAAAGAGCAAAGCCAGTGGTATTGCTACAAGTTCTATGAAGAGAAGTTCACCTTTCAAGAGGCTGAGGTAACTGACCTGAGGTACCTCACCTGAGCGGGTAGAAGTCTCTTAATCTGGCCCAGAGTTTTTCCAAACTTCACAATGCCCAAAAGTTTATGTCATTTTTTTAAATGAAGAGCCCCTGCTGCATGACTCCCTCCCTTAAACAAATTTATTTATTTATTTTTTATTTTATTAAATTTATACTCCGCCCTTCTCCTTGTTAGGACCCATGATAGAAGTCTAAAAGAAATAAAATATGTTATTAATTACGTTGAATTCTCTTCGATTTACTACTTTGAAAGTAAATCTGAACAAGTTTAACGGGCTGTTTTCACTTCAATGTCTGAGTGAAATTTGTTAAAGGAAGTAAAACTCCAGTGAGGCATCTAACGGCTACATTTACATGGGATTGAGTGTAATGTGTGATTTCACATGTTGTGCAACTCGGCTATTGTCTTATCCATGTTGTGGGGCAACAATGACAAGGTTAACAGATGTCCTCACAGTGATGAAAAGGTACAGTCCTCGCATTTATGACAATTGCAATTTACTTAGCAATTGTATCACTTAGGTAAATCTGAATGATATGAATAATATTGATATGGAAACGCTGTAATGAGTGGAACTTTGTGTTGTGTTTTTAATGTTTAAATAAGGTCAATAAAAATCATTTAAAAAAAACACTATTACAAAGTCCATATCGAGTGGCCCTCAGCTGAGGGGGCTTTGTCTACCCAAATTGCAAGGCCCTCCAGTTTAGTAGGCCTGGATTGTAGCACCCCTGCAATGGGCAACCTGGCTTGTTGGTGGTGAATAACCAGCCGTGGTCAGGGAGCAAATCTGAAGGTGCCTCTTTTCTCTTCAGAGGACATTTTTGGTTCTTCTTCTCTCTTTGCAGGAAGAGTGTCAGTTCAAATGCAAAGGCCATTTGGCCTCCTTCATAAGTGACACCCAGGCAAAACAGGCCAATTCCTATGTCTCTAAAGAAAACATAGAGCAGAAATGGGTCTGGATTGGGCTCCAGCGACTTTCAACGTCCAATGTGGTGAGTATTTGGCCCTCCTGTCTCTGAGCAATGAGCAGCTGTTTCCATACAGATGTTTCTTGAGTGGTGATTTACGTCACCCATCCCAGTAACCTTGTTCCATCTCCGTCCCCTGATGCTTCTCTTGCCCCATGTTAATGAGTTAGACAGACTGCCTGGTGGTTGTATCTGAAGACCCTCCCACAAGGGGACACAAGGACAAAGGGCCCCAATGCCAGCAGGTCACCCTCTCCGGAGCCCAAGTTCCCTTCAGGTCCCAAAGAACAGATCTACAGTCAGCAAGGGATTTCTCCCTGTGGGGATCCTTGTCATAGCTAATGAGATTTTTAGTTAAGCTAAACTGGCTCAGTGCTTCTCAATATGAAACCCATGTATTCTAGCAGGGAAGGGTGAAGAGCAGGAGGAAGGCTCAGGGTTGAACGCTGAAATGGGTGGAAACATGGTCAGGAAACATCTTCAACCGTTGAAGGACTTCAAGTCTTAAGGTTTTGAAGGAAACAGTTGACGGTTGGGATGAACCTTTGTGAATTTGAGAAATCCTGGAGACTGGTGGAAGTGCCGGGAGACTTGGAGGAGGGAAAAAAGACGTCCTTGTCTTTAAAAGGGAGAAATGCCTCTGTAGACAGTCTGATATTGATACCTGGGGAGACTCTTGAGGAGATGATAAAGAGATCGATCACAATAAGCACTTTGAAGGCAATGTCATAACTCCCGCATACCTGTCGGCATTTGCCCAGAATCAACCCTGCCCACCTGTCTTCATCTCACTGCTTCCTCAGATGGCTTAGTAGATTATGGCCATGCAGCAGATGTAATATATCTTGATTTCAGCACAGCATTTGAAAGCATACAGTGCTCCAGTAGTTTGCCAATCAGCAAGCTAATTGTGTCTCACCGAGTCTTGAGAATTAAGAAGTCTTCTTGTTACCTTTTCAATCATATCCCCATAATGTGGGGGCCTTCTCTGTGGCAGGCCCCACCCTCTGGAACGACCTTCCCCCCGACATTAGAACTACCACGGACCTCCGCTCCTTCCGTCTGAAATTAAAAACACATCTTTTTCGCTTGGCCGGCCTAGGATAGTGTCTCCTGATTGTTTAGGGATTTTAGTAATTATATTTGGGGAAGTTTAGCGCAGGGTTAGTGTTTAATGTGCCTTTTAGTCAGTTATTTATGTATATGTATTGTTTCAAATTTTGTATTTTGCCTTTTTACCGTTTTTAATTCCCTGTGCCCCGCCTCGAGTCCCTTCGGGGAGAGAGAGCGGGTTATAAATAATAAATTCAAATTCAAAATTCAATGTATAATTGGAAGAAGTTTGAATATCATTTATTTCAGTCTCTTCACATCTCTGTCACATCTCACCACAACCTTCTCTTCTCCAAGACAAACATGTGTCATGTTTCCAACCTTAAGTTCCCCAAAGTTTTCCTTCCAAGTCCCTTATCATCTTGATTGCTCTCCTCTGGACACTCAATGTGGCAATGCCCTTCCTGAAATACAATAGCCAGAACTGGACACGATCCCACAGAAATTAATCCTGGATCTTTGACTTGTCAACATTTTCATCATTGCTTTGAAGGAAGGAGTGCTAAATTGGGATAGATAATACCTTAGAGCAGTGGCACAAACCCCACCCTCTTCTAGCACTGATGATGTTCCCTAGTTGGGTCATGAAACTTCTGCAAGAAAACCACCAAGCTCAGAGAGCACCAAGGACTCCAATCTGAGCTACAAATATTCTCTTCTATTAGTGGTTGTTCTTCTTTATATTGTTTTGATCAGAGCCCCCTCCCCTAAAATTCAGTGCCCATTTGAGCCATCACATCTTAAGAAGGATGTGATGGACACCAGGACGGTTTCA
The DNA here is from genome assembly GCA_039707465.1 of Rhabdophis nuchalis. NCBI lineage: Eukaryota > Metazoa > Chordata > Lepidosauria > Squamata > Natricidae > Rhabdophis > Rhabdophis nuchalis. Next base: position 123,003,263 of record CM077648.1, read on the forward strand.
GAGAAGAGCAGTAAGGATGATTGGAGGACTGGGAAGAGAGGCTGGAGGACCAGAACATGTTTTCCCAAAGGTCCTTTTTTCAAGAGGCAATTGGACTCTCTGGTTTTTCTCTGAAGACGTTTTTCTTCCCATCCAAGAAGCTTCTTCACTTCTGTATCTGTGGGACAACCATGACCTGGATCACTGAGAACGTTTAATTCAGGGACGGGACGGGATCAATAACCAAAACTTCCACTCACCCACCGCAATGCATTTTATTCTGTATTGCACAGAATACTGGATGGCGCTGGAACGACGGGACACGATCCAGGTATACCAGGTGGAGCCCTGGAGAACCCAACAATGAGTCTAAATATGAGTTTTGCGTTTCTCTCTCTTCTGAAACTGGTCAGTATGAAAAGCCACCATCCCTCAGCAGGGTTGGACTTTGCATCTCTGATTCCAGGAAAGCAGGGGAGGAGAGGGGGAGGGAAGATGGGGGAGAGGGAAGATAGTGAAGGGAAGGGAAATAGGGAAGGGGAGGAAGGGAAGGGAAAAGAGAAGGGAAAAGAGAAGGGAAGGGAAGACAGAGAAGGGGGAAAGGGGGGAAAGATATCCATACAGAGCCTGGGGATAATGCTCCACTTGAAGGAGAGTTTTTTGAGGTGGCTGATTTAAAGTATTTATTGGGGGACCTTAAACATGCAAAAGTTAGCAATTCCTAAAGTAAAAGAAAACGCTTCTTCCTCATCTCAGCATTGGTCCCAGGGGCAACCCAGCCTAACTGCTTCTCTCTGCGACTTCTCATTCACTGTCAGAGCTGGAGAAGTTGTGTGAATGGCTGGTTTTCTTTCAGGCATTGAAATGTCCATGGCCACCAGGCTCAACCCAGGGGACTCTGAGTAGCACCCAGCAACAATCTGAATAGAATAGATTCAAACAGGGTTTTTCAAGGTGTTGAACTTTAAGAGGAAGTGTGGCCTTCAGCTCCCAGAATCCCCCAAGCAGAGACCCAGATGCTTGAGGGGAGACCGGGGTCTTGAGTGCCTTGATGAAAGAGTCGAGTCTCTTGTAGCTCAGCAGGAAGATTGTTCTAGAGCAGGGAGGCAGCCACGGAGAATGGGCCCTTCCTGGATCCCATCAGATGGAGGGGAGCTTCAGCATGCCACCCCACCTGTAGGAGAGGAGCAGGCTGAGCTGGAAGGTGGAGTTAAATGTGTCATCTGTTTGAAGTCTTTGTGTCACCACCAGAGACCTAAGTCCATCCCCTTCTTGAAGTCTGTTGAGCCTTATCTAGTGTCAATTTAGCTTTCATCATTGGTTGGAACATAGAATGACAGAGTTGAAAGGAGCCAACTTCCAATCCTGCTTGAGTAGGAGACCCTATAACATTTCAGACAAATGGTTGCCCCACCTCTTTTTGAAAGCCTCCAATGATGTAGCACCCACAGCTTCTGAAGGCAACTTCTGTTCCACTGATCGATTGCTGTCACCACTAGGACATTTCTCCTTAGTTCTAGGTAGCTCCTCTCTTTGGTTCGTTCCCATCCCTTGTTTCTCGTCTTACCTTTTGGTGCTTTGGAAAATAGTTTGACCCTCCCCCCTTCATCTTGATAGGAGCCCCTCAAATATTGGAAGGCTGCTATCACGTCCCCCTGGTCCTTCGTTTCATTGAAGTAGACATCCCATATTCCTGCAACCGTTCTTCCTATGTTTTAGCCTCCAGCCCCTTAATCCTCTTTGCTGCTCTTCTCTGCCCCCTTTCCAGAGTCTCAGCATCTTTTTATATTGGGGTGACCGGAACTGGATGCAAGGCTCAGGACTGGATTCTGGTGCATGGGTGGTGATAATAAAGTCTACTGTGCTTCAAACCCAATGAATCTTCCTGGTTATTCACACCTGGCACTCCCCATGGGAGAGCCCGTGAGGCAGGGGGTTGCACTTGGAAAGAGATGCAAGTCGCCCAGTCTACCAATGATCACCACCCATGTTCCTCTCTTTCAGAGCACTTGAAATGGGTTGATATAGGCTGTAACGCCACACTTCCTTTCCTCTGCAAATGGACTCCCGCTTGAGCCAAGTCTGCGGATGGAGTCAGAGGGGCTCCCCATTGATTGGAAACCTGAGACGAGATCTTGAACTTCCACCTTCTCCATTTGCAGAACCTCTTTGCCAGAAAGACCCTCTGGATGCCAAGCAGTCGGTTCCTCTGGTCTTGCTTCCCTTCCCCTCTTTCTGAAGGACGTGCCCCTCCCTTGCTAATAAAGTCTATGGCTCTGCCCTTGTCTTGCGTTTGGCTTTTCTCTCCCTGAATGAGCCTCGGGGAGGGGGGGGAGAGGGTGATGGGTCTGCAGAGGACCTCCTGCTCACAAGACACACAAGACCACCTTATCCTGGGGTCCTTCCCTCCCACCTTCTGTCTCAGAGGGAAATGGGAGATTAATGAGAAGAGAAATATGGACTTGGGGAAATAATGATCCCCCTGGAGAGAAAAGGATCCACTCAGGGTGGGTAGCAGGAGAATTACTGAACCAAACCAGACCAAAAACCTTAACCAGAAAAAGCAGAAGGAAAGTAATGCATTCACGATGCCCATCTTCTCCTTCATTGGCCCCTCCTGGAGGTTCTGGGGAGCCAGAGGCCGTGTCTCTTCCAGGGTGTTTGGGCTGCAAAGCAAGGAGGCTCCTTTCCTGAAAACGTTCTTCCCTCTTCCCACTGGGCACAGATCCGCTCCAAGGGCTCTTCGGTCAGAGGCCAAGGCCCAAAGGAAATCCCCAAATGGCTTCTTCTGACTGTTGAAGCTGCTTGGATGAGCAGCAAAATGTCTCTAACTAACAACAAAAAATCCACCCAGTTGCAATGACTCAACTTTCAAGCAAGGAAGCATCTCATTTTTTGTGGGAATCTGAAGCTGACTCTGGCAAGAGCCTCAGCCGGTGTCTGCATTCACCCGCCTTGCTCATTTCGCCTTTGAGTTACGCTTCTGTTGTTAATATGGGTGGAGTTGAGTTGGCAGTGCAAACACCGCCAGTTTCCTTATTTTATTGCTCAGGGGTTGTTGTTTTTTTTTTGCTGGTTTTGAGACTCAGAAGCCTGCAGGAAACATATTTGATGTGCAAATAAAGATAAAGATCAAGGACAAATAGAGGTGCTGTTTATATACACAAAAGTCAGCATCTCCGGTCAGGGGCAAGTAAACAGAACCACTCCATCAAAAGGCTTCAGCAGATACTTTAGTGATGGGCACCTGTATTACAAGAATGTCTCCAGGCTGTTTGCATTCCCTGGGGGAAAGGTAAATATGGAGCTTAGGATTTGCCATGAAATATTATCTCCCCAGACACAATGATGGCATTTCCCCCCACTCATAGAGTGCATCTCCACATCTGCCGTAGTCAGAGGGTCAGGGAGAGAGACCTGCAATTAGAAGGGGGGCCTGGAGGTCATCCAGTGTGGCTCTTGACTGGGGCAGGAAGACCAAGGGAAGCCCCACAGAAAGACTGTTGTGTAGCAACCCCCTTGAAGGCCTCCAGCCGAGGGGAGACCCCACCTCCTCTGGGGGTGGGTGCAGCTGCTGAGATGAATGGCAGATGACAGACGGCCGCCCCATCAGCTGCAAGCAGAGCTCTTCTGGGGCACTCAAAGGACATCTCCTCAGGCCCACATTATGGAGCTTGGTGGGCAGGAAAGAGCCTTCTATTAGGACTGACTTGGTAGACGTTGGTTTAGGGAACATGACCCCTGAGCCAGAGACAAAAAAGCTGTTGAAATAGGGAAGTTGAAATAGGGAAGAAAATAGTAAGTAAGTGAGGACCTTCAAGTATTGGGAGACTGCTATGGAGTCACCCCTGGTCCTTCTCTCCAAAAGACTGGTTCCCTCAACCGTCCATCCTACTCTTGATTCTCCAGTCCCTTGGTCATCTCTGTTGCTCTTCTCTGCCCACTTTCAAGGCTCTCAACATCTCTCTAGTATCATGGAGACCAGAACTGGATGCAGTATTTCAACTGTGGCCTCAATGGTACGATATAAAGTGGTCTTAACACTCCACATGGTCTTGATTCGATCCTTCTCCAGATGCAGCCTGGGACTGAATTGGCTATTTTGGCAGCTTTAGCACATGACTGTCTCCTATTTGAGCTCCTAGATCCTTCTCACAGTTGCTACTATTGAGCCAGGTACCACCTATTCTGTACCTGGGCATTGGGGTTTTCCTGCCAGAGTGTAAAACTCAGGTTTTCTCACCACTGAGCTGCACTGTGTTGCTTTGGGCCCATTGTTCAAGTCTACCAAGATCCTTCTGGATTATAATCTAAAGTGTTGGCTGTTCTCCTGAGCCTCAGCTGCTTTGGAGGAAGGTTCGCCCCCTCCTCTCTAGGACAGGTATTGGAAGACTGGGATCATGTCAGTCCTGGCACTGACACTCCTTAAGCTATTTGAAAATGTTTGAAATGTGCTGCCATAATCAAGAAGTAAGGAAAGAAAATATCTGATGCTTATGATGGTTTATTAACATCAATCAATGAATGAATCAATCAGAATAGAGCTGAAAGCAAATGAATCCCGTGCAGGGTCTCCCAAGGGTGAAGGTCATCCCAGATGCCCAGCTAAACCAAGCAGGGGAATTTGTTTTGGCCACAGAGATGGGGGAAGATGCTGGAGGCAGATGGTCACTTGAGTGACACCAGTGAGGTAAGGATCTAGATGTTTGGGAGAAGGCAGTGAGAAACATCTCCTGCGGTTGACCAAGGAAGCCTCATGGATGGTCAGTGTGAAACATCTGTGATGGAAATAGACGATGTGGCCCTCAGGTCAGATGGGCCTCAAGGGGCCACTGAGGAAGAGCCGAGGATCTTTGGAGTAGGGATGGTTTTGATGTTGTGGATGCATTTAAGCCTTCAAGACAAGGAGTTGCTGATGGTCCCATGAAACTTTTTTCTATTTTCTGATTGGAAGGAAGGCAGAAAAGAAGGTTTCCCATCTTTTCACCAGAGAAGTGACCTCCCACACAGAGGCTCTTTGGTGCCATCCAGAACAGGTTGGAGCCTTGAAGGACTAGCCCAGCACCACCCCAGACCCCTGGAACCCCCTTCACATCATCCCACCCCCATAGCCTTTCTAGCAGGCTGCTGCATTCATGCCCAATGTAGGGCTTGCAATCAGCTTGGGGGTGCAGGAAAGTGGGGCTGAAGACCAGCAGATTCTCCACCCTCTGATTCCAATGAGGAGGACATGCAAGGGAGCATCATCGTAGCATCAATGGATTGTCCTTCTAATGAGACACCCCACCCAGCCACCCCTTGAGGCCAAGCCTTGCCATGCAGAAGACTCTGGGGTCTTCAGCTTTAAACCTCCACCCTCTCCTGGGTCTCCCAAATAAACAAGGCCAGTCATGCTAGAGAGAATTTATTGCAAAGTCAGATCGAAGCTACAGAAAGCATCCGTGAAGCGAAGGGGTGCAGAGCGGAGATCTCAGCAGGCAGGGGGGCTTCCTTGCTTCTCCAGACTTCTCCAGGTGCTTCACTGACACTGGAGCAGCCGAAGGAGCCGTTTGCACTAGTATGGGCACTCGCAGAGATAAGGACGCCAAGCCGAACAATCCTCATCATTCCACTGGCGATACTCTGGGTGGGAAAAGAGAAAGGATTTTCAGGGAGCTTTTGAGGGGACCCTCCCTCATTGGCAGGAGGACACGAGGATACCACCGATGGAGACCCTCACCTGCTCAAGAGGACTTGAAGTTCAGCATTAATTTAATTTAATTTATTAGATTTATAAACCGCCCCCTCTCCCCGAAGGGACTCCCCGAAGGGACTATATATGCAGGTCTTTGGTTGTTCGGGTTTTCTCCCGCGTAGAATTGGAAGTATCTTCACGACGTTTCGATGAAGTCTCATTCATCATCTTCAGACTGGTGCTTCCGGCTTGGTGCTTCCAGGAGCAATGTGAGATCTCAGCTGGTTCCTCTTTTTAACTGCCAGTGGGGGTGTGACCTGATTGGGTGGGAGCTTGGCTGTATTCTGATTGGGTGGAGGTGTGCTTTGATTGGTAGGGGGTTTGGCTGTGCTCTGATTGGATGGGGGCGTGTTCTGTTTGGGAGGGGGCCTGGTTGTGCTTGTGTTAGTCCGAGTTGCAGAGGGATTTGACCTGGTGAGCTGCGCTTCTGTTGTTTGGCTTCGCGTTTGTGGTCGTGTCACATCTCCGTGGTGGGCATCAGTTTGCTGCCCCAATCCAATCAGAGCACAGCCAAACTCCCATCCAATCAGAGCACAGCCAAACCCCCTACCAATCAGAACACACCTCCACCCAATCAGAATGCAGCCAAGCTCCCACCCAATCAGGTCACACCCCCACTGGCAGTTAAAAAGAGGAACCGGCTGAGATCTCACATTGCTCCTGGAAGCACAAAGCCGGATGCACCAGCCTGAAGATGATGAATGAGACTTCATCGAAATGTCATGAAGATACTTCCAATTCTACGCGGAAGAAAACCCGAACAACCAAAGACCTGCATACAAACACCCGCGAAAACCTCAGAAAACACACACACACACACACACACACACACACACACACACATATATATATAGAGAGAGAGAGATTAAGCTAGAAAGCTCAAAATCCAGGTGTCCTGTGACAGTGGAGGCCTTTCACAAGCAGGCTAAGGTGGAGCTTCTTTCTTTTATTATTATGGACATATAAAGAAGAAAGTGACAGGGCAGATACCATCAATCAGAGTTGCAATCATTAATCGTAATATGAAACAAGAAGAGGAAAGTCACAGATACCAATAGGAGAAGGTGGTTGGGAAGATGAGAAGATGAGAAGGATGAGACTGTAGCAGGACAGCTCCCCATGTGGGGAAAGATCTTGAGGCATCATCAGTGCTGGGGGAATTAGGACTTGGGCAGAGGGATGGCAGGGGGGAAGGAACGGTCTGGTTCTTCCAAAGGTCCTTCTTCAGGAGACAAGTGGGCTTTCTGGGTTTCTCTTTGGAAGACATTTCACTTCTCTTCCGAGCAGCTTCTTCAGGATGGAGGCGAATGGAAGGATTGATATTCCATGCAGACAGTCATTTGCATCCATTTAGAGGGTCAGTGAGGCCACTTGGAGGTTTATCTGTGTCCCCAGTGCTTCAACAGCCCTCTAAAAGGATGGAAATGACTGCAAGGAATATCAATCCTTCCATTTCCCTCCATCCTGTCAGAGCAGAAGAAGCTTCTTGGATGAGAAGAGAACTCATCTTCAAAAGGAAAAAACCCAAAAAGTCCAGGTGCCTCCTGAAGAAGCACCTTTGGGGCAACCCTGACCTGGATGACTGAGAATCTCTCCAAACCGTCTAGTTGTTGTGCCATGCAATGCCCCATAGCCCCATCCCGAGGGAAGAGACAGTTTAGAGGCAGGAGGTGAGGGGGCTGTAGATGTTTTCTCAGCCCTCTTTCTGATCCGTGCAGTGGACATGAAGTCTTGTGTTAGGACACTTCACAGTCTTAGGAAGGAATGATGGCTTCCATTGTTAATGGCGGGTCCCAGGGACGTTTTGGGCTCCCTTGACTGTGCAGATTGTAGGACCGATGCAAGGGATAAACCATGGTTTACAATTGCAGATTGTAGGGCTGATGCAAGGGATAAACCATGGTTCACCAAGCAGCTCAGAGGGATGAAGCGACAGAAGAGGCGGCTGGAGCAGAACTGGAGGAAGACAAGGAGGGAGGCCAGCCGGACACACGTAGGAACCCATATGTGGTTCCATGTTGTGATGACAAGAGCAGCAACACTAATGATTTGTCCACCCTTCCTGCATCTCCAGGTGGCAAACCAGCCTCCCTCTTTCAGGTAACCAGGTGCCTCCTAGGTAAGCAGGAAGCAGGGGAGCCCTTGCAAAGTCACCAGGAGGAACATTCTGGGCCTCTGGGAGATACAATCCCTTGACTTCCCTTGGAGTTGGACTCTGGCTGGGAAGAAACCTGGAAGTCCTGGCGTTTCCCCCAAGATGGGCTGGTCTCAAATCAGAGATCTGACTTGCTGCCAGGTTTGGGTTGATGTTAATGTTCTTCACGTTAGTATAACTTTAATGGGATTGTGATGCTGCTTAACGTTTGTTAGGGTGTTGGTTATAAGGTGGGAGGTTACGGAACTCTTTCAAACAAACAAACAAACAAACAAACAAACAAACAAAAAAACGTTGGTCATGAGTATATACGAGACCGCCTCCTGCCCCATACATCCCTTCGTCCGGTCCGCTCCCACAGAGCGGGCCTACTCCGGGTGCCGTCGGCTGGGCAATGCCGGCTGGCGACACCCAGGGGAAGAGCCTTCTCTGTGGCGGGCCCGGCCCTCTGGAACGACCTACCCCCCGACCTTCGCACTACCTCGGACCTCCGCCTCTTCCGCCAACGTCTTAAGACGTACTTATTCCAACAAGCCGGCCTAGGATAGCCCCCCGCATCTGACTTTTAAATATAAATTATAATTTGGTTACGGTTTTAATAATGGGTTTTAGCACGGGTAAATTAATTTAATATATTTTTAATTGATTGATGTATATTGTATTTATGGTTTTATATAATGCCTGTGCGCCGCCCTGGGTCCTAACAAGGAGAAGGGCGGGGTATAAATTTAATAAAATAAAATAAATAAATAAATAAATGAGTGGCCAAGGGGTGAATATTCCAAGATGGACCCATTGGGTCCTCATTGATGGAATTGCACCTCAACCATCTCACCACCATCTTGGCTCACCTGTATAGTCCACCATGTTAGCGCAGGTGTAGTGAGAAGGTCGCTTGTTCCAGGGTAAGTAGTTGGTTCTAGATTTATCTGACCACTCCCAGACGCCGTTCTAAGATGAGAAATAAGCCATGTTGGTCAATTGAGGAAGGGGCTCTTCAGAGCGCAGGTCACAGAGGAACGTTTTCAGGTTTTAAGGATCAAACAGAACATATCTCTCTCCATCTCTCCATCTCACTTGATCTGGAACCGCTAAACGGAGTTAAACTTGGTGAATGCTTGGATGGGGGAAGATCAGGAGATCCTGAGGGAAAAATAGAACCCAGAAGAAAACTATCTGGAGGTGTCCATGAAGTCACCAGCTCAGCTTGAGACCCATCTTGGCTCATGCTCAATATGATGGCAGCCCTGGGAGATATCGATTGATCTCAGAAGAATAAACGGAGACAAAATCAATGAGTTTGTGGGTGGGAGACCACCAGCAAAACCCCAGGACCATCCGGGATACTAAGAAAATGGAAACCACAAAATATATTTACATGTAAAAAAAAAAACTTTCCAAAACGATCCAGTAAAAATCAAGTTCGCCGCTTAATTCTTTGCTTAAGGATTTAATTTAGCTTAAAATAAGATTTGCTTTGGGCAATCTTTCTTGTAATAACAAAAAGAAAATACTTCACCTGATGGACACAATTTCTCTTTTCTCTTTCTTCCTTTGGAAGCCGTCCCAACTTCACCAGCCTAGGGGCTGCCTATTTACCACTGGTTAGAAGACCTTCCCTTGGATCAATCAGGGACTTTGCGGTGTCCCTGAGATCAGCAAGGCTTTGTCTTCCTACTCACTGCCTCTGCAGGATGGTTGAGGTCCAGTTGGACCATCGAGTGGCAAAAGCGTTTTTCTCTCTTTGTTTTCTATGCTTAAAGTAAACAGATCAATTTTTTCTTCTGTTTTTTTGATATTTTATAGATTAAAATCCCTTTTTTCTATTCTAACAATGTTTCCTATCTCTTGTTACTAAATTTTACTTAAGAATACCAACTTTTTAAAGTCTTAGATAAGTAAGAGAGTGAAAGGAAGCAACACTGCCCCCTGGGGGCCAGAGGCCAGAATTCTTTGAAGCAACGTGTCTCCTTTGCTTTTCCCTTTGGGGTCGCATTGATGTGGCACCTGAAGGTCTGTAACTTGTTTATAAAAACCGATAAAGAACCAAGGACACAGAGTCTTTTTAGCAGGTGTTCCTTGAGCAGAGAAAGAGAAAAATCAACTCACTTTCCTTTGAACATAACAACAGAGTTTGTGTTTAAGCTAATTGAAAATTGAAAAAGAAAACGCCTGAAGCTAGGGGTGGCAGTGGCTATTAGTTCGTTCTTCCTCTTCCTCTTCCTCCTCCTCCTCCTCCTCCTCCTCCTCCTCCTCCTCCTCTTCTTCTTCTTCTTCTTCTTCTTCTTCTTCTTCTTCTTCTTCTTCTTCTTCTTTTCTCTCTCTCTCTCTCTCTCTCTCTCTCTCTCTCTCTCTCTCTCTCTCTCTCTCTCTCTCTCTCTCTCTCTCTCTCTCTCTCTCTCTCTCTCTCTCTCAATATGGATCAGTACTCAGAAGAGGAAACTTTAAAATTGCAAAGTATCTTGGTTGGAATTCAAAATTTATTACATGTAAACCGATTGGAAAAGTTATTGGAAGTAACTGGAAGAATTGAGAAGAATGATGACGAAGGGGTCAGACCCCCCCAAAGACTGAAGAGAAGAATAAAGTTAAAGATGCAACAATGGAGGATTCCACCAATGGAATAAGCATGGGGGAAGGTGGAAAGGGAGGAGAATGGAAGAGAGAATCCGGAGAATTGGAGTCTGATTTCAGATTTCAAGGTACAGAAGAGGAAAAAGGAGAAGTGATGATGGAGTTAAGGAGAAAAACTCTACTAGAAGCACGATTGATAACCAGAGACAAGTTAATTTTAATACGAGATGGAGGGCAAGGAGACTACCTGGGAGAGGCTACAAACAACCAAGTGCAGAGAGACGTCCATAAAAACTTGATTAAGGAGATAAATAGAAGATTAACACCACTGATGGCAAAAGGAAGAAGACGGCGCGGCTATTGCAAAGATACAGGTTGACAATGAAAATTGGCAATAAAAGACTAGTTGAGTTGTAAAGTAGTAAGTGTTAGACTTTTTTGGAATGTTGCGTTAAATAGAGAATTGACAATGGTGACAAGATATAAAGATGTATTGGTTGGATGAGAGGAAGTTGGGCAATAATTGGTAAAGAAAAATGTATTCTATTTACGTAATAAACAACTAACTATAATAATCATAATGAAATAATAAAGGATTTACATGTACGTATATATATATATATATATATATATATATAGATAGATAGATAGAGAGAGAGAGAGAGAGAGAGAGAGGGAGGGAGGGAGGGAGGGAGGGAAAGGGGGGGCTCAGTAAAAGAAATGTGGATATAACTTGTAAACAGTGATTTGGGAAAAAGACCTAGAGACTTTATTAATTAATTTTTTCTTATTTAGAACTCGTTATAAAGGTGTCTGCTCTTGGATTTGAAGAGCAAAAGTTAGATATAAATAGCAAATTTATTGTTAACAAATAATTAACTACAACAAAAATAATGAAATGATAATATATTAGTTTTATGAACTGATCAATAAATTGTGGAACAATTTTATATATATATGTTTTCGTAGATTTTCCCGGGTGTAGGTATGCTGGAATGGCTGGCTTCGGGGATTTTCCCGTGTATATAGCATGGAGATGTTATTGCAATGTTTTGACAAGATCTCACTTGTCATCATCAGGCAGGCTTCTGTCTGTGACTGTCACAGACAGTTCATAATACTAACACACACACACACACACACACACACATATATACATATATGTTAGTTTTATGAGCTGATCAATAAATTATCAATAAATATCAATAAATATATATATATGCACCGGTTTTTGGTAAAAGAAACTTGAGTTAAGGACTGTATGTGATTCACTATCTACTATCACTGCTTGTGAAGCAGTCGTATATTTTCCATCACAAGTAAAGCTCCTTGTTTTTACTATCAGTGTCCGAGACTCTATTTGTGTGTCTACTAGCAACATGGTTCTCTTGCTGCAAATTCCACTGCACAACTCTCTGTCTCCTAAAGGAGACATCCCCTCCATATTGGGTCTTTAGGGGGGCTTAGTTTTAGTATAGTGGGTTTTAGCGCAGGGCTAATTTGTTTAATTTTCTATTTTAGCTATTTATGTATTTTTATATCTGTATTTTTTAACTTCCCTGTGCACCGCTCCGAGTCCCTTTGGGGAGAGGAGGCAGTCTATAAATAAAACTTATTATTCTTATTCTTATTCTTATTCTTATTCTTATTCTTATTCTTATTCTTATTCTTATTCTTATTCTTATTCTTATTCTTATTCTTATTCTTATTATTTTTATTATTATTATTATTATTATTATTATTATTATTATTATTATTATTATTATATTCAATGTAATATGAACTATATAGTAACAGCTGTGGACGAATGCACGGAAGGTATTTGTAACCAATTGACATGCTTTCAACCAGATGTAATGAAGGAGGATTCTTTTTTCATGTTTGTATTTGACTACAAAAATATCTTTAAAAAAGGAAAGAAAATGGAAAGCTTCCTGGAAACCTGAATGGGTGTTGGGTGGGGGAGGGGAGGTTAGGGAGAACCTGCTTCTGTGTTATTGACAGAAATGAATCTTTCTGCTCAGGAAGTCACCAGGAGCTGAGCTCCACTCCAGGGGGAAGTCCCTTCTTCCCATGTGATCCAGCCTCTCTCAGGACTTGGAAGGGCAACGGAGGACAGGAGGAAAGCCTGACCTCAACAGAAACAAGGAAAAACCTGCAGGAACTGAAAAGTGGGGAGGAAGCCCTGCAGTCCCTGATTTAATGCCCCCCCCCAGACGTCCAACCAGGGTCAAAGGCCATTCCGTGGGCCAGAAAGAGGAAGGCAGGCAGAAGGAGCAGCTGATTGCCAGAGAGGCCCTTGATCCTGAGGTGGAGGCCAGAGCAGGATCCGTCCCTTGGGGGGCTCTACACACAGCAGCCGGTTCTTCAACTGGGCAGGGAGGGTTGGGCAAGAGAAGGAGTCAATGTCACTCTTCAGAGGCCTTGTCCAAGGGGAGAGTTTTTGGCAGAGACCGAGCCTTCTCTCTCCCTTGGGAGGAGCCCTCAGGAAGCCTCAGGGGAAGGACTTACCTCACAGTTATATTGCAGTCCGATCCAGACATTATGTGGATTTGTGAGATAGTCCATGATGTAGTCGGCCAACTCATCAGATTCTTTATTGCTATGGATTGAGGCCAGGTGGCAGCCTGGGCTGAATTTCCTGCAGAACCTCTGGGAGAGAAGGAGCAAACGTGAAGAAGGGTGTTGGCTCAGCATTCAAGAAACATGAGTGTTTGCAAGTGAGACCAGGGAGGGGATCCGATTGCATGGTCCCACCCACAATCTTGAACCCTGCAGATGTCCTCACTGGGGTCTGCAGCCCTTCCTGGATTAAATTCCCCCCTCCTCCATTGCAATCTGAGAGGCCCATCCCTTCAGAGGCAAGGCAGTCTGAAGATGCCAGCCGGAGTTGCTAGCGAAACATCTTGAAATCTCTTGTGTGAAAGACGGTCACTCAACCCTCACGCTCAACACGGAATGAAGATTAAGAGAGCTGAAAGGGGTCTTGGAGGTCTTCTAGCCTGTCCAAGCAGGAAACCCTATGCGATTTCAGACCAATGGCTGTCCAGCCTCTTCTTGAAAGCCTCCAGTGATGGAGAACCTAGGACTTGTGGAGGGGAGCCCTTCCATTCCACTGATCACTTGTTCTCAGTATCAGGAGATTTTTCCTTATTTTTGGGATGGTGCCCTTCATTTGTTTCCCTTGAATTCTCTCTCTCTCTCTCTCTCTCTCTCTCTCTCTCTCTCTCTCTCTCTCTCTCTCTTTCTCTCTCTCTCTCTTTCTCTCTCTCTCTCTCTCTCTCTCTCTCTCTCTCTCTCTCTCTCTCTCTCTCTCACGCACACACACACACACACACACACACTTGAGCCATGGTGGCACAGTGGTTAGAGCACAGTACTGCAGGCTCCTTCTGCTGACTGCTGACTGCCTGCAATTTGGCACTTCAACTCTCACTAGGCTCAAGGTGGGCTCAGCCTTCCGTCCTTCAGAGGTGGGTAAAATGAGGACCCAGATTGTTGGGGGTCAGAGGTTGACTCTGTAAATCGCTTAGAGAGGGCTGTGGAAGCACCAGAAGCAGTACCTGGGGTGAGTCTCAGGGCTATTGCAGTTGCTGTCCCTCTTCTTTGGGGCAGCCCCTTCGATATTGGAAGATGCTCTCCTGTCTCCCCTGGTCCTTCTTTTCCCCACACCAGTCAGACCCAATTCCTGCAACCGTTCTTTGTATGTTTCAGCCTCCAGCCCCTTTCTCTGCCCAACAGATGCTGGCCAAACCATTACTCAGTCCGTAGAATACGTGCATCTCAGACTGTCCTAAGATCATGGCCTTTGCTCCCTTTTCATGCGCCCATCCTAGTGGCCCTCCACTTCAGCCCAGCCAGAGGGGACTTGGAGGGTCTTCCAGGCTCCCCCTAGACTTTTCCATCCCCTGGGCCAAGAGAAAAGTCCTTCTGACCTCTGCATCATTCCAAGTCTTCCGTTCACTGAAGATCTTATAGCAATGCCCGCTCACGGGGAGCCAATTGGCAGCACAACCAGGGCCTTCGGCTCCTGTAGGGGAAGAGAGGAAGCCAATGAGAAGATGGCCAGGAGGAGAGAAGGAGGAGGCGGCAGCTGGGTCTGCAGAACAGGCCCAACCTCCTGAGCTACCAACATCTTTGAAACTGACTTGGCCTCGGACAGAGTGGCTGCATTTGCAGGTAGTCCAAAGCTTGGTTAGGGTTGGCCTTGCTTCATTCCCTTCAAGCTGAAATTCTCCTGTGAACCTCTTGGCCTGTCTTGGTCTCTCCTTCCCTTCCAGAGCTATTCACTGGTGCAAAGCACAGGGATCTAGTGGGTCTCTTCTGAAGGATCTGCACTGGCCCCCTGGGTGACCTGTAACTATTCAAACCCTGAAGGGCTGAGTGGCCAATCTGTGTTCGAAGCCCTTTGGTAGAAGAGGTTCCAGAAATCTCCCGAATGGGTTAGAACCCGTTCCTCAGGGAGCGCCTGCCCCGCCGCCCTCGCTCGCTTCCCCCGCCCGTCCCGTTGCCGCTTGCGGGGTGTAGCCTGTGCAGCTTGGCCAGCCTCCTGGGGCCTCCCCGAACCTCCCTGTCGGTCTGGAAGCCCCCGCCCCATTAGCCCCCAAAGCCGCTTCTGGAGGTCTCTCGCAGCCGCCCGGAGCGCCAGGAGGAGAGCGCCAAGTCCAGCCGAGGCAGGAAGGTCCTGGGCGTCCCTGAGGCTCTGGTGCGGCTTCCCGGAGCGCCTCCGCTGGACTTGGCGCTCTTCTCCGCCCTTCCCGGCGAGCGAGCCCGGATCAGGCTGCCTGCTCCCCCCTCGCTCGCCCGGACCGCCTGGGTGCCGCTCGGGCGCCCTCCGTCCGTCCGCTCCTGAAGACGAAGGGCGAGAGGGAAGAGCCCCGCCAAGCCCCTCCGCTCCCCAGCCTCTCCGCCTGGCGACCTCGCCGCAGCTGCCGGGGGATCGAGCGAGCGACGGAGGATCCGGCAGCCTTTGAATGGGAGGTCTCTCTCTCACCCTTCCATTGGAGGGTCCCTTTGGACTGGGAAGGATCCCCTCCAGCTGCGCTTCAGGCTTTGCGCACAGATTCCCTGGAATCCCTTTGAGGAACTGCTGGGATCTCTCAGCAGATCTCTTGTCCCAGGTGCAAAGCTGAAGCGGCATTTAGCAGAGGATCTCAGCCCGTGATTCCCAACCTTGTGCACTTGAAGATGCCCGGACTATCCAGAATTCCCCAGCCAGCCCGAAGCTCTCTCCCAGCTTTGAGCCCCTGGACCTTAAGGGGCTGTGACCCAACTACATGGCAAGCAAGTTGCAGGATCTTACCTACATATAGTTCCACTGGTTTATGAGTTGGATCAAGTACCCTACGCTCCTTAGGTTCTGAAACGTGATGACATTAAGAAACCAAGAAGAGGAAACCAGTTAGATTACCATTCATCTTAATTTTTTAAAAAGTACATCTCTAGGGAAGAACCATATGATGCAATGAAGTAATTCCATTTTCTCAGTACAATTTTTTCTATAGGAAAAGGAATTCTCTGTTTGGTATATGGAATTCCGAGATTTAATGAGTTTGTATTAAGATGATATACAAAATGTTTGATGTGCAATATCCACTACCTATCTTTCATGCTAAATGCAGCATGAATATTGTCAAGATGAAGCTCATTCTAACTGTGGGAAAAAATGAATACTTCTAGCTGGATTATAGATGGGAGACAGTGAAATGAATGTACATTTTATTGCCATACTTTCATCTATAGATGCAGATGCTGGTGAGTCATAAAAATTGCATGCATATATATATATGTACAGTATATGTATGTATGTATGTATGTATGTATGTATGTATGTATGTATGTATGTATATGTGTATGTGTATGTATATGTTTGTATGTATGTAGGAATTCTGGGAGTTGAAGTCCACAAGTTTTACAGCAAGTTTGCACACCCATGGGTTTTTTTTTCCCCCTAAAGGGTGAGAGGTCTTGTAACTCGACAGCATTGTTTCTTTCAACTCTATTTATTCATGTAATTGGCGTGAGTCCAGATAGACATCTTCATCCAGGTGCCGAGGGAACTGTTGGACCACCACACTCTCGACAACCTTCGCGATGAAACGAAGGTTGGAGATAAAACGGTAGTTGGCCAGAACAGCTGGATCCAGAGAGGGCTTCTTGAGGAGGGGCCTCACCACCGCCTCTTTCAAAGCGGCCGGCAAGAACCCCTCACTCAAAGAAGCGTTAGTGATTCCCTGGAGCCAGCCTCGTGTAACCTCCTGGGAGGCCAGTACCAATCAGGAGGGACACGGGTCCAATAAACATGTGGTGGTGTTCAGTTGCCCCAGCAGCCTGTCCATGTCCTCAGGAGTCATAGGATCGAACTCCTCCCAGATGACATTCTCAAGACCTGCCCCCGTCGGCCCGTCAGAACTAGTCCAGTCGGAGGCCAACCCGTCCCAAATCTGATCGATTTTATCTTGCAGATAACGCCCAAAATCCTCCACTCGACCCTGCAAGGGAGTATCCCGTGCCCTCAAATGAAGAAGGGAGTGGGTCACCCCAAACAGGGCGGCTGGTCAGTTATCTGCAGACGCGACAAGAGCGGAAAAATAATTGCGTTTCGCCACTCTTATCGCCACTAGGTAGGTCCTTAAATAGGACCTTACCAGTGTCCGATCAGACTCGGAGCGCGTAGCCCTCCAACCGCTCTCTAGGCGTCTCTTCCGACGCTTCATCACCCTCAGTTCCTCGGAAAACCAAGGAGCTAAGGTGGTTCGGCGTCGGGTGAGAGGCCGCAAGGGCACGACTCGGTCCAGGGCCCCTGTGGCCGCAATATTCCAAGCAGCCTCCAGGTCCTCGGTCGAGTCGTGGGTCAGGGTCTCAGGTATCGGCCCAAGCTCCACCTGGAACCTCTCAGGGTCCATCAGGGGCCTGGGGCGGAACCATTTTCACTCTTGCATCATTAATCTTACAGTATGCATCTCCATACGGTCTTTGTGTTGTCCTATTTAAGAGTTACATCATTTTAATCTATTTTTATCTTCACATTTACATTTCAATTGCCTTTTAATTCAACTCCTCTCCTATAATTCTACATTTTTCCCCAAATTATTCAAGTTTCTGATTCTTTTTATATTCATTTTGTATCCAGTGATAAAAACATCCCCGTATCTTATAATACTCTGACTCTTCCTTCTTTTCATTGCCAACGTTAATCTGTTCATTTCTGCACAGTGTAATATTTTTAATTACCTCTCCCTCCCCATTTTTAAATGGATAAAAGAACAGATCTTTCGCCAAACTTTTAACTGTTCATTAACGATTCTGAATATGTCAGTTGTATTAATATTGCTTTGTTTTCCATGGTTGCAAAGGCCCTGCGTTTTGGGGCAGAGAGAGAAGGTGGGATCTGAAGGGGACAGGATGCACTTAAGCGAAGACTCCACCATCCAGGCCAAAAGTAGGTAAATCAAGGCAACTGGACCAAAGTTTATGAAACGTCTCAGATGAATCTTCATTTCCAGATTGCAAAAAAAGTTCCCTTTGACTGAAGAAGTGGCTCCCTTTAATCAGCCGTGCTCTGGCTTAACCCTTTCCCTTCCCAGCCAAAGAGGAATGAGAGCAATCTCAGCCAGAGGACACTAGAGAGGGTCAAAGCAAGGAAGGGTCAAGTGCAAGAGCTTCCGTACCTCCGGGCCGCTCGACCTCACTACTCAGGGAGACGAAGACAGCCAGGCAGCCCAGGCTGAGGAGAGAGAAATGGCCCATGGTCCTCCTTCTTTCCTTCCTTCCTTCCTTCTTTCCCTGCAGAAGAAGAGCAAAGAGGGGTGGAGGGGGAGGGGGAGAGAGGATGCTCAGAGGGATTATTCAGGAAGGGGGACCCCACATCCCACCTGGGGGTCCCACACTTTGGTTTGCACTTTTTCTCTTGCCCAGCTGAACCCCAAATCTCCCTCCTTGGTCAGGGAATGGGAAATTATATAAAAATAATTATGAAGAGTTATGGTATAAAATACAGAAAGAGATGGAGACTTGGACAAAATTACAATTGTCATTGCTGGGAAGAATAGCAGCAATTAAGATGAATGTTTTACCTAAGTTCTTGTTTGTGTTTCAAATGATACCAATACTTTAAAAAAATGTAAAGTTGAAAGAATGGCAGAAGGGGCTTAATACATTTATATGCGCAGGAAAAAGACCGAGAATAAAACAAAAAATAATACAGGATACACGTGAAAGAGGAGGTCTCAAAATGCCTAATCTAAGATTATATTATGAGGCAGTTGTTTTATCAGTAATCAGCAATTGGTTTAACTTAATAGAAGAAAGAATATTGAAGGATATGAATTGCTATATGGCTCGCATGCATATTTACTATATGGGGAAAAAGTGGACAAAACTTTTAAAAGTCACATACTTAGGTATGCGCTTTTGCGGGTTTGGAAAAAGGATCAATATAAGTTGAATGATAAAATACCCATATGGGCAATAGACATGCAATAGAGTATATAAGTATAGAACAAAAACAAGAGGTGATCACCTATAAAGAGCTTCTTAACATGGAAAAGGGTAACTTGCAGCTGAAGCCATTAAATGTATTGAAAGAAGAAAAGATAATTTATGCATGGTTTCAGTATGGACAGCTCCGAGCCAGGTGGAAAGAAGATCAAAGAATTGGCATCATGCAGAATGAAGAACATTTAGTAAAACAAATTAGAGACCAGAGCCAGTCACATATAAAAAGACTATATAATGCCTTAATAGAAAGAGATTCGGAAACAGAATTAGTTAAGGATTGTATGATAAAAT